>JAJHZJ010000044.1:6871366-7411366 GCA_023548195.1 Bettongia penicillata ogilbyi | reverse complement strand
AGGAGTCCAGGGATGGGATAAGCTTCTAGGAAAAATAATTTTAGATGATAAATATTATAAAGAAAGTCTGGGAAAATCAGGAATATAAACTGGAGAGGAATGAAGTCATGGCTGGAGTTGTCCTGGGCATCCTCCTTAAATTGGGTGAAACCAGCCAGTCAGAAGGAGAGGGCCCAGGAGCAAAGGGTAGGAGGGGAAGGAGAGATACAGAGGCACACACGGGAGCACGTTCATACTCACACACACACACACATACACACACACACAGAGGGACTTTATAACAAGACACGTATAATAATTTCACAATCAGTAATCTCAAATACTCTCTAAGTTCTAGGCCACTAGCAGCTCCTGGTCACTCTCCAGATCTTAGAACCATTCTGCTGGGCATCCAGCACAAAGATCCACGGTACAGTAAATATTAGCAAATGAACACAGGCTGGAGGCACCTGCTTTATTCCTCATTCTCTCCATAGTTCCACAAATACAGGCTAATCCTAGAAATGAACCCATGCTTCTAGGGAGAGATACCCAGAGAATCCAGAACTTCTAGAGATGCAGAATGCCACAGCTTCTACAGAGTAACATCACTCACTAATTTTTTTTTGTTTTACAGACTCAAGGGTTTCTAATGTTCAAAACACTCTCTCTACACCCCTTATTCTATGGAGATGGCCAGTCATTCCAGGTATTTCCAGCATCAACTGCCAACCAGTTGCCATCAGGTTTTCAGGTAATCCCAGGAACCTGAGGGCAACTCCCAAACACATACATCCAAATCCCTTCCCCAACATATGCTACTTCTGTGTCCAGCTCTCCCCACAATCACTGCCCAGTGTAGCAAACCCTGTGGAAAAGTGACTTGCCTTATGTCCCTGTAGGCACTGCAGCCATGACTCCTCAACAGCCATGTCTGATAAAGACTCAGAAAAGAAAGTTCTTGGTCAGCAAAACATTTCGTACTGTTAAATGGTTCAACCATGAAAACAGGGTTTTATTAAGAGAAATAACACTAGATGAGATGCATTTTCCTCTCTGCCTTTCTACTTTTTACTTACAATGGAAATCTCCCTTATGTACTGTCTCCTTCATTGAGAATGTGAACATCTTAAGAATAGGAACTTTCTTACTTTTCTAATTATATCATCAACATTTAATACAGCGATTTCATTCACCAAGGGACAATTGCATCCGCTCCAATGATTACCAGCTTCAAAAGAATGCCTTGATGATCCTTAGTAGCATAGGGAATAAACAGCTACAACAAACAGAATTCCTTTTACTGTGGTCAAAAAAACTCAGCATCTATCATTAGGAAAAGAATGAACATTTAAAGAAATTTGCAACTCAATACACATGTAAATTTATTGAAATAACACTTATATAATACTTTAAGGTTTGCTAAGCACTTTACATCCTCACAACAACGTTGTGAGGTATGTACTATTATTATCCCCATTTTACAGTTGAAAAAAACTGAGGCAAAGGTTGATACTTCTAAAGTCAAACACATCTAAGAAGCAACTGAGGCTGGATTTGAACTCATTTCTTCCTAACTCCAAGACCATAGCTCTATCTGCTATGACACCTAGCTAAGAATGCTTGGATAACACTGAAATCTCAATAATGGTATTTCTTCCAATAGTGCAAAATAACTTAGTCATGTTTTCTCTTCTTATGTTACTATTGTGTGTGTTCTCTCAAACATTCTTTTGTTTTTAAGAGGCAACTGGGGTTAAATGAATTACCCAAGGTCACACAACTAATTAAGTATCTGAGACTGGATTTGAATGTGGTCCTCCTAACTCCAGGCCTAGTACTACATGACCTAGCTGCCTTCCGCCACCCATCCCCATATATTCTTTAAATATATTCTCAGCAGAACTCTAGAGGCCTTCCAAAAGACTTAAAATCTTTACTAGGTAACAATCTGTTTTTTCTTTCTGCCACATCACTGGTCCTTGCTCTAGTTAAGAGTCTACACTTTCTACATAATAACTTTTATGTTACTCTTTTTATAAGCAAGTTGTGAAATCTATTTCTGTGGTGGTCCTTCATTTGGTTTGTCCTGGATGGATGGTCAGGGTCACTTCCTTTGTATGTTCTTGAATCCATTTAAGGAGTGCTATGAAAAAGCTGTGTGACATAGCACAAGGAACACTAGTTTTGGATTCAGAAGAGACTTGGGTTCAAGTTTGCCTTTTCTTATTATTGTGCGGTGATTGGTAAATCACTTTATCTCTCTGTCTCAGTTTCTACATCTGTAAAATGAGGATGCCAATTCCTAACCCATAAGATCATTGTAAGAAATAAAATGAGACAATGTATGTAAGTGCTTTATAAACTTTCAAATGCTATGTAAATGTCAGCCATTCTTGACATTTAAATGCAATGAGCAAATTCTTATTTTCAAATAGTGGCAGCTGGAACACTCCACCATTTATAGATAACCTCTCTTCCATTTCCCTCTTCATAGGATCTCCTCCATGACAATACTGAATGCTTCTGGTTGGCAAATATCCCTATTTTGTACCTCACTTGCTTTTGTTAATGAGGCTATTTTTAAATAATCTCTACTGCACATTTCTCAAGAAATCTTACAGAAACTTAAAATGAGTGGGATACATCTTGTTGGAGAAGTCTTCAAGTCTATAGTTTTGCAGGGTTTTATTTTTACTGAATCAAATGGTGTGTGTGTGTGTGTGTGTGCATGTGTGTATGTTTGTGTGTAGAGTGTGTGTGTGCACATGATTGACAAAAAATAAAATGCAGCATCTGATAGACTTTGCACAGTCAATGAGTAAGTAAAGATGTAGTAGGCTGTAGACAGGCAGTCAGTCAATAAACATTTAATAAGTACTTACCATGTGTGAGCAATACAAAGGCAAAAGACAGCCCTAGTCCCAAGGTGCTCATAGTTTAAGGGGAGAGAAAATAATCTAATCAGCTATGTATAAACAAGACATATACAGCATAAACTGGAAATAATCAACAAAGGAAAAGGACTACAATTAAGAGGGCTAAAGAAAGGCTTCCTAAAGAAGGCAATATTTTATCTGGGGAACCAGGAGGCAGAGAGAGAATTCCAGTTACATGGCCAGTCAGTGAAAAGTACCAGAATTTCTTATTTGTTAAAGCATTTTAATCCTTTCTCATATTTTCATGGAAGATGCCCTCATTTTATGAGTAGGCTTTATTGTGATGAGAAAGTCTTGGGTAATGAGTTGATAGTTGCTCTTAAATGATCCACTCTCTTTTGGGGGTAATTATACAAACCACAATTTTTATTGATTTATTTTTTTTATCCTTCCCTCACTTGAAAATCCACCTCTCAGCACTTTCAGAATTGGGTGTCTTCCATGGATTTGCCCTGCATTTATTTGGTCCTCAGAAGATTCTAATCTCATATCTTAATGTAGCACATAGGGTTCTTGAAGGCTAGGCAAATACAACATAAACTCTGGTGGATTCTAATATTCTGGAAAGGCCTAGAACAGGATTGGAGAACCTGCAGCCTCGAGGCCACATATGGCCCTCTCAATCCCCAAGTGCGGCCCTTTCTTTGACTGAATCCAAACTTCACATTTACTTTGGATTCCCCACCCCTGTCCTAGAGTACAGCCCAGCAACAAACAATGTCTGAAGACTGACCTGGCTAAATACAGAGATGTTCATCCTTAGTAGGCAAGTCACTAGGTGATGGATTCTTTGGCTTTGGCAAACCATGAAAGAAAGAAAAGTTCAAAATAGACATTAGCCCACGGTGGAACTCTTCTGCTTCTAAAGTAAGAAGACTGAGGTATAAGAAATGAAGATATTTGGTACAAGGAACCACACAGACTTTAGATTCTCTATTTGCATTATGTAAGTAACCTTTAAGTGTGAGAACCTAGACAAGTGACCAACAAATGGACAAACTATTCAAAAGAATTAAATTCTCTGAATATTGTTGTTCTTGGTATAAATGATAACAGAAGACTAAAAGAAGTAATAATTAAATGGAGAAATGGACCCCAGGATTTCCTTGAAGAGGCAAAGTAAGGAAAAAAAAACACAATGAAAGATTGGTTTATTATACATTTTATGGGACATTTGATCATTCTATATTGTAGTGCTCCCAATGAGCCTTTATTAAAAACAAAATACAACAAATATGATTTCACTTATGTACCAGCATCTGTTATAAGAGATGACTAGGCAGACACAGAATTTTCAAAATAAAGAAATCAAGTTATATTTTAATTAACTCAAAGAACTTCTGGGTGAGGAAACTTCTGCTACCAATATAGGTCAGGACCTTCTCTTCAACTTATAATCCTAATGAGCTGTTTAAAGTACTGAGAAGTAAAGAAGTCTGTTCGAAGTCATGAATACAACCAATTTTACCCAAAAGCAAGATTCAATCCTACATCCTTTTCTCTGAGGGCAGCTATACCATGCTGACTCTTGTGTATGCTTATTTATATATCTATTTCTATATCATCTGCAGCTTTATAATCTTATACACACATATGTACGTGCACATATCTATATTTACTCCTATTTATATCTATGTGCATATATGTGTGTTTATACACGTGTGTGTGCATATACATGTATGTACATGTGTGTATATACATGCACATATGTATATGTCTGTGTGTATACACATATTTATATATGTATGTGTGTATGTGTGTGTATATATTCAGAGAGAGAGGGAGAGAGAGCGAGAGAGAGAGAAGCATGCTTGCTCAATCAAGGGGAAATTTTCCAAAGTCTCAAATGTAGCAAGCTGGGGATGGAGACATTATGGAGACATTCTTCATGTCAAATTTTTCCATATATTTCTTTTTCCAAGGACCTGAAAAGACTCTAGAATAGTAAATCTTCTCTTTAGAAGATAGAAACTAAAAAAAGTCAGGACCTCTGTCTTTTCGAACTTTCTCCAACACTGTCTGCCCCTCATTTAGGGATAGTAACTATTTAATAATAAATGAGTATTCATTCTCATTGTGAAATTAGTATCCACCAATAAGTAGTACCATGCAAATAGTCCTTTTAGTCAGGGGATATATAACACACACACAATTGGACATAATAAAATAGGATAAATGTGAAACACAATAGCCTGTACCTAATTGTATTCCCAGTGTTTAGCACAATGCCTAGCACATAGTAAGTGCCTTATAAGGTAAGGGAGATAGGAATAAGCATTTATATAACACCTGTATCAGGCACTTTGCTAAATGCTTTAAAACATGTATCTCATTTGATCTTCATAACAAACTTGCAAGATAGGTACTTAAGTTATTATCTACATTATTCTGTGGAGGAAACTGAGTGGAGGAAACACAGGTTAAGTGACTTGCCCAGAATTACACAGCTAGTGTCTGAAACTGAATCTGAACTCAAATCCTCCTGACTTCAGGTCCAGTGCCCTTTCCACTGAGCAACAGAAATATTTGTTAAATCTATCACTATGTCTCTTTATATATAAAATATACGCATCTATACACTTGTATGTGTGTACAAATATATACATTCTACAAATATGTGTGTAATAGATAAGTGTATATATTTTTCCTTCAATAAATTAGTTGGAAAGTGCTGGATATAGCAACCAACATGAACAAGGTCACAAAAATAAATCACTTTATCTGAGACAGTAGACACTCTGTTGCCAAAATTGATACCATTAGCTATCTTTGTACAATCAAACCATTGACTTGTTAGAGTAAAGCTCAAAAATCAATACCAAATTAGAAGAAAGAATAAAAATGAGAGGGAGATAAGACGTGCAATGAAAAAAATGCCAACATAAACTATTTAAACGAGCTATTGATGCCCCCCCCCAAATGGGAATACATAAAAGAGCAGACATCAGCAGAGACAATCTCTACTTCCTAAGGAAGCTTAATGGAAGAAATGAATTGACACAAGGAGATGACCAAAAGATCTCAAAACTGCCTTAGCCACCTACATTTCATTTTTATTTCCATGTGAAAAGATGTCAGCCAAAGACAATATGAGTTTAGAACAGACACTCATTTATAAAGTATCGAGTAGAACGATGGGAGATTATGAGCAGTATTATGTCATAAAACAGTAAGAAGTGTTGTAGAGGATAAATTAGGGAAAACTTTGCAAGAGATCCAAATAATGCTCATCATTTCAAAAGGATTTAATGATGAAACTAGACTAGGACAATTAACTGAAGAAAAATTGAACTGTTCTGTCATTTTATATATATATATATATATATATATATGTATATATATATATAATACATATTATATATATACACACAAACACACATATCTACATATACATATGTGCAAAGAAATGTATATATATATGTATACTTATATGTCTGTATAATACACATGTATATATTTACAGCTAAAAGACAACTAGATGACTCAGTGGATAGAGTGCTGGGCCTGAATGGCCTCAGACACTTATTAGCCACGTGATCCTGGGCAAGTCACTTAACCTGTATTTGTCTTAATTTACTGGAGAAGGAAAGGGCAAATCACTCTAATATTTTTGCCAAGAAAAAAAATAGATAATATTGGCACTTGAATAAAGCTATTGATTGTTTCTATACTTTGTTGTCTAACCCACTCATTGTTTAGGATGAAATTGTTTAATTTCCAATTAATTATTGGTTTATACTTTCATAAACTTGGATTGCAATGCAATTTTTATTGCATTATAATCTGAGAAGGATGCACTAACTATTCCTGCCTTTCTGCATTGGAGTATGAGGTTTTTACAGCCTATTACATGGTCAGTTTTTATATATGTGCCATGTACTGCTGAGAAAAAGGTGTGTTCCTTTCTATCCCTATTCAGTTTCCTCCAGAGATCTATCATATCTACCTTATCCAGAGTTTTGTTTATCTCAACTTCTTTCTTGTTCATTTTGAGGTTAGATTCAACAAGTTCAGAGAGGAGGAAGTTGAGGTCCCCAACTGGTATGATTTTGCTGCCTATTTCTTCCTGTAAATCCTTTAACTACTCTAAGAATTTGGATGCTATAGCACTTGGAGCATATATGTTTAGTAATGAAATTGTTTCATTGTCTATGGTGCCTTTTAGCAGCATATAGTTTCCTTCCTTACCTCTTTTGGTTACATCTATTTCTGCTTTTGCTTTGTCTGAGACTAAGATTGCTATCCCTGCTTTTTTTAGCTCAGCTGAAGCACAAAATATTTTGTTCCAACCTTTTACCTTTACCCTGTGTTTACCTCAGTTTCACATGAGTTTTTTGTAAGCAACATATTGTTGGATTATGGTTTTTAATCCATTCTGCTATCCATCTCTGTTTTATGGGAGAGTTCATCTCACTTACATTCACAGTTATGATTACTACCTATGTCTTTCCCTCCATTCACTATCTCCTTGTTTATGCTTTTATATCTCCCTTCTCCCTTCCCCTCCACAATGAAGTTTTAATTTTTAAACACTGCCTTCCTCAGTCTTCCATCCCTTCTTTCAGACCCCCTACCTTTTACTCCTCTTTTCCCTTACTACCTCTTTCCTCCCTTTCAGACTCCCCTCCCTTTTCTTTCCCCCTTCTGCTCCCACTGCCTAAAGAAATAGTTAGATTTCTATTATTAACTGAGTTTGTTGTACCCTCCTTGAATCCAATCAGATGAGAGCACCTCTCAAACAGTGCTCATCTCTCTCCCATTGTTCCCTCTGTAATACACTTCTGTGCCTCTTCCTGTGATGGAATTTATTATTTATTGCCTCCTCCTTTTTACTTCTCCCATTACAATCCCTTCTCACCCTTAAATCATATTGGATATAATCACATCATTTAATTTATACCCACTCTCTCTATCTAGGCATATCCCTTTTGTATTTCATAATAAATATACAATTCTCAAGATTAACAAGTATCATCCTCCATTATAGGGATATAAACACTTTGCCCCTACTGAGTAAGAAGTTTTTTTTTCCTCTATTTACCTTTTTATGTCTCTCTTGAGACTTGCATTTGAAAGTTAAATTTTCTATTGAGTTCTGCCATTTTCATTAGGAAGGTCTGGAAATCCCTTATTTCCTTGAATGTCCATCTCCTTGTCTGAAATATTATGCTCAACTCTGCTGGGTAACTAATCCTTGTTTGTAGTCCCAGCTCCTTTGCCTTACAGAATATCACATTCTAATTCCTTCAATATTTTAATGTAGTAGCGGCAAGTCCCTGTGTGATCCTGACTGTACCTCCTCGATATTTGAATTTTTTCTTCCGGGCTGCCTGTAGTATTTTCTCCTTCATTTTATAGTTTTGGAATTTGGTAAAGATATTCCTTGGTGTTTCTACGTTGGGATCATTTTCAGGAGGTGAATGGTGGATTCTTTCAATGACGATTTTGCCCTCTGACTCTAGGACTTCTGGGCAATTTTCCTTGATGTTTTCTTGGAAGATATGGTCCAGATTCTTTTTCGTTGTGGCTTTCTAGTAGACCAATAATCCTTAGATTTTCTCTCCTGGATCTATTTTCCAGGTCAGTTGTTTTTCCAATTAAATATTTTACATTTTCTTCTATCTTTTCATTCTTTAGTTTCTGTTTGACTGTTGCTTTATGTCTCACAGATTCATTAGCTTCTGCTTGCCCAATTCTAATTTTTATCAAATTGTTTTCTTCAGTTAACTTTTGCATCCCCTTTTGCATTTGTTCAATTGCTCCTTTTAAAGTGTTATTTTCTCCAGTTAGGCTTTGTACTTTTTTTCCATTTTTCCAATTGTCCTTTTAAATCCTTCTGTGATTTCTACTTCCATATTTTTAAAGATATTCATCAGTTTTTCTTTATTTCTCGAATTTGGCTTTTAAAATACTTCTTGAGCATTCCAAGAAGGCTCTTTGTGCTTCAGATCAATTCATATTCTCTTCTGAAGTTTCAGATTGGAATACAGTCTCAGTGCTGACCTCTTTTGTATTGGTGTTTTCGTCCTTGTCCTCATGGAAAGATTCTACGTTATTTTCTTTTCTTTTTATTTAATTTTAATTTTTCATTTTTAACACAGTTCATATCACATAACACAATTCCAACTTTTGGTCAGGTGATATTTCTTTTTCTTTATAAATTTATTTATTAAACTTTTTACATTCATTTTCACAAAATTTTGGGTTCCAAATTTTCTCCCCATTCCAATACACCAAGCATTCTAATTTCCCCTATCACCAATCTGCCCTCTCTTCTATAGTCCCTCCCTTCTCTTGTCCCCATCTTCTCTTTTGTCCTGTAGGGCCAGATGACTTTCTATTTGTCATTAACTGTATTTCTTATTTCTTAGTAGCAAGAACAATACTCAACAGTTGTTCCTAAAACATTGAGTTCCAAATTCTCCCCATCCCTCCCTCCCCACCCATTCCCTTTGAGAAGGCAGGCAATTCAATATAGGCCATATCTGTGTAGTTTTGCAAATGACTTCCATAACAGTCATGTTGTGTAAGACTAACTGTATTTCCCTCCATCCTATCCAAACCCCCATTGTTTCTATTCTGTCTTTTGATCCTGTCCCTCCCCGAGTATTGACTTCAAATTGTTCCCTCCTCCCATTGCCCTCCCTTCCATCATCCTCCCCTACCCTGCTTATCTCCTTCTCCCCCACTTTCCTGCATTGTAAGATAGGTTTTCATACCAAAATGAGTGTGCATTTTATTCCTTCCTTTGGTCAAATGTGATGAGAGTAAACTTCATGTTTTTCTCTCAGCTTTCTTCTTTTTCCCTCCACTAAAAAGTCTTCTGCTTGCCTCTTCTATGAGAGATAATTTGCCGCATTCCATTTCACCCTCTCTCCTTCCAATATATTTCTCTCTCATGGTTTACCTTAATTTCTTTTAGAAATGATCCCATCCTATTCAATTCACTCTGCGCTCTCTGTCTGTGTGTGTGAGTGCATGTACATGGGCGTGTGTGTGTGTATGTGTGTGTAATCCCACCAACTACCCAGACACTGAAAAGTTTAAGAGTTACAAATATTGTCTTTCCATGTAGGAATGTAAACAGTTCTCTTTTGGTAAGTCCCTTATGACTTCTCTTTGCAGTTTGCTTTTTCATGCTTCTCATTCTTGTGTTTGAAAGTCAAATTTTCTTTTCAGCTCTGGTCTTTTCATCAAGAATGCTTGAAAGTCCTCTATTTCATTGAAAGACCATTTTTTCTCCCTGAAGTATTATACTCAGTTTTGCTGGGTAGGTGATTCTTGGTTTGAGTCCTAGTTCCTTTGACTTCTGGAATATCATATTCCATGCCCTTCAATCCCTTAATGTAGAAACCGCTAGAGCTTGTGTTATCCTGATTGTATTTCCACAATACTGGAATTATTCCTTTCTAGCTGCTTGCAATATTTTCTCCTTGACCTGGGAATTCTGGAATTTGGCCACATGTTCCTAGGAGTTTCTCTTTTTGGATCTCTTTCAGGCAGCGATCGATGGATTCCTTCAATACTTATTTTGCCCTCTGGTTGTAGAATATCAGGGCAGTTTTCCTTGATAATTTCATGGAGGATAATGTCTAGGCTCTCTTTTTGTTCATGGCTTTCAGGTAGTTCCATAATTTTTAAATTGCCTCTCCTGGGTCTATTTTCCAGGTCAGTTGTTTTTCCAGTGAGATGTTTCTCGTTATCTTCTATTTTTTCAAACTTTTGGTTTTGATTTTTAACTGCTTGGTTTATCTCATAATCATTCATTTTCCTGAACTCAGTTGTCTCTTTCAATGAACTATTTTGTTCAGTGAGCTTTTGAACTTTCTCCTCCTTTTAGCTAATTCTGCTTTTTAAAGCCTCCTTCTCCTCATTGGCTTTTTGACCTCTTTTTCCAACTGAGTTAGCCTCTTTTTAAAGGTGTTATTTTCCTCAGCATTTTTCTGGTTCTCCTTTAACAAGCTGCTAACTAGCTTTCCAAGCTCTTCCATTGCCTGAGCCCAATTTAAGTTCACTTTGGAGGCCCTGGAGGCAGGGGTCTTGATTTCATGTGACAATATACCTTGTTTTTTCTCATCTGAAAGGATGGGAGGAGACACCTGTTCCCCAAGAACGTAACCTTCTGTGGTCTTATTTTTCCCCCTTTTTTGGGTATTTCCTAGCCAGTTACTTGACTTCTGAATCCTTTCTCAAGAGAGTAGATTCAGGTTTTCATTTCCTCTGGGCTTTCGGTGGGGGTGAGGCTATTACTCTCTGCTGGGGTTGAGATCAGCTGCTCCCTACTACCAGAAGCCTTAAGCTGAGCTGCCTGAACAGTGGATCCAGGTTGCTTCCCCTTTATAGCTTCCTGCAGCCTGCTGCCATGGCCTCTGCTATCACCTGGGGCTATTGCAGGAGAAACCCTATTCTCTCTCATCCAGCTGGGAAAACCCTCCCCTGCTGACCTTTGGAGCTTTCTTTGTCACTTGTTGGTTGAGGTATCTGGGACCTTCCCTGCTAGGAACTCTGTCCTGGAGATCTGTTCAAGTCCTGTTCCTCCCAGTGCCATATGGCCAGGGCTCAGCATCCCATGAAATATACCTTTCCTGTTGGTCTTCCAGGTTACCTCTGGCTTGAAACCTCTTTCACTCTGTTGTTCTGTGGCTTATACTTCTCTAGACTTTGTTGACAGTCATTTTTACAGGTATTTTGTGAATTGTGGAGGAAGCACTAGAGTATATGCATCTTTCTACTCCACCATCTTGGCTCCGCCATTATTTTCTTTCCTGCTTAGCTTCTTACTCATGATAATCACCTTCTTCCTTACTTTTAAAGATCTCTGCATCTCGGGCATAGAGGCTCGGTCCCACAGTTCTTGTGCCTAAAATTTGAGGCTTTGTGTATTATGACCTCTGGCTCTTTCAGGTAGAAGTTAAATGCTGCAGTTTATTTGGTGTTGAGCTGCCTGGTGTTGGAAATCAGAGACCAGGTGAGGTCTTTTTGAGTTTCCCTGCAGTTACCCTGAAGCTAGTTTGTTAAGTATACGGGAGGTGTGGTCTGGCCACAGGAGGTCTTCTTTGCTGAGCTATAGCATAGGCAAGCTCAGATGTTGGTGATCTGCCTGTGCTAATGTCTTCCCTGATTCCCCTTGGGTGCTGAGGCATGCCTGGGGTCCTGGTGTTGGCAGTTGCTGGCTTCACCCCCTTGGGACTCAAGATCTCCTTGCTTATTGAGATGGTGCTATCTGGGCCAGCCCTGATCTTGCACTGGTCCCATTCAGCCATAGCAAGAGGAGGCCTCCTTTGCAATCTTCCTAGCCTCATGAGCTAAGTGTCTGTTTACCCCTTTAACTGATCCCAATGGTTCAGGATTTTTCCCAGAGAGGTCAACAAGGAGAGGGAGATAGTAATTACCATCTTGGCTCCTGGAACAGAATAATGAATAAATAAATCTTTAAAAAAGAACTCAAAATACATTTATTCCCACCCTCTCACATGAGAAAACTGAAAGCAAAAAAAAATAATTAAGTCACCATATACCCAAGATTATATAGGTATCATTTGGCAAATCTGAGAATTTAACTCACATCTCCTGATTTCAAATGCAATACTATTTGCCTTAAGATAGTTTAGTAGAATAGTGAACAGAATACTGAACTTCGAATCAGGAAGACCAAACTTCATATACTGCCTCAGAGTTTACTTATTTGACTGTGGGCAAATCATTTCACTTCCATTAGCCTCAATTTCCCCATTTTAAAAATGAGACTAATAAAATCACCTACCTCACAGGATGGTTGTGAGGATCAAATTGGATAATACATATAAAATTGTGGGTTATTTTTTGTAAATCTGAAAGAGCTATATAAATTCTAAATAAGTAACAATAAAAATAGATATATTCTTAGCTTCATAGAAGCTATAAGATCTTGTACTCTATTGCCATTACTTTTGAGAAACTAGTATCACCTTAATGCCATATTGGCTCATTGAAAAAATATTTTGGGAGTAAATGTCTAACCCACTATAACTATATGAACTGAATGAGAATAATTCTCTAACTTAAGAATTTCCTTAAAATTCTCTGAAAAATCAGGGCTACATACTTTCATATACCTGAGTGATCATAGTGGGTTATTTTTTTTACCAGAATTAAAATGTCAGAAAAGTCACCAAGATATTTCAAATCATGACGGTTGAAGGGGCATAAACAACACTTTTACATTGCCTCATGCTTTGACTGTCAGGTCTCTACGACCTCTGAAGCAAGCATACTCAGAAAATAGAACACAAGAGCATTGTCAAAGACAAAGGTATTATCCAAGTTTTGACCCTGCATTATCATCATTCAACCCTTGGATAATTGATTCAATGTTTAAAACGTCAAGTAATTTACAGTACAGTATATTACATGAAACTTTCCCCTAGGAATGCACCCAATAGGGGAACACAAGTATGGACATGCAAAAAAAGTCATTCATGTTAAGAAAGACTCCCCATTATTTAGAAGGCTTCACCTGACTCTCTCCTTCTCCATGGAGACATGCATTGTCAATACATTCATCTCCAAAGCCACAGCATAAATTCTAGTTTGAGGATTATTAACCCAGTGGATTATGATCACTCTCCCTTTCCATATTGCCTATAAGAAAATCTTTGAATGTGAGAGACACTAATCCCGTACTCTCACTGTGGGCTTTAGTTTCTGCTGTCTTGCTCTCAATGATCAACAATCTTAGGCTTCCCAATAGTGCTTAATAAGCATGCACTGAGCCTCATAGTCATTTGTTCCTAATGAGAGAAGAGCATTGAGGTGTGCATATCAGGAGTCAGCCACAGGCAGTCTCTGAGGACTGTGGGTATCTGGATGAAGTTCAATGTGTAACCTATGTGTGTGTGTGTGTGTGTGTGTGTATATATATATATATATATATATATATATATATATATATATATATATTTTCCTGCTACTGAAGTACAGTCAAAAAACAAATTCTTTGCCAGGTTCTCTTTAATATGATCCTAAGATACTCATTCAGATAGTAGGCTGCAGTCATAATCTTCAGTGTAAAAACCCTATGTTACTTAGTGACTGGCTGCATTTTGGCACTACTGCCCTTTCTTAAGGGAAAGGCCATTTTGGAAACAAGACAGTAATGCACTGTTAACACAAAGCACATCCTCCTCCCAGTCGCTCAACTTATGGCCACCTCTTTCCCTGAGATCTATTGTTCTGACTTGAGCTGAGGGCATGAAAGCATTATTAAATACCCATTCCAGATTGCTACCATGGGGCAAATTGATCATTGAAATACTAAGAGACACTTAGCTATGCCTAGTTAGTAGCAGAGCTGATAGTCAGGTTTTCTGCCTCCTAGTCCAATTCTCCTTCTACACCATTCTGTCTTTCCTCAAGTGTCAGTTTGAGTTCAATTTTTCTCCATTTCCCTGCTCTCCAGATATGGGGCTCAGTGGTAGGTAACTGATGCTAATAAAGAACACAGAAGGGCAAACTGTGCTGGCCTGTCTTGATAGATGTCCATAGCTTGCAAAATAGTAGTTAGCAAACTGGCACCTAGACTGGTAATGTACACTCATACTGAAGGGAAGCCTGTCTTGCCTCCTTCACAAAAGGCCTCTTTAAAGAACAGTTTCCCTCTATAAACTCCCAGAGAACTAACATGGACTCAAGGTTTGTCTGTCAAATCTAACTGTCTAATTCCCCAAGCCGGCAGGGACAAAGAGAGGTCCATGGAAAGCACTTTCATTAACTACAAGAAGAGAGAAAGGAGGGAAAGATACTTAAGCACCAAGAACTAAGCACCTAAAATGTCTTGGGCCTTGATGTATAGCCCCTGAAAATCTTCCAGAGATTTAAATGTATGTTACAAGCCACTTTGGCAACATAGAAGTAGAGAAGCTTTAGTAGGTTGCTTATGGTGAGTGCTTTATCTTCTCCCTGTCTGCCCTGCACGGTCACCCATGTGTGGGAGGATGACGGAGGAAGACACTGGGTCAAAAAGCAAGTTCTGTAAAAGGGATTAAAACGTTATCTATTATGAAAAGGGATTCAAATGTAGAATGTGCAAGGGAAATATAATTGGATTTCTGAGAGCTATGTAACTAAGATTTCAGTCAAACTCAGTCCCTGCCATCAGCTAACTCTATTACCTTGGACAAGTCACTCTAGCTTTGTGTGACTCAATTTTCTCTCTCAAGAAAATGAGAGGATTGAATTAGGTGGTTTTTAAGGTTCCCCCTAGCTCACATTCTAACAATTCTAATAATATCCTTCAGCCTGAGAAGTTAAGGAGACAATATGACCTGATACATGAAGATGCTCTACAATATGCCCAATAAATGTCCGTCAACAAGCATTTAATTAATGGCACACTCTATGCTAAACTTCAAGAATAAAAAGAGGCAAAAACACAGTCCCTGTGTCAAGCAGGGGTGGGGGGGAGAGAGAGTCAACATACAAAATTATGTACATATTAATTCAAGACATATACAGTAGAAATGGAAAGTCATTTTCAACATCTGCTTGTATATCATAAATGACAGGGAGTTTACTGTAATCTAAAGCAATTATTCCAATTGTTGAACAACTCTGTTTGTTAGGAAGTTTTTACTTATAGTGAGCCAAAAAGTGCATCCCTAACACATTTCCCTGCCATTGGTTGATCTTTTGACAATGGAGGACATAGATCAAATTCAATTTTTGTTCAAAATAATAGCAAATTTTTAGATTAACTTTTAAAATTAAAATCTTCCTTCTTTCCCTCCAACTAATCCCCCATTGATAAAGAAAGAAAAATAAACAAAGCCTCTCTTTCACAATGTTGTAGTCAAGCAAAACAAATTTCCTCAATGGACATGATAAAAACATATGCCTCAGTTGAGATTCTGAGCCCATCATCTAAAAGGTAGATGATGTATCTCATCATGAGTCCTCTGGAATTATGATTACTTATTGCATTGATTAGAGTTCCTCAGTGTTTCAAAGTTGTTTTAGTTTACATTACTGTTATAAAATAAATTGTTCTGCTATTTCTGCTCACTTCACTCTTCATCACTTAATATAAATTTTTCAAGGGTGTTTCCTTTTTTCCTGAAACCATTCCTTTCACTGCTTCTTATAATGCAATAATATTTCATCACTATTGTAGACCAAAACTTTCCCCACAGTTTCCCAATTGATGGGAAAACCATCAGTTTCCTATAATGACAACCCCCAAAAGTTGATATAAATATTTTTGCATATATTGGTCCTTTCTTCTCTCTTGGATCAATTTGGGGTATAGAACAAGTATTGATATTAATGGGTCAAAGCATAGTCAAAAAAGATATGCACAAAGGGTGTACACTGAGGATATTTTTGGGCATAGTTACAAATTGCTCTCCAGAATGACTGAACCAGTTCACAACTGTACCAGCAGTGCATTAATGTACCAATTTTCCCAGTAGCCCTCCAACATTTGTCCTTTTTCTTTTAGGCAACTTTTGCAGTCTGGTGGGAATGAGGTAGAATTTCAGGATTATTTTAATTTGCAACTCTCTAGTTATTTGTAACTTAGAGAATTTTATATGGCTATTGATAGCTTATAGTTCTTCTGAAAACTTCCTTGTTGATTTCCTTTGATCATTCAAAACTTTAAATATAGTTAATAGGGTTGGTTGTTTTTCTGATACTGAACAATCCATCTGTCGCTGGTACAAATCATACTAGGTCATAAAGAATGAATATTTAGATAAATCACTATAAACTCTTTGAAATGATTTTGTTAAAAAATTTTTGAATCAATGTTCATTAATGATACTGGCCTACAGTATTCCTTTTTCATTTATCTTTCTCTTGTTATTTGGAGTATATTTGTCTGATAAAAGAACTGTGGTAGGGCGAATTTTTTTCTCCATTTTTAATTTGTATCATTTATTTTTAATATTGCTTTTTTTTTAAAAAAAAAAAGAGTTCCAAACTTCCTCCCTCCCTCCAGCTCCTTCCCTACCCATCGAAAAGGCAATCATTGTAATAGCAATGAGTGATATGTAGTATCATATATATGAAATCATGAAAAATATAATTCTATATTAGCCATGTTATGAAATAAAAAAGCAAGAAAATTTTAAAAGTGAAAAAACATACTTCAATACTCAAAATTCATTAAGTCTGTCTCTGAAAGAGGACAACACTTTCCATTGACAGTCCTTAAGAGTTATCTTGGATCATTATATCAATCAGAGTCCTAAGTCTTTCACAGTTGGTCATTGCAATGTTACTATTACTGTGTATAATAGATCTGATTCTGCTCAATTCATTCTGCATCAGTCCATATAAGTCTTTCCAGGTTGTTTTTTTCTGCTCACCATTTCTTTTATCCTGATAGCATTACCTACATCAATCATTCTCTTACTGATGGACAACCCATCAATTTCCATTTCTTTACCACTACAGAAAGAACTACTATAAATAGTAGTTCTACGATAAATAGTAGATCCATGTAGGTCCTTTTCCTTTTTTCTTCAATCTCAATGGGATACAGACATTGTAGTGGTGTTGTTGGGTCAAAGGGTGTGCACAGATTTATAGCCCTTGGGGTATAGTTCCAAATAGTTCTCTGGAATGGTTGGATCAATTCACAACTGCAACAACAGTGCATCAGTGTCGCTATTTTCCCACATTACCTGCAGCGTTTGTCAATTTATTTCTGGTAGTGTTAGTCTATCTGACAGGTGTGAGGTGATACCTTAAAATTGTTTTAGCTTGGATTTCTTCTTTTGAAAACTGCTTGTTTTATCCATTTATCAATTGGGGAACAGCTTTTACTTTTATAAATTTGATCCATCCCCCTATATATTTGAAAAATGAAACCTTTATCAGAAAAATTTGCTCTTTGATGTTTTTTGATATTTCTTCATTGTCTACTGTACTTTAAGAAAATGTAGTAGAAGTACTTTAACTGCATCTCAGAAATTTTGGTGTGTTGATTCATCCTTATAATTTCCTTTCGCATGGTTATTATTTTTCCATGATTTAACCCATTTACTATTTAATATTTTATTATTAATTCTCCATTTGGGTCTGTGTCTTTTGTTTTTGACCCTTTAGCTAATTGCTGTCTTTATTATGTTATGGTCTGTAGGAGATTATTAACTATTTCTGTCTTTTTACATTTGTGTGAAATATCTCTGTACCCTAGAACATGGTCACTTTTTTTTTAAGTTCCATTTGGTAAATATTCTTTTTTTGACCCATTTATTACATAACATAAGTCTTTTGACTCCTGTTTCTCCAAAGATTTGTTGAGTTCCATATGTCCCCTTTTGTATATATTTTATATTAGATTTATCCAAAATAGGAATGTTGAAGTCTCCTGTCTCTATTGCGTTACATCTTATTGAAACTCATACAATATTTCCTTTACATATTTGGATACTCATATTTTGAAGCGTTTGAGTTTATTACTGTTATTGGTTTGTTTTCTATGGTTTCTTTAAGTGTAACAAAGTTTCTTTGCATACCTCCCCCATTTGTAATTTCTAGTTTTGTTTTGTCTGATAGCATGATGGCAACTCCTGCTTTTTTGGATTCATTTGATGGATAGAAATTTTTTCCATCCTCTCAATTTTATTTTGTGTACGTCTTTGTTTTTTAAAAGTGTTTCTTGTAAGCAACAGATTGTAGGGCTTGTTTTCATATCCAAGCTGTCACTCTTTTTTTATTGTTTTATTGGGTTGTTTAATCCATTCTTATTTAAAGTCATGAGTTACATTTATATTTTTCTCTGATTTTAGTATTTTTTCAAGTTATAATTTTTTCCTTCTGATGTAAAAAAGGACAGTGTTCCTTCAGTTACTTTACATTAATCTTTTTAAGGTGGGTCACATTTCTACTGGTTCTTTTCCCCTCACCCCAATTCTCTCCTCTCATTTATTAATCCCCTTACCTTTGGGGTTTTGCTTATTAGTTACTTCGTGTCTCCTGCTTTTATCTGGTTATATAATTTCCCCACCTTTTTTACTTCTGTTAATCAAGTAAATTACACCCTCCTTCCCCATTCAACTAGTCATCTTCTTTGGTTTTATTTCATTTTATATCCTTTTCCAGAAAGGATTTATCTCAGTCTTCATTACTCTTCTTCTTCCTGTCTACTCTAGATGATCATCCTCTGATTCATGATCCCTATACTTACTTAGTCTTTCTTTTTTCCTTGTATTCCTCATCAAGCTTCCAGGGTATCCATTCTGAGTTCTTTCCTCTAGAAATTTTCTTCCACTCTTTTATCAAGTTAACTTTTTCGGATTCCAATTTTCCATTGTGCCCCATTCCTAAAACAATGCTAAGTTTTTCAGAAGTCAGAGGGGACACTGTCCTATGGTGGGATAGGGCCCTCCACCACTACATCCCAGATTATACAGGTCACCACTGTACATATCTATATCTATATCTATAATCTCTATATAGATACCTTCCTTCAGTTACTTTTTTCTCCTATTTGTCTCAAAATCGTCTCCCTGGGTCTATGTCCTCCCACTTTCCTAAGTACCATTTGTCCCCCAGGAGTTTCATTCCCCCTACTCCCAAATCACCAAGCCAAACCTAGTCCAAGGTTCCCATATCTCTTCAGGGAACATTTCTTTTCACCCATAAAAGCATTCATCAGTGGAAGTCCCTCCCACTACCAAAGTAAGGCTTCTTTTCTTTCTGTCCCTTTCTAAAATCCTTCCCTACTCTTTATTCCTTCACACATTCCCCTGAAGTCTCTACTTTTACTGAGACCACAGGGTTCACCTTACCCTCAATAATAATACTCCTTTTTTGAGCTGGGCACATCACATATTCCCTGTTCTCTTCTCTACCCTCTTTTTGTATACCTCCATGTTGTCTTATAGTCTCACAGAAAGAATTTATTCACTCTGATTGCAGGGTGCGATCACGACGCCTAAGTCCTCCACTGGACTTCCGTTTCACCTTGGACTCCTTATATGCATTTAGAAAGGAGTTTTTCACTGATCTCTCTTTATCACTCTTTTGCTATTGCTGTTCTTGGGGCTGCAGTTGTTCACTCGTCCTGCATATCTATGCCTGGGGTGTTTAAGAAGCAAATACTCTTCCTATTTGGTTTTCTTTCTAAAAATGTTTCAACTATCTCTTTATTATTGAATGTTTTTTTCACTGTGAAGCTTAGATTCACTAAGTAGGACAGCCTGTATTTCTTCAGGAACTCCATTGCATTTTGGAACATGTCATTCTGTCCCTCCTGGATTTTCTGGTGGTTACATAGTAGTCTTGGACTATACGAATTTCTTTCCCATTGAATTTGAAAGTCTTTCTTCTGATGGTTTGCAGAGCATGTTGTTTCTGAATTGAATTTTTAAGTTCAACCACAATTTCTCTTGGAGTTTGTAGTCTTAGTTTTGGTCTTCTCCTGGGGACAATCTCTGAGTTCTTTACATTTGTATTCCGTTTTCAGGGTTCAGAAGTTCTGAGCAGGTATCTCGTATTATTTCTTGAATTATGGTAATCAGGTTTTTCATTATGTCATGTTCTTCTGGGAGAATTAGGATCCTTAAGTTGTTTCTGTGCATCCTATCTTTAAGATCATTATGTTTTATTTGCATGGTGAGCATATTCTCTTTTAATATTGATTTTTCTTCTCTTCTTCTAAATGATTCTTCACTTTTCTATATTTGCATTCCCAATCAATTTTTCTTTCTTTTGTTTGTTTGATGAGAACCGCCATCAAAGATTCTAGTTTTATTTTTTTCTATTCTGGCAATTGTTATTATTATTATTATTGCTGTGGAGGCTAGAAATTCTCATTTCAAAATTCTTGTTTCTCTTTTGAATAACTCAGGTTGACTATGCTTTGGTTTCATGTTCTCTTCTCATTCACATTCTACTCCTCCATTGAGTCTTGGATGTTTTCCTGCGTTTTCTAATTCATAGATTACTAAATTCATTTATTATCCTTGGAGGCCATATTTCCTTATGTTGTTGGTATTACACTTGTTCATTTATGTCTTTATGTTTAAGATTTTTCAATTTTGTTCTTCCTGAGAGTTTGATCATTTTAGCTCTTCCCCACCCCTTATTTTCCACTAATATTTATTTCCAGACTCTCCCCTCTGTTGGTGGTTTCCTTAGAGACCAGGTCTTCAAGTATGTCATCTTCCTCCCACAGTGGGAAATTTATGGCAACCAAGGTCTTTTTCCCAAGTGACTTTTGAGTGGACAAAATGGCCCCAAATGAATTCTGAGATCTTTACCTCAGGCTTAGTGAAGTGCACATAGATTTTCGACATTGTCAAATACATAGTATCCTGTCTAGGAAGTTCAGCGTTTTGCAGCACTTACAGTGTGGGGTTCCTGACCTGCAGAAATGGGTGAACTTTCTGTGCTAATCTTATATGGTTATCTGGCACAGAGCTGGCTATCTATTAAGACCCCCAAGAGTGTCCTTTTTTTGTTGTGACATAGCATATTTTTACTCTGAAAGGATTCCTTGGGGTTTTCTTGTAGAGCAAATGTCTGTACCCTAGGGCCAGGATTTCCAAGGCAATGGAAAGAGGGAGAAGGGACCAGAAAGTAGGACTGAAATTTATTTAAAGTTCATGTGTTGAGCTCTTGGATCATCAAGTGCATGCTTACTGTAAATAGTGTGGGAAATGGGGAAGGGGTTCTGAAAGAATTCAGTAAAGGTGTCAGTTCATATTTTGTTTTATTTTTTAACCTTTCCTCTTCCATGTTCCCAAATCATAGAGACAGCAGAATTACTTTATACTTGATGCTTAACTTCTGTTTTGGAGAGTCTTGAGAGGACATAGAGATCAGAAAAAATGTCTAGTCCTCCATCTTGTTATGCATGTCACCTGGAAGATTTATAATTAATTTACATAGAATTACACTATAGTTTCCTGCTAGATTTAATGGATAAAATGAAGAATTGTTGAAGTATGAGGCTTTATGTTATATTCTGCAACTGTGCTGAAATTGTTAATTGTTAAAATTTTTTAAAGTTGACTCTGAAGGGCTATCTAACTAACCTCTCATATTATCTGTAAAAGAGATAATTTTATTTCCTCTATATCTTTTCCTTATAGTATCAATTTTTAAAAACTTTTTATTTATTTCTATAGATAACATTTCTAGCACTACATTGAAGAGTATTGTTGATAATGGATACCTTAGTACTATCCTGGATCTTATTGGAAAAGTCTCATTTATTTCCTTTAGAAATAGTGCTGGTTCTTGGTTTTGTAGATTTACAACTTATCATACTGGAGGAAAGATTTCTTTATTCGTATGCTTCCTAGTGGAGTTATTTTTTGTTATTTTTTACTTTATTTTAAGTTCAAAATGATTTCCTTTCCTTTATTGTCTGTCTTTGAGAATGGAAGAAATAGGATATCCATTATACATATGCAGTGATGCAAAACTTATTTCTGCATTGGCTATATTCTGAAGAAGGGAAGAAAAAAACAAGAAAAATAAAGGAAAAAAATTCTTCAATCTGCACTCTGAGACCATCAGTGTTCTCTCTGGAGAGGGACAACAATTTACATCATGAGTGATTTGGAGTTGTGGTGGGTCATTGATCAGAATTACCAAATATTTCACAGTTGATTGTCTTTACAATATTCCTCTTATTTTTGTACATTTTTTCTGGTTCTCCTCACTTGGCTTTGCATAAATTCACATAAGATTTCCCAGGTTTCTCTGAAACCATCCCCTTCATCATTTCTTAAAGCAGAGTAATAACCCATCATATTCAAATACTATAATTAGTTTAACCATTTCCCAACAAATGGGCATCCCCTTAGTTTCCATTTTTTGTCACCACAGATGTGAATATTGATATGCATATTTGTTCTTTTCTTTGGAAAGTAGTTTGCTTTGTTAAATGATACACAAAGACTTATAGCTCTGTGAACATAGTTCAAATTATTCTACAGAATGGTTGAACTAGTTCACAACTCCACCAACAGTGTATTATTGTACCTATTTTCCATATCCTTTCTGGTGTTTGTCATTTTACTTTTCTGTCATCTAAGTTAATCTGATGAATGCGATGTGGTACCTCAAAGTTGTTTAAATGTTCATTTCTCTAATTATTAGTGATCTAGAATATTTTTTTCTTCTTATTATTGGTATTTTCTATTTCTTCCTTTGAAAACTGTCTGTTCATATCCTTTGTCTCTTCATGAATTGAAGAATGACTTATATTTTTATAAATTTAGTTCAGTTATCTATATATTTGAGAAATGAGACCTTTATCAGGGAAACTTGCGGCAAAAAAATTTCCCCTAGTTTCCTAATTTCTTTCTGATTTTGTCTGCAGTGGCTCTATTTGTATAAAAATGTTTTAGTTACAAGAAATCAAAATTTTCCATTTTGCCTCCCAGAAACTTTCTATTTCATTTGGCCATGAAGTGTCTCCCTATCCACAGATCTGTCAGGTAATTTATTTCATCCACCTCTACCATGTTTATCATATCAACCTTTATGTCTTAATCATAGCTTCATTTTGACCTTATCTTGGTATACAGTGTGAGATTAGTC
Organism: Bettongia penicillata ogilbyi; assembly: GCA_023548195.1. NCBI lineage: Eukaryota > Metazoa > Chordata > Mammalia > Diprotodontia > Potoroidae > Bettongia > Bettongia penicillata. The sequence continues at coordinate 7,387,907 of JAJHZJ010000044.1, read as the reverse complement.
TGTACCTAATTTCTTCCAGATTATTTTCCAATTTTCCCATTAGTATTTGTAAAATAATGAATTCTTGTCCCAATAGCTGGCATATTTGGTTTTTTTTTTGTTTTGTTTTTTGTTTTTTATTTATTTATTTAATTTTCTTACATTCATTTTCACAAATTTTTGGGTTCCAAATTTTCTTCCCTTTTATCCCCTCCCCCCACCCCAACACCCCAAGCAATCTAATTTTCCCTATCTCCAATCTGCCCTCTCTTCTGTCATCTCTCCCTTCTCTTGTCTCCATCTTCTCTTTTCTCCTGTAGGGCCAGATGACTTTCTATTCCTCCTTAATTGTATGTCTTCTTTCCTAGTTGCAACAACAATACTAAACAGTTGTTCCTAAAACTTTGAGTTCCAAATTCTCCCCATCCCTCCCTCCCCACCCATTCTCTTTGGGACAGCAGGCAATTCAATATAGGCCATATCTGTGTAGTTTTGCCAGTGACCTCCCTGATAGTCGTGTTGTGTAAGATTAACTGGATTACCATCCCTCCTAACCTGCCCCTCCTTGTTTCTCTTCTGTCTTTTGATCCTGTCCCTCCCCAAGTGTTGACTTCAAATTGCTCCCTCCTCCCTTTGCCCTCCCTTCCATCACCCCCCCTTGCAATATCTCTTTCTCCCCCACTTTCTTATACTGTAAGATAGGTTTTCATACCAAAATGAGTGTGCATTTCACTCCTTCGTTTAGTCAAATGTGATGAGGTTAAAGGTTCTTGTTTTTTTTTTTTTTCCCAGCTCTCCTCTTTTTTTCCTCCACTAAGAAAAACTCCTACCTGCCTCTTAAATGACATATAGTTACCCCCTTCCCTTTCCCTCTCTTTCCTCCCCCTACATTTCTCTCTCACCTTTTACCCTAGTTTCTTTTAAGGTATGGTCCCATCCTATTCAGTTCAATCTGTGCTCTCTATCTCTGTATGTGTGTGCATGTGTGTATGTGTGTGCATGCGTGTACATGTGTGTGTGTGGTCCCACCAACTACCCAGATACTGAAAAGTTTTAAGAGTTAGAAATATTGTCTTTCCCTGTATGAGTGTAAACAGTTCACTTCTGGTAAGTCCCTTAAGACTTCTCTTTGCTGTTTACTTTTTCATACTTCTTCTCATTCTTGTGTTTCAAAGTCAAATTTTCTTTTCAGCTCTGGTTTTTTCATCAAGAATGATTGAAAGTCCTCTGTTTCATTGAAAGACCATATTTTCCCTTGAAGTATTATACTCATTTTAGCTGGGTAGGTGATTCTTGGTTTGAGTCCTAGTTCCTTTGCCTTCTGGAATATCCTATTCCACGCCCTTCGATCCCTTAATGTAGAAGCTGCTAGATCTTGGGTTATCCTGATTGTATTTCCACAGTACTGGAATTGTTTCTTTCTAGCTGCTTGTAAGATTTTTTCCTTGAGCTGGGAGTTCTGGAATTTGGCCACAATGTTCCTAGGAGTTTCTCTTTTTGGATCTCTTTCAGGTGGTGATCGATGGATTCTTTCAATACTTATTTTGCCCTCTGGTTCTAGAATGTCAGGGCAGTTTTCCTTGATAATTTCATGGAAGATGATGTCTAGGCTCTTTTTTTGATCATGACTTTCAGGTAGTCCCATAATTTTTAAATTGTCTCTCCTGGATCTATTTTCCAGGTCAGTTGTTTTTCCCATGAGATATTTCACATTCTCTTCCATTTTTTCCTTCTTTTGGTTTTGTTTGGTGATTTCTTGGTTTCTCATAAAGTCATTAGACTCCATCTGTTCCATTCTAATTTTGAGAGAACTATTAAATTCAGTGAGCTTTTGAGCCTCTTTTTTCCATTTGGCTCATTCTGCTTTTGAAAGCATTCTTCTCCTCATTGGCTTTTTGAACCTCCTTTGCCAATTGGGTGAGCCAATTTTTCAAGGTGTTAATTTCCTCAGCATTTTTTTGGATCTCCTTTACCAAGGTATTGACCCGGTTTTCATACTTTTGTTGCATCTCTGACATTTCTCTTCCCAGTTTTTCCTCCACCTGTCTAACTTGCTTTTCAAAATCCTTTTTGAGCTCTTCCAGGGCCTGAGCCCACCCACCACCCCCCTGGGGTGTCTGGGATACTGAGGCCCCGCCCTCCACGTCTTTCCCTGACGGCAAGGATACGTCCTCATCGTCAGATCCGAAGGTCGGGATCATTTGCATTTGTTGGAAAAAACTCTCTAAAGTCTTATTTTTCTTCCCTTTTCTAGGCATTTTCCCAGCCAGTTACTTGACTTCTGAGATTCCTTTCCACCCCCGCCTGGATCCGCCCAGCTAGTGCTTGGCCTCTGAGATTTAAATGAGCTTTCCTCCTGCCGGCTGTCAATCAGTGAGCTTTAGTTCAGGTGCTGGGGTGGGGCCAGGGCTGCCTCCGAGACTCTGATCCCTCGGGGGGGCTTTATGCAGAGACTTTCAGGAATGGAGCGGGTGGGGGCGGGGTGGGGGGCCCGCCTCCCAATCTCAGCTCCCCTGGGGGTCCCAAGCAGAAGCCTTCAGCAACAGAGCGGGCTGTGGGCAGGGCCGTCTCCCAGGCTCAGCTCCGTCAGGTTTTATGCGGGAATCTTCCGTAATGAAGATCCTGCCTGCCGCTGGGGGATTCCTGGGTCCCGGGCCGCTGCCGCCTCAGCCGCCGCCCACACCTCTGCCTCCGCCGCTTCCTGCCCCCGTCCCTGCCGCTGCTGCTTCCTCCCAAGGGGGCCCGAGTCACGGAGACGCCCCGCTTCCCCTCTCTTCCAGCCCGGCTTTCTTTCTCACTGACCTGTAGCTTCTGTGGGCGGAGGGACTTTCCCGGCTGCCGGAGCTTCGGTCTCTGAAGCCTGCTCGGATCAGCTTCTCTGGGGCCTCGGCCAGGGCAGCGCTGGGGGTCGGGTTTACTTTCCGGGGCGCGCTGGACCCTGGGAACGGGTCTTCAGGGCTCCCTGGAACGGAAATCTCTTCCACTCTGCTTCTGCACACCTTGTATTCACTCAGAGGTTATGGGGGACTCTTTTTACATTAATTCTATGGGCTTTTGGTTTCGGAGCTCGCAAACGTGCGTCCTCCTACTCCGCTATCTTGGCTCCGCCCCCCTGGCATATTTGTTTATCGAACAGTGAACAACTGTTCTCATTTGCTTCCACATATCATGTACCTAATTTCTTCCATTGATCAGCCACCCTGTTGCTTATCCAATGCTAAATCATTTTGGTCATTACCATTTTGTAATTTATTTTGAATCTGAACTTTTTGGTCTGCCTTCACATTTTTTTACCCCATTGACTACTTTACTAGTCTTGACGTTTTGTTCCTCTAGATGAATTTTTACATATTTTTTCTAGCTCTTAAAGCATTTTTTTTGGTAGTTTGATTGATATGGCACTAAATCAAAATTAATTTAAACAGTATTATCATTTTAATTATGTTGATTCAGCCATATATAAATAAGAACAAATACTAATTCTCCAATTATTCATATATTTTATGTGTGTGAAGATTGTTTTGTAACTGTGTTCATTTGATTTCTGGGTTTGTCTTGGCAGGTAGAATCTCAAGTATTTTATACTGCCTGCAGTATTTTATTTTAAATGAAATTTCAAATTTATTTTAAATGAAATTTCTCTTTCTAGCTTTTCCTACTGTGTTTTGTTGATAATATGTGGAAATGTTGATGATTTGTATAAGCTTATTTTGTAGTCTGCAACTTTGTTAAAGTTGTTAATTATTTTGACAAGCTTTCTGGTTGACTATGACATTGTCAAGTTATCATCATATCTGCAAAAAAGGGAGTTGTGTTGCTTCATTGGCTGTATTTATTCCTACAATTTCATCTTCTGCATAATAGTAGGAATAATGAATATCCTTGCTTTACCCTTGACCTTACTGATACGGCTTCTAGTTTATGTCCATTTTAGATATTACTTGATCTTGGTTTTATGATTTATTACACTAAGGAAACTTCCAATTATTACTACACTTTCTAATACTTTGAAGGATTAAGTATTGTATTTTCTCAAAAGTTTTTTCTCTAAATATTGGCATAATCATATTAATTTTTTGTTACTTTTATTATTGATATAGTCAAAATGTTTTTCCTAATTTTGACTCAGTGTTGTATTCCAGCTATAAACCAGCTTGGTGATAGTGTATGAATTTTGTGAAATATCACTGTGGTCTTCTTGTTAATATCTCATTTCATTTTTTAAACAATATTCAAAAGAGAGATTGATCATTTTCTTTTTTTTCTTTTTCTGGTTTTTAAGTAACAAAACCATGTTTGTATCAGAGAAGGAACTTTATAGGAATTCTTTCCCTACTTTTTTTGCAAATATTGGAATATAATATTAGAATTAATGTTGGAATCTCTTCTTTGATTTTCAGAAATTCTATTATGGTGCTTAATTGGGGTTTTTAGTCTGTTGTTATTCCAGGGTATTTTTTTTTCATTTGTATGTTCAATTCATTGATCTGCTCCTTCTTTCTTTTATTGATGTAGGCATTTAGAGACTTAAAGTTTTCCATAAATATTGCTTTGAATATATCCCACAAATTTTGATATGTTACCTCATTATTATTGTGTTCCTTCTTCATTGCTAAGGAAGACAATGCCTTCAGAGAAATAATAACATGACTTGCACTTGATTTTTTTGCTTTGTTTTTTGCTTTTTTTTTTTTTTTTTTTTGAGTGAGGGAGGGCTGTACAGGTCACCAGCCTCATTTCTCCTCCAGAACCACCTGAATTCAGTGACCATATATATATTCATCAGGATGACTGGAGATGACCAAGTATGAGGTAATTGGGGTTAAGTGACTTGCCCAAGGTCACACAGCTAATGAATGTCAAGTGACTGAGGTGACATTTGAACTCTGGTCCTCCATCCACTGTACCACCTAGCTGCCCAACTCATTGTTATTATTATCTTTAATGAAATTATGGATTATTTATATGATTTATTCTTTGACCCATTAATTGCTTATGATTGGGATATATAGTTTCCAATCAATTCTTTATGTTTCAAAGGCCCTTTATTGAAAGTAATTTCATTGCATTGTGATATGAAAAGGGAGCACTTCTTCTTTTCTGCATTTACTTTTAGAGTTTTGTGCCCTAATACATGATCAGCTCAGGAAGTAATTGTTAGATTTTTTCAATTTACAATCTGCCCTCTGGTTCTAAGACATTGGAGCAGTTTTCTTTTATAATTTCTTGAAATAGTATATCTCGGTTCATTTTTTAGTCATGTTTTTCAGGAAGTCCAAAAATTCTTAAATTATCTTCCCTCAATATATTTTTCATGTTAGCTGTTTTTCTATGAGATGTTTCACACATTTCTTCAATTTTTTCATTTGTTTGATTTTGTTTTATAGTTTCTTGATGTCTTATAGAGTCATTAGCATCCACGTGACCCATTCTAATTTTTATAGAGGTATTTTCTTCATTGAGCTTTTGAACCCCTTTTTTCACTTGGCTAATTCTGGTTTTTAAGTTCTTTTCTTCCATACTTGTTTTGCTTCTTTTACCAGTCATTTGCCTTTTCATAATTTTCTTACATTGCTCTTAATATTTTTCTCCAAATTTTTCCTATATAACTCATTCAGTTTGTAAAATCTATCTTTTGCACTTATTATCTCTTTCCTTATCTCTTCTAGGAAACTTTTGTTGATCTCATGTCCAATTGGCTTTTTTCTTTGGAGCTTTTCTTACAGATGTTTTCAAGACATTGTCTTCTTTTGAAGTTGTGTCTTGAGCTTTAATAACTTTTTATCATCTGCTTTTTGTTGTTCTTCTTTGTTCATTTTTTCTAGCTTATTTTTTAACTTTGAACTTTATGTTGGAGTTTGGCTTTTCTCATCTTGGAAAGGGTTACTGGCATATGCACATATACATACATATAAACATATACATATACACATACATATACATAGGCATATACACATATTTATATGTCTATGTGTGTGTGTGTGTGTGTGTATCTGTGTGTGTGCCTACATGTGTGTGTTTATCCTACTTTTTTCACAGCTAAGTCTAGGGTCAAATATTTTTAGTGCTTCCTAGGTGGTATAATGCTTTGGTCAGTGCCCTCCTGTGTACTTTGGCCCTTATCCAAGTCAGGCCTTTGCTTCCTTGTGAACATAGCAACAGGGAAGAGTTTTCTGCTCCCTGGAACTATAAACTAGAACTGAATCATGGGTGAAGGAACTGACAAATGACATCCTGTCATGAATCCAGTGTCAATATAGGGGTCCATTATAATCTCCTTGCAACCATGTTTAATTCCTCTTACCATCTGTGTATTCTGTGTACTCCCAGCATTGCTGCCACCACTGATTCTATAATCAACTGTTGCTTTTGCTGCCACTGTTGCACACACTACTGTCACAGCTGCCTTCAAGGTCCATATCCAGTTCTATTTTTTCATAATGCCATGTTTTCTCCTCCTAGCTCCCACTCTGGTGTCCATAGATCTCTCTTTCTGTCCTCCTAAAATGACTCATTGTGAAACTTTGAATTCAGTTTAATACACATTTTAAGGTTGTTTAAAGCATAATATTGGGAAAATTAAGCACAAACCATCATCTCTGGCTGTCACAGTCCAGTGTTTTTAATAGGAATATATGTTCAATCTTGTCATGGATGTATATAATATACCATGGAGATATATGTGTGTGTACATACACATATATATCATGGACATATATGTGTATACCTGTATGTATATATAATGTCATATATATCATATGTATGCATGTATTTATATATATGTTATGTATATATTCATACGTTTTTGATGTTCTTGTTAATATAGTTAATTATGACTACAGTTTTGCTAATATTGAACCAGTCCTGAATGTCTGGTATAAAACCAAGCTGGTCAAAATTTATACTCTTTGTCCTATGTTGATGTTATCTCCCTGCAAAAATTTCAAATAAAAATTTTGCATTTATATTTTCTAAGGTTATTAGTCTATAATTTGGTTTTTATTATTTTTATGTTAACTCTTCCTGATTTAAGTGTCAAGAAATACCATATTTGTATAATAGAATGAAATTGAAAGGATGAGTATTCTTCTTTTTTGTTAACAGCTTCTTTAGTATTGGAACTATCAGTTCTTTAAATGTTTAATAGAAATAATTTGTAAGTTCAAATGGTCCAAAGGGCATGATTTCTAGACTCTGTTTTGGTCATAGACTTCAGACAATCAGTTGATTCTTTAAAAAATCTCTCGACCCATTTTCGAGGTCAGTTGTTTTTGCTATGAAATACCTTAAAATTTTCTTTAGTTTTTGTTTTTATGTCTTTGGATTTTTTTTTAATATAAATTTATTTATTTAACTTTTTACATTCATTTTCACAAATTTTTGGGTTCCAAATTTTCTCCCCATTTGTCTCTGCCCCCCACCCCAATACACCGAGCATTCTAATGTTCCCTATCACCAATCTGCCCTCTCTTCTATCCTCCCTCTCTTCTCTTGTCCCCATCTTCTCTTTTGTCCTGTAGGGCCAGATGACTTTCTATTCCCCATTAACTGTATTTCTTATTTCCTAGTAGCAAGAACAATACTCAACAGTTGTTCCTAAAACTTGAGTTCCAAATTCTCCCCATCCCTCCCTCCCTTCCCATTCCCTTTGGGAAGGCAGGCAATTCAATATAGGCCCTATCTGTGTAGTTTGGCAAATGACTTCGATAAAAGTCATGTTGTGTAAGACTAACTGTATTTCCCTCCATCCTATCCTGCCCCCCATTGTTTCTATTATGTCTTTTGATCCTGTCCCTCCTCAAGAGTGTTGACTTCAAATTGCTCCCTCCTCCCATTGCCCCCCTTCCATTATCCCCCTGACCCTGCTTATCTCCTTCTCCCCCACTTTCCTGTATTGTAAGATAGGTTTTCATACCAAAATGAGTGTGCATTTTATTCCTTCCTTTAGTCGAATGTGATGAGGGTAAACTTCATGTTTTTTTTTCTCAGCTCTCCTCTTTTTCCCTCCACTAAAAAGTCTCCTGCTTGCCTCTTGAATGAGATATAATTTACCCCATTCCATTTCACCTTCTCTCTTTCCACTACATTTCTCTCTCACCGTTTACCTTAATTTCTTTTAAGATATAGTCCCATCCTATTTAATTCACTCTGTGCTCTCTGTCTCTGTATGTGTGTGCATGTATGTATGTGTGTGCACACACGTGTGTACATGTGTGTGTGTGCATGTGTGTGTGTGTGCGTGTGGTCCCACCAACTACCCAGATACTGAAAAGTTTTAAGAGTTACAAATATTGCCTTTCCATGTAGAAATGTAAACAGTTCACCTTTGGTAAGTGCCTTATGACTTCTCTTTGCTGTTTACTTTTTCATGCTTCTTCTCTCATTCTTGTGTTTGAAAGTCAAATTTTCTTTTCAGCTCTGGTCTTTTCATCAAAAATGCTTGAAAGTCCTCTGTTTCATTGAAAGACCATATTTTCCCCTGAAGTATTATACTCAGTTTTGCTGGGTAGGTAATTCTTGGTTTTAGTCCTAGTTCCTTTGCCTTCTGGAATATCCTATTCCATGCCCTTCGATCCCTTAATGTAGAAGCTGCTAGAGCTTGAGTTATCCTGATTGTATTTCCACAATACTGTAATTGTTTCTTTCTAGCTGCTTGCAATATTTTCTCCTTGACCTGGGAATTCTGGAATTTGGCTACAATGTTCCTAAGAGTTTCTCTTTTTGGACTGATGGATTCCTTCAATACTTATTTTGCCCTCTGGTTCTAGAATATCAGGGCAGTTTTCCTTGATAATTTCATGCAAGATGATGTCTAGCCTCTTTTTTTGATCATGGCTTTCAGGTAGTCCCATAATTTTTAAATTGTCTCTCCTGGATCTCTTTTCCAGGCCAGTTGCTTTTCCAATGAGATATTTCACATTCTCTTCCATTTTTTCATTCTTTTGGTTTTGTTTCATGATTTCTTGGTTTCTCAGAAAGTCATTAGTTTCCATCTGTTCCATTCTAGTTTTGAGAGAACTATTTTCTTCAGTGAGCTTTTGAACCTCTTTTTCCATTTGGGTAATTCTGCTTTTGAAAGCATTCTTCTCCTCATTGACTTTTTGAACCTCTTTTGCCAATTGAGTGAGCCTATTTTTCAAAGTGTTATTTTCTTCATCTTTTTTTTAGGTCACCTTTACCAAGGTATTGACTCATTTTTCATGCTTTTCCTGCATCTCTCTCATTTCTCTTCCCAGTTTTTCCTCCACCTGTCTAACTTGATTTTCAAAATCCTTTTTGAGCTCTTCCATGGCCTGAGCCCACCAGACATCCACCTCAGATGTGTGGGATATAGAGGCTCCGACCTCCACATCTTTCCCTGATGGTAGGAATTCTTCCTCATCATCAGAAATGAAAGGCGGGAACATCTGTCCCCCAAGAAGGTATTTTTCTATGGTCTTATTTTTCTTCCCTTTTCTGGGCATTTTCCCAGCCAGTTACTTGACTTCTGAGGTTCCTCTCCACCCCTGCCTAGATCCACCCAGCTAGTGCTTGGTGTCTGAGATTCAAATGCTGCTCCCCAGCCTCAGGGCTTTCTCTGGTGGGCATGGCTGCTATTCAATGTGAGCTTAAGTTCTGGTTCTCAGGTGGGGGCAGGGCCGCCTCCCAGGCTCAGTTCCCTCAGAGGGGTTATGCAGAGATCTTCAGTAATGGCCCTGAGCTCCTGTCTGCTTTGGGAGTCCCAGGCCGTCGCTGCCTCTGCTGCTCCTTCTGCCACTGCCTCTGCTGCTGCCTCTGCCACAGCCTCTGCCAATGCCTCCTGAGGGGGCCCGAGTCACGGAGACACCCCACTCCCCTCTCGGCCAGCCCAGAAGTCTCTCTTACTGACCTGTAGTGCACGAAGGGACCTTTGTGGCCACCGGAGATTCCATCCCTGAAGCCTGCTCATATCTGCTCCTCTGGGGCTGGGCAGCCAGGGCAGCACAGGGGTGGGTTCCACTGTCTGGAGCGTGATGGACCCCTGGGGATGGCTTTCCAGGGCTCTCTGGAATGGAAATCTCTTCCACAGTGTTTCTCCATGGCTTGCACTGATCCACAATTTGTGGGGAGTTCTTTTTACAGGAAATTTATGGGCTGTGGATTCGGAGCTAGCATATGTGAGTCTTTCTACTCCGCCATCTTGGATCCTCCCCCTTGTCTTTGGATTTTTGTTTTAATATTTCTGCTTGCTTCATGGAATCATTTGCTTTTATCTGTTTCATTCTGATTTATGGATGTGTGTTGTTTGGTCAAGGTTTTGAGTATCACCTCATGTTATTTATGCTGTTTCCAATTCTTACTCCGATAGCTCTCATTTTTCACCTTTTCCCACCCTGGCATTCTCATTTCATTTTAAAATTAATAATTTTATTTAAAAAAACTCACTTCATGTTTTCCAAAAATTCTTGTGCTCAAACAGTATTTTTTTTTCGGAAGCTTTACTTATGGATATTTTTGGAGTCATCTTCTTCTTTTTGTATGTGTGTCTTAAGAATCTGTCACCATAAATCTCTTTATGTGTAACTATGTTTTGCTTGTTTACTCATTCTTCATTCTACTTCCTGACTTTAGAATTTATTTTAAGACCGGGTTCTCTGAACTTGTATAGAGGCAATCTTCAGTGAAATTGTGTCCTATTAAGTCTTCCTGCTGCTTTCTTTGGGTATTAAATATTGTATTATTTCAAAATCTTAGTAAGTAAGATTGGAGATATTCAGTCTTTCAGAGCTCACACTGTTCTGATTTAGGGCAAAATATCTTTTACTCCCTTGTCTATGCTTTGCAAGTTCTTGACCTGGTTTTAGGTCTGAGCAACTCATCTCTGGGCTTTGCCCCAGTTGAAATGCCAGTAGACTGCTCACCTCAGCTGCTATTAACCACCTGGAAAATTATGTAGGTACAGTGATGAAGCTGCAGGTTCCCCTTTGATATGGGATTTCCATTCTGGTAGTTCTTTTGCAAGCTTGTTATTGGGATGAAGATAGGGACTGAGGCACTGCTCCAATCCTAAGGTTTGAGCCACACAGCTGTTATTTGCTTCTGAAGCATAAAGACTGTGTCAACTTATCATCCTGGTTTGCCACCAGTAGGCACAGATCCCTTTCCTAACCTACTCTGGAGCTAGTAATGAGCAACAGAGCCACGAGTAAACACCGCTTCCTGCATCCTATATAGAGCACTCTGACCTTGTGCATGCTTCCTCTGGTGCACAGCCATGGTCTGCCTTTAGTCCTTTATTCTGGAATGCTGTATGGCTGTACCTGGTTAAAGATTATCTTCAGAATCTGAAGATCTATCTCTCCTCATACTAACCTGGGCTGAAAAATTACTCACTACAATTTTCTTTTCTATATTTACTGATCAGATCTAGTTGTGGGGAAGAATTTAGCTGTACTTCTTCCTATTACTTTGCTATATTGGCCAGCATCCAAAACAATACCATTTCAGATATTTGAGGACAATGATTTTACTAGTCTATCATATCAGTTAAAGGAGGTTTCACAAGAATCAGTGAATGCTAAAAGCAGTAGGTGGTATACTTTAACTCAAGCAAGATAAGACTAAAGGACTACACGGAGATACTCAGAAATGAGAACATGGTAAGGAACAGAGACAGCAGAGGAATCAGTAAACAAACATTTATTAAACACCTATCAAGTTCCAGGCACTATGACCAACAACAGGGACCCAAAAGCAAAGAGAGGCAAGGACTTTCCTCCAAGGAGCTTATCTTCTATTGGAGGGAAACAACATTAAAATAGAAGAGCATATATAAAATAAATACAAGGTAATTTGAAGAAGAAATACACAGGCAGTTAGGAAGGTTTCCTAGGGTTTCCTATATAACATAGGGCTTGAGTTGAGTTGATATGGAACCTAAGGATTTAGGAGATAAGGGCAATTGGTGGGGATAGAATATATTCCAGGCATGGGGAAATACCCTGTTCAAAAGGTTGAGGGAGAGTAGATGGAGTACCTTGTGTGAGGAGTAGTAAGAAAGCTGTGTGGACTGGAATGGAGTGTGTGAAGAGAAAATACCATAAAAGTGGTTATTGTATCTAGGGCACAATGGTCTTTGGGCTATGGAAAGAGGTAGAGATTTCAATAATGATATCACAAAAAGACTTTCTCCTAAGCTTTAGAGTACTTGACTTTTGTAGATCCCTAATTACTCCTAAGCCTAGTAGGAGATGACTGGAATCCAGCCTCCATGATGACATGAAAACTTTTGAGGACTTTCACTACAATACCAAACCAACACCTTCACCCTAAGGTAGGTCATGACCATCACAGCTCTACTCTAGGGTACTGAGAACACACCAATAAATTAAAGCAATGGACTGATGCCACACTACAGTAGTATCACATGGTAAGTGGCTGGCTAGGGCAACCTACAAACAGGAGTATCTCTGAGGTAGATGAGGACTATGGATTTATTGGACTATGTGTTGGGGTCCTGTTCAGGTATATCTGATTGTTCTCTTACCTATGAGGTTAACTATTTGGATATTAGATATTCAGTAAGAAACTTGATCAAGGGAAATAGAAATGTCTAGGTTTGAAAATGTTTATAAGTTCCAAAAAAGAACGTAGGGACGTCAAAAAGGAAGATGGAGTTTTTAACATGAAGCAAGAATTCTCAAACTTCCTATGTTTCATGAATTCCTTTGGAAATCTGATGAAGTCTGCAGGCCCCATTTCAGAAAAAAATATCTTACTATAGCTTTCCAGTAGTCCAATAATTGTTCAATTATCTCCCCTTGATCAGTTTTTCATGTCAGTTGCTTTTCCTATGAGATAGAGTATTTAATATTTTACTTTTTTTCCAGTTTTTTACTTTGTTTTACTGTTTCTTTATGTCTCCTGGAATCATTAGATCACACTTGACCAATTACAACTTTAAAAAGTTATTATCTTGATTTGAAGTTTTGTACAATTTAGCCAATTCTGGCTTTTAAGAAGTTATTTTTCTTTCATATTTTTAGTGTCTCTTTTGGCAAGATATGAAAACTTTTCATAGTTTTCTTGCATTACTCTCATTTCTTTTCTTCTTTTGAATTTCAATACTCATTTTTCCCAATTACATGTAAAAAAAATTTTAACCTTCATTAATTTTTACAGTTTTGAGTTCTAAATTCCTTCCCATCCTCCATCACCTCCTTCTTTGTTGAGAAGGCAATAAATTGGATAAAGGTCATGTGTGTGTGTGCGTGTGTATATATATATATATATATATATATATATATATATATATATATATATATATATATATATATATATATATATATATATGTTTATGCATGACTGCATATATGCAGCCATGTAAAATATATTTCCAATTTAGTCATGTTCTGAAAGAAAACCGACCAAAAAAAAAAAAAACAAACAAAATGAAGAGAATAAAATAACAGTATGCTTTGATCTGCATTCAGATTCCATCAGTTGTTTCTATGAAGGTGAATAGCAGTTTTTATCATAAATCCTTTAGAATTGTCTTAGGTCTTTATATTACTGGGAATAGATAAGTCACTCCCAGCTGATCGTTGTATAATATTCTTGTTACTGCATGCAATGTTCTCCTGTTCTGCTCACTTTATTCTGCATCAGTTCATATAAGTCTTCCGAGTTTTATTTTCTGAAAGCATCCTGCTCATCATTTCATGCAACACAATAGTATTCCATCACAATCACATACCACAACTTCTTCATCCCTTTTCCACTTGATGGGCAATATTCTCTCAATTTCCAATTCTTTGCCACTGCAAAAAGAACTGCTATAAATATTTGTGTACGTATAGGTCCTTTTCCTTTAAAATGATCTCTTTGGGATACAGAGCTAGTAGTGGCATTGCTGGTCAATGGTTATGCATAACTGCATAGTCCTTTGGACATAGCTGAAAATTCCTCTCCAGAATGGTTGGATCAGTTCACAACTCCACCAATAGTGTTTTACTGTCCCAATTCTGCTACGGTCCTTCCAATATTTGGCATTTTCCTTTTCTATCATACTTTCCAGTCTTACAGGAATTAGGTGGTACTTCAGACTTGTTTAATTTGCATTTCTCTAAGCAATAGCAATATAGAGAATTTTTTTTTCCTGTGACGATAGAGAGATTTGATTTCTTTTTCAAACTTTCTGTTTATATCTTTGGAGCATTGATCAATAAGGAAATATCTCTACAGGGGAATAAATTCTTAAAAATTTGACTCCATTCTCTCTATTTTTGAAAAATGAGGCTTTTATCAGAGAAATTTGCTATATATTTTCCCCAGTTCCCTGCTTTCCTTCTAATCTTGGACACATTGGTTTTGTTTATCTGAAATCCTTTAAATTCAACATAATCAAAATGATCTCTTTTACATCCTGTCATTCTCTCTGTCTCTTGTTTGGTCATAAATTCTTCCCTTATCCATAGATCTGATATGTAAACTATTCCATGCTCCCCTAATTCATTTATAGTATCATCCTTTGTCTTAATCATGTACCCATTTTTACCTTATCTTGGTTTTCTATGTGAGATGTTGGTCTATACCTAGTTTCTGCCAAATTGTTTTCCCAGCATGTTTTGTCAAATAGTGAGTTGTTGTCCCAAAAATCTGGATCTTTGCATTTATCAAAGAAAAGATTACTATAATCACTCCCTACTGTTTATTGTGTACTTAATCTATTTTACTGATCTATCATTTTATTTCCTAATTAGTACCAGATTGTTTTGATGATTACTTCTTTATAATAAGATTTGAGATCTGGTACTCATAGATCACCTTCCTTTCCATTTTTTTCATTAATTCTCTTGATATTTTTTCCTTTTGTTCTTCTAGATGAATTGTATTAGTTTTCTAGCTCTATAAAATATTTTTTGTAGCTTGATTGGTATGACACTGAATAAGAATATTTATTTAAGTAGAACTGTTATTTTTATTATATTGGCTTGCCTTATTCATGAACAATTAATGGCTTTTTCCAATAGTTTAAATCTGACTTTATTTGTACAAAAACTATCTTGCAATTGTGTTCATAAAGTTTCTGGGTTTTGGCAAGTAGACTCTCAAATATTTTATATTGTCTATAGTAATTTTAGAATGAATTTCTATTTCTGTCTCACTGCTGGATCTCATTTCCCTTCTCAAGTTTTCTTCTATCATTCTGATTTTAAAAATCATTTTGTTCTTTTATTTTTATCTCTTTCTTTAGATCTTTAAGAATTCTTGTTGTGTTTGTGTCCAATCTGCATTTTTTTTTCCTTTCAGGCTTTGATTGTGGGTGTTTTTAAGTCATTGTCTTCCGAGTTTGTATCTTGAGCTTCCTTATCACCATAGTAACTCTTTATGGTCAGGTTCTGTTTTTATTGTTCTTTGTTGATTTTTCTACTCTCATTCTTGTCTTTAGACTTTATGTTATTTAAGCTTTACCCACCTCAATCCTCCCCAAAAGGGAATGGCCTAAGTTGTGTGTTTTTATATCCTGCTGTTTTCTCGGTAAATCTGGGGGCCTTTTGATGCTTCCAAAGAAGTGGTATGACCTGGAGAAAGATCTAGTCTCCTTGTTTGTGCTCTTGTCTTTACCCAGGTAAGGTCCCTGCTCCCTCCCAACCACTCCTTTGCACACTGAAACTGCTACCATACACAGGGAGGGTCCCTGCTCTCTTGAGGACACAACTACACATTTTTCCCCCTGGAACTGTTAGTCAAAACTAGGTACTAAGTGAAGAAGGTGCCAAAAGGAACCTGATCCTGTACCCAGTGACAGCAGAGAGGTCTACCTGAAATCTCATTCTGATAATCTTTGGTCCCCTTACTCTGGGCATTAGGTACTCCTTGTGCAACCATCACTGTTGCTACTGCTGCTACCAATATGGCATCCAAGGCCCATAGTGAGTGGCATACTCAGGGCCCACTCCTACCCAGGTATCTGCAGACCTATTTTTCTATCTTCCTAAGCTGCCCTGGAATGGAAAAAAAAATATTCTCTGAGACTTTTTGCTGGTTATCTTGATTAGAATTTTGCTTGATGCACTTTTTGAAGTTATTTGGAGGGGTGGGTAGGGAGATTTAGGCAAAATTGTTGACTTCACTATTTTCAAAATAATTTTTTAAATGCATAAAACAGAATACTTAGAGTTAGAAAGGAAACCAAAGGTTCTTGAAACTAAAGTTATTTTTCTTTCCCATGCAAGTCAGAGAACCCCTGAAATTTATTCACAGACTGCTATTTAAATTTTTCTAGTCTACAAGTGTTGGCAGACTGTGGCAAGACATTCTGCACCTCTCTCCCAAAGAGAGAGGTTGTTTTCTTATTCACATACAGCCAAAATTCTCTTTTCTACTGGATAAATGATTTCCAGTTTCTAATGATTTGCCCCAAAGTATGGATGGTGAGAGTTCCAGTATTAGTAAATGAACTGCTATGGAGGTCTAGAAGGTGAGTGGTAAGTAGAGGATGAGATTTCCAGAAACCTCCCAATTTCACTATTTGGTGTAATAAGGTCAGCCTTCGAAGAAAGCTAGTCATTGCTCAAATTCTATCTTGGCCCTAGAGGACAAAAACAAAAAATAAAGTAACGGGACAGAGCTGCAGCAAAGTTGACTCAGGTCTCATCTTAGGAAGTGTTAAGTAACAACAACCACAGAAAAGATCAGTTGCTATTTTTCTCCTCCATGTGAGGAATTGAAGGAAAAAACCACCTCTCTTCTTTTAAGTTCTTTGAGTACTTCCAGCTCCTTTCCTTGCCTCACTCCATTGCAAATGGACTCAAGTGAATGGCTAAGTAAGAAATTGACTTCTTCCTACCTGAGATTTCCTTTTTCTTCTTAAATGGCAAGGCCAACCTTCAAATTCTTACCTTCAAATTCCAATACGCTAGTTTAATTCTTTGTTTTGCTAATGTGGGCAAGGGTTTCTGTGAGATTGAATTTGATTCAAAGATGACTTTGAGAGGAGTAGCAGCTGGGAGAAGCAGAATGAAGAGTCAATTTGAATCTGGCATTTGCTAGCCATGTGATCTTGGACAAGTCTATCTGAGCCTCAGTTTCCTTATCTGGAAAGGGAGGGTTAATAATGGCTTCATTAGGGGATTATATTTAAAAAAGTAATGTCTAAATTATAATATGCTATAGAATTGTGTTAATGCTGTTGTCATTGCTATTAGTGTCAGTATTATTTTCTTAGTACTTAGGTTAAAAATGCATCACTTTAGTTTAAATTTCTTTTTCGGAAACTATCTAGATATTATTTCAATAGAGTTTCCTTATTCATATACTGATCTCATCAGGAGAGAGACATTCTGCCAACATGTGCCAGCCCCCACTCTGTCTACTGGGCCATATGGCTTTTCTAGTGTCCCTAATGAATATCAGGTGCAACTAACGAACAACAATTTGGAGACACAGATCACAGGCTAATTAATCCCACGCTCAGGCATTCAAAGCTTGCTGTAGTGCCAGGTTTCTTTGGCTTCCAACTCTCAAGAATGACCTACAAACCACAACTGACAGTCAGGATGTCCACCTCAGCTGGATGGGTTACCATTGCTGATGATTAATTACAGCAGACTTGAGATGTTTTCATATGGCTGTTTTGTATTATGCAAGAAGAGAGAAATGATTGGAATGCAAGTCATTTGCAAGACCCATTACCACATCTGGTGCATTGTGTTCAGTTCTGAGTGCCACATTTTAACAGAGAGGTTGACAACCTGGAGCACATCCAGAGGAGGACATAGGATAAAGGGGACTGGGAATCTTATTGGATGAGGATTAATCAGTGTAACTAGGAATCATTAGCTTGAAGAAGTGAAGACTTAGATACAAAATGATCATTTTCACGTATTTGAAGAGTTGTCATGTGGAAGTTATCATATGGATTAGACTTGCTCTACTTGTCCCTGGAGAACAGAGCTGAGGCCATTGGTTAGAATTTTAGGGAAGAATCATTCAACCAAATATAAAGGAGAATAAATCATGCACTAAAGTTTTACCAATGCTTATGATAGCATGGAGATGACTCTGGCTTCTCATAGGCAATGTTACAAGTGTAAATTTTGACAGGTGTTGAAGGCTAAGAAGGATTTGAATAGATGCTCAGTAACTGACCATATTCTCCAAAGGTGACCCTCCCTAATTTCCAAAAAGCTCAATAGAGGGTGATGATTTTTTTCAACCACAGTAACTCTACCAAGACTAGTCATAGAGTTATCTCTATATGTGTTCATAGGAGAAGCCACCCACATAAAAAAGAATCACTGTTTCTTGAAATATTGAATTATGATAAGGTAAAAACTTCTTAACAGTTGGAGCTTGCCCAAAGTAGAATGTGCTGCTCATAATGAAGAATGGAATACCAGGCTAAGAAGGGATGACAAATGATGGAGAAGTGAAGAGATTTGCCTGAGGGCATGTTGCACTTTAGTGAGAGAGTGAGGATGAGAATTCAGTCCTGCATTCCCATTGCATGTGGTAACTTTGATTTATCCAAGGGTGGGGAATCTGTAGCCTCCAGGCCACATGTGGCTTTGAGGCCACAGGTCTCCACCCTTGGGCTTACTGGTCATGTTCCAAAGCTTTGGGAAAATATTCTATACCTTTGGAATCCAGACATTCATCCTTGTAAGCAACTGATAAGGGAGGAAGAGAGAAGCTCTCCTTTCTCTAACTGATGCTAAAAGTCAACACCCCACTCCTCAGGCTCTTATATCTTACAATTACCCTATAGAGACACCAGAAGCAAATGATGTACAATTACTCATCACCTGTTCCACATGTACCCTTTAGACTGTTGGTCTCTTGTGACTACTGTTTATTTTCTAGGTTACTCTTATTAATAATGAAAATCAAATTTGAGGGAAAATACAATGTGAAGTTTGCCCCAAACCCCACACCCTCCAAGAATGACTCTGGCAGCTAAGGCCTCAAACAGCTTATCTTAACTTATTTCCTCACAAATCTTTGAGCCTTCCTTTCATGTGACTCTGATTGGCAGCTTTGTGTTATAGGAAAAATGATCATTTTTCCTCCTGGAGATTGATGAAACAGCTCACAGCTGTGCATCAGAGAGCTGAACTCTGGTGTTCTGGGTGTAGCCAAATGGTTTTTCTTCATTTCACATTTCCTGCTGCCTCCCAATGAGAAGCCCTGCTTGTCTAGGCAACTGGATCTGAAAGGAAAACAGGGAGTTGTAGCCAAGAGTTGTTTAAATTAGAAGTCTAAGAATGGGGGGGCAGAGCCAAGATGGCAGAGTAGAAAGACATGCATACTCTAGTTCTCCCCCCACAGCAGATGCAATACTTGTAAAAAATGACTCTAAACAAATTCTAGAGCAGCAGAAGCCACACAATGACAGAGTAAAAGAGATTTCCAGCTCAAGGTAGCCTAGAAGGCCAATAGGAAAGGTCTGTTGTACAGGGTGCAGAGAGGAGTGCAACCCACAGAGCCCAACCCAGACTTGACCACTGGCACTAGCAGGAACAGGACCTCATGGATGGAATCTCTGGCAGTAGCTGCAGCTCACAAATCCCTCAAGTGCCAAAGACAGCTTCAAAGTTCAGTGAGAAAGCTTTTTCATGTGAGTGAGAAGTGAGCAGGGTCCCTCCCTAACCCTGGTCCCAGGCAGTAGTGGCAGCAGCAGCAGCACCCATTTTTGGAGCCCTCTGCCTACCCCTGGTGGAATTGAGCAGCTGATCTGAGTCTCAGCCCTGAGTGGCAGCCCGGGGGTGAGGAAGAGTGCTGGCTGGCATGGTGGAGGCTCTTCAAAGGGAATTCTACTTGCAGATCCTGGGCAAAAAGCTTTGGAAGCTCCCAGACCAGAGCACAGGCCAGGAGAGTAATAAACTCCTCTCCCTTGACAGTGCCACCTTGGAGGAACTGAGAATTTACAGGTTGCTAGAGTATACCCTCAACCTGACAAAGGACTCAAAAGTCAAATAACTGCCTGGAAAAATACCCAAAAAAGGGAAAAATAAGACTATAGAAGGCTACTTTCTCAGTAAACAGGTATTTTCCTCCATCCTTTCAGATCAGGAAGAACAAAGCATACCATTAGAGGAATACATCAAAGTCAAAGCTTCTTCACCCAAACCTCCAAAATAAATATGCAATGGTCTCAGTCCAGTGAAGAGCTCAAAAAGGAGCGATGCAAGAAAATCATGAAAAGCAAATCAACAGCTTAAAAAATGCTGAAGAAAATAATTCCTTTAAAAATAGGCTAACTCAATTGGCAAAAGAGCTCAAAAAGTCAATGAGAGGAAGAATGCTTTAAAAAGCAGAATTAGCCAAATGGCAAAGGAGGTTCAAAAGCTCACTGAAGAAAATAGTTCTTTAAAAATTAGAAGGGAGCAGATGGAAGCTAATGACTTTATGAGAAACCAAGACATTAAAAAACAAAAGCAAAAAAATGAAAAAATGGAAGATAATGTGAAATATCTTATTGGAAAAACAGCTGTCCTGGAAAATGGATCCAGGAGAGACAATTTAAAAATTATGAGACTACCTGAAAGCCATGGTCAAAAAAGAGCCTAGACATTATTTTTCATGAAATTATCAGTGAAAACTGCCCTGATATTCTGGAAACAGAGGGCAAAATAAATATTGAAAGAATCCTCCCATCACCTCCTGAAAGTGATCCAAAAACAGAAACTCCTAGGAATACTATAGCCAAATTCCAGAGTTCCCAAGGTCAAGGAGAAAATATTGCAACAGCTAGAAAGAAATAATTAGAGTATTGTGTAACTACAATCAGGATAACAGAAGGTCTAGTAGCTTCTACATTAGGTGATGGAATGATTTGGAATAGGATATTCCCGAAGTCAAAGAAACAGGACTAAAACCAAGAATCACCTACCCGGCAAAACTGAGTATAATACTTCAGGAGAGAAATGGTTATTCAAGGAAATAAACACCTTCCAAGCATTCTTGATGAGAAGACCAGAGCTGAATAGAAAATTTGACTTTCAAACCAAAGAATCAAGAGAAGCATGAAAAGGTAAACAGGAAGGAGAAATCATAAGGGACTTACTAAAGTTGTTTACATTCCTACATGGAAAGATAATATTTATAACTCTTGAAACTTTTCTCATTATTTGGGTAGTTGGAGGGATTATACACACACACACACAGACAACACAGAATGAGTTGAATAGGAAGGGATCATATCTAAAAATATAAAATTAAGAGGTGAGAGAGGAGTATATGGAGAGAAGAAAGGGAGAAATGGAATAGGACAAATTATCTCTCATAAAAGAGGCAAGAAATATTTTTTCAAGTAAGGGGAAAAAGGGGGAGGTTAGTGGGCAAAAGTGAAACAACTCTGATCACATTTGGCTTAAGGAAGGAATAACATGCACACTCAATTTGGTATGAAAATCTATCTCACACTACAGGAAATTAGGGGAGAAAGGGAGAAGTGGGGTGGAGGGGATGATGGAAGGGAAGGTAAATGGGAGGAGGGAGCAATTAGGAGTAAACACTTTTGGGGAGGGACAAGGTCAAAAGAGAGAATAGAATAAATGGGGGGCAGGATAGGATGGAGGGAAATATAGTTAGTCTTACACAACATGACTATAATGGAAGATGTTTGCAAAGCTACACATATATAGCCTATATTGAATTGCTTGCCCTCTCCATGGGGATGGGTGGGGAGGGAGGAAGGAAGAGAAGTTGGAACTCAAAGTTTTAGGAACAAATGTTGAGGATTGTTTTTGCATACAATTGGGAAATAAGAAATATGCATAATGGGGTACAGAAATTTATCTTGCCCTACAAGAGAGAAGATGGGGACAAGGGAAAGGAGGCGTGTTGGAAGGGAGAGAAGATTGGGGGAAGGGATAATCAGAATACGTGGTTTTGGGGTGCAGATAGTGGAGAGATGGGGAAAAATTTGGATCTCAAAATTTTGTGGAAAAGAATATTGAAAACATAAAATAAATAAATAAACATCAAAAAGAAGCTAAATTTTTTTAAAAAAATAGACATGTTAAGATAATTTTAAAAAAGAAGTCTACCAACTACATTTACCATTGAAAGGCAATTTAGACAATATCTAATCCAACTTTTTCATTGTAGAAGAGACAAAATCAAGTCTTGAGCCCAAGATCATACTGATATTCAAGTGGCAGAGTCTGAATTTGCATCCATAACTTCAGACTCAAAATTCAAAGCTCTTATCATTCTATCATGCTGCCTTTTTTCTAAGAAAAGGCATCAGGACAGGAGTTGGGTGTATGTAGAACCAGAATTTGTTAGCTCAATTTGTCAATGCTAATGATAGAAAAGTCATGGATTCCCTTCTTAGGTAGATCACAGTTTAACTTTGTTTGGCCTTGTACTGGTTCAACCATGACTCTGACCCTAGACTGAATTCTAATTCCTGCTACAATTTCAATTCTTACCAGCTATGGTCATATGCTAAGTCTTGACCCTTGTTGGCCCCTAATTCTAAGCATTGCCCCTTATTTTAAGCTTCTTTTGGAAGGAAGAGCAAATGCAATGAAATAGGGGAGCCTGTATCCCAGGAAGCATAATCTGGATAGTGGCCACTCAAAGGTAAGAAGAACAATGTGCCACATCAAGGGATGGGGGCAACTACTTCCCATTTCCTCAGTGGCTCTGAATCAGAAGACAGTGAACTGACATAACTTTTCTTTTTCTAGTAAACAGTAGCATCCTAACAAATGTAGCCTAAATTCCTTCTAGTTTAATGGAGTTTTCATGAAATATGACACAGCCTATACAAAAGTTTCCCAGAGCCATAAATTACCTGAAATAATTACAAGTTCAAACCAGAACGATTCTGAATCAAAAAAAAAAGTGGCCTTGTGGAGATTTGCCATGGTTGCATACAAAACATCATCTTGCATTCTGTATGTAAATGACAGGTAGAGAGGAGGCAACAGTGTCTTAAAATCCAGAGCAAATCACATCCCATGACCTTGGCTATAAATCTGAGAAAAAGCATATACAAGGGTGGTCCTTGTTACCTAAGAGAATTTCCTGTTTGCAAGTTTTATTTGAGCCCATATTTCACCTTCCTTCCTCCCTTAAAATGTAGAAGTTGTTTATGCTCCATTATCTTAAGGATATGCTCTTATGTAGGGATAATATGATGAAGTAATCTTGTATTTGCTGTTAAAGGACTAGACTTTGAATCACATATAAATAGAATGCTAGGTCTGGAAGGGACCTTGAAACAGAAAATATAAGATGCCAAAGTTGTAAGAAACGTCAGAATGTGGCATAGTGTAACTAGAAGGGAAGTCATATGCCGGTAGCTGACAAAGGCAACAGTCCTGTGAAACAGGGAAATGCATTGCCTTCCCCCACCACAGAAGAGCTATTACCTTTCCCCTTCTACCTTTACCCAGACCAGTTACTGTCCAGGGTTAATTAACTGGGTAGCCTCTCTCCCTTTAGCATTTTGAGGTCTCACCTGTAATTACTCCATTGTTCAGAGATGTCAAGGATGTTTACTCAGGATATTAAAAATGCATGTGGTCCCTCAGGATAGGGGAAGTAATTCTGGAAAAGAAAAAATAAACTAAGAAAGCTTCCCTGAAAAAAATACATAATCTTTGTGAGGAAAATAGGAAAGCAGTAAAATCACAGTTTGATGTGGTGACCAAGACATTCAGCACAGGACATTTTTTTCCCCCAAACAAATAGTCAATAATAAAAACTTTATACTAATCAGAGTTTCAAAGAAGTTAAATGGGTATCTTCAAAGGCCAGCTGCTGAAGGTATTCAAACAGAGATTGGGACGATTACTTGGCAAGAATGACCTTGGATGTCGTTCCCAGCTTTACCATTGGATGTCATGATTCTAGAATAGGATAAAAAAATAACATAGGAAGTACAAATGGATCATTAAAACCCCTAGAGTTTTCCTTTGTAAGCCTCCAGTCTAGTTAAGGAGATAATATTTAACACTTGTGAAAACATTAAGGAATATTATGAGACAATATATAACCATAGGCTGATTGAGGTACGAATTGTGAAAAGCTTGGGTATTTTCTTCCCTCAGGGCTTCATCTTTCTCATTTGTAAAAAAAAAAAAAATGGTGTTGAACCATTTTATCTGTAAAGTCTCTGCCAGCTCCAACAATTCTATGGTTTTGTGATTTATTGATTATGCCCTTATAGCTCTGGTGCTAAAGCTTTGGGGGATACAAAAGATGTAATGTGTAATCCCTATGCTCAAAAAGCTTACAGTAACTAGTTAGGTTTAGGAGTCATATACCTAAAAAAAGATACACTAACAACACCAAACAAATGTCAAATGCCAAGTGAGCAACATACTTTTACACTTGGATGGTTACATGATCTCACTCAAAGCGGGGCCAGATGGGGTGTCCTTTTTTGTCAGTGCAGCTCAAAACCTATCCCTGAGGATTTTCCCCCTCATTTTCTTTTCATTTATTTACTTTTCAATTTGTGAGTTCTTATGTGATCCCTGTTTTTGTGTTTCTGCAAATGAATTTCCAAAGAAAATGTGTGCAGTACATAGGAGGCCTGCTCTGGGTCTTTTACTGCTTTGAAACTTTTTCTTCTTGACTCAGGGGACCTCCATGAGGGACTCTGGGCTCAAAGAGACCTGGGTTCAATCCTGGGAAATTTTGATATGGAAGATTGTCTGTCTGTCTGTCTGTCTGTCTGTCTGTCTGTCTGTCTGTCTCTCTCTCTCTCTCTCTCTCTCTCTCTCTCATCTTTCTGCCAAGTTCAGTCCAAGTTCAGATTCTGTCTTGCGTATGCTCCCATCCTGGAACAAAACTCCAGGTAAATCTATACACAAAGCTTAGGAGTGATTCAGGCCTAGGGTTTTCCTCAGTGTGGATAGCAGGAATCCATCCAACAAGTCTTCTTAATCTACAGTATGTTTATTGACTATGAAACAGCTCTTTTTTTTCTTTCACAATAGAAACAATACAAGACTCACAGGACTCAAAGGCACTCATGAATCAATACAGGAAGTAAAACTCTATCATTCTAGCAGGAAGGCAAAGACCTTTGGTGGGACTGATAGTCAAATATTTCACATTTCCCTCAGTTAGACACCATGGTGAACAACTCATAAATTTCAGATCCCTTTATAACCTGGCTGCTTTCTAACTTTCTAGCCTTACATTTGACTTCCCAATGCATGCTATGATGCAGTTTTAGCCTATTTGTCAGTCCTTACACATGACACTTCCTCCAGGTACTGTCTCTGAGTGTTTGGAATGACAATCCCCCAACCCTGGAATTATCTCTATCCTCACTTCTAGTGGTTATCTTCTGTTTAAAATTCAATTCAAATCTTATCTTCTTTAGAAGGCCTTTCTACTCTTTCTCTCACCTCCCTTTGTTAGTAATTGATAGTCCATTTCTTCCATAATTACCTTCCTTTCATTTGATTTATATGTGAATATTATATATATATACACACAAATTTATATGTAACATATACATATGCATGAACACATATATGTAATATATACACCTCTATTACATTGCTATTTGTGAACTCCTTGAGATCAGGGTTTATGTTTTTGCATTTCTTTGTATCCTCACTACTTAGCACAGTGCCTGATACCTAATAAGCATGGCATAAAATCTTGTTTTCTGACTGCCTGACAAGCCAGGTCCTAGCTTCCTTTAATCTTTTAGGAATGAAGTGACCCTGTCTTCTTTTCCTCGGAAATTTCTTTCTTCTACTCATGGATGTCAGAATCACAAGCTTAGAAATTCTTTTTTTTTTTCATTTAAATATCATACATTTTTATTGACAGGAAACACAATAGTCTAAATTTAATTCTTGTCATTTCTTTCATTTAATGAAAGATTGTCATCACTATTTTTTTCTTTTTTTTATTAATTTATGTATTTAACTTTTTACATTCATTTTCACAAAATTTTGGGTTCCAAATTTTCTCCCCATTTGTCCCCGCCCCCCCACCCCAATACACCGAGCATTATAATTTTCCCTATCAACAATCTGCCCTGTCTTCAATCCTCCCTCCCTTCTCTTGTCCCCATCTTCTCTTTTGTCCTGTAGGGCCAGATGACTTTCTATTCCCCTTTAACTGTACTTCTTATTTCCTAGTAGCAACAACAATAATACTCGACAGTTGTTCCAAAAATTTTGAGTTCCGAATTCTCCCCATCCCTCCCTCCCCACCCATTCCCTTTGGGAAGGCAGGCAATTCAATATAAGCCATATCCGTGTAGTTTTGCAAATGCCTTCGATAATAGTCGTGTTGTGTAAGACTAACTGTATTTCCCTCCATCCTATCCTGCCCCCCATTGTTTCTATTCTGTCTTTTGATCCTGTCCCTCCTCAAGAGTGTTGACTTCAAATTGCTCCCTCCTCCCATTGCCCTCCCTTCCATCATCCCTCCCTCCCTGCTTATCTCCTTCTCCCCCACTTTCCTGTACTGTAAGATAGGTTTTCATACCAAAATGAGTGTGCATTTTACTCCTTCCTTTAGTCGAATGTGATGAGGGTAAACTTCATATTTTTTTTTCTCAGCTCTCCTCTTTATCCATCCACTAAAAATCCCTGCTTGCCTCCTGAATGAGAGATAATTTACCCCATTCCATTTCACCCTCTCTCCTCCCACTACATATTTCTCTCACCATTTACCTTAATGTCTTTTAAGATATGGTCCCATCCTATTCAATTCACTCTGTGCTCTCTGTCTCTGTGTATGTGTGCATGTGTGTATGTGTGTGTGCACGCACACGTGTACATGTGTGTGTGTGCGTGTGTGTGTGTACGTCTGTGTGTGGTCCCACCAACTACCCAGATACTGAAATGTTTGAGAGTTACAAATATTGTCTTTCCATGTAGGAATGTAAACAGTTCACCTTTGGTAAGTCCCTTATGACTTCTCTTTGCTGTTTACTTTTTCATGCTTCTTCTCATTCTTGTGTTTAAAAATGAAATTTTCTTTTCAGCTCTGGTCTTTTCATCAAGAATGCTTGAAAGTCCTCGATTTCATTGAAAGACCATATTTTTCCCTGAAGTATTATACTCAGTTTTGCTGGGTAGGTGATTCTTGGTTTGAGTCCTAGTTCCTTTGACTTCTGGAATATCCTATTCCATGCCCTTAGATCCCTTAATGTAGAAGCTGCTAGATCTTGGGTTATCCTGATTGTATTTCCAAAATACTGGAATTGTTTCTTTCTAGCTGCTTGCAATATTTTCTCCTTGACCTGGGAATTCTGGAATTTGGCCACAATGTTCCTAGGAGTTTCTCTTTTTGGATCACTTTCAGGTGGTGATCAATGGATTCCTTCAATACTTATTTTGCCCTCTGGTTCTAGAATATCAGGGCAGTTTTCCCTGATCATTTCATGAAAGATGATGTCTAGACTCTTTTTTTGATCATGGCTTTCAGGTAGTCCCATAATTTTTAAATTGTCTCTCCTGGATCTATATTCCAGGTCAGTGGTTTTTCCCATAAGATATTTCACATTCTCTTCCATTTTTTCATTCTTTTGGTTTTGTTTTATGATTTCTTGGTTTCTCAGAAAGTCATTATACTCCATCTGTTCCATTGTAATCTTGAGAGAACTATTTTCTTCAGTGAGCTTTTGAACCTCTTTTTCCATTTGGCTAATTTTGCTTTTGAAAGCATTCTTCTCCTCATTGGCTTTTTGAACCTCTTTTGCCAATTGAGTGAGCCTATTTTTCAAGGTGTTATTTTCTTCAGCATTTTTTTGGGTCTCCTTTACCAAGGTATTGACCCGTTTTTCATGCTTTTCTTGCATCTCTCTCATTTCTCTTCCCAGTTTTTCCTCCACCTGTCTAACTTGACTTTCAAAATCCTTTTTGACCTCTTCCATGGCCTGTGCCCACCAGACATCCACCTCAGATGTCTGGGATAGAGAGGCCCCAACCTTCACATCTTTCCCTGATGGCAAGCATTGTACTTCCTCATCAGAAATGAATGGAGAAAGGAACATCTCTTCCCCAAGAAAGTAGCTCTCTATGGTCTTATTTTGCTTCCTTTTTCTGGGCATTTTCCCAGTCAGTTACTTGACTTCTGAGATTCCTGTCCACTCCCGCCTAGATCTGCCCAGCTAGTGCTTGGGGTCTGAGATTCAAATGGGCTTTCCGCAGCAGGTGTGGCTGCTATTCAATGTGAGCTTAAGTTCTGGTGCTGGGGTGGGGGCAGGGCTGCCTCCCAGGCTCAGTTCCCTTAGGGGGTTTATGCAGAAACCTTCAGTAATGGGGCAGGTGGAGGAAGGGCCGTCTCCCAGGCTCAGTTCCCTCAGGGGGTTTATGCAGAGACCTTCAGTAATGGCCCTGAGCTCCTGTCTGCTTCTCTGGGAGTTCCGGGCTGCAGCTGCTGCCTCTGCTGCTCCCTCTGCCGCTGCCTCCCAAGGGGGCCCGAGTCACAGAGACACCTGGCTCCCCTCTCGGCCAGCCCAGACATCTCTCTCACTGACTTGTAGTGCCTGTGGGCAGAGGGACCTTCGTGGCCACTGGAGGTTCCTTCCCTGAAGCCTGCTCAGGCAGAAATTCTCAACTCACAAAATAACTACCAAGTCTGGAAACATCATTTCTCAAAACTGTATAAACTTCACTTGTGCTCTGAAAAGGAAAAAGGCAGAATGAGGCATCGAGGAACCAACATCCAGCCTCAGGATTGCCTAGAGAAACTGACATGTCTAGGTCACCATATGCTTCTTCCCCAAGCCACAATTGCTGCTGGAATGGAGAAAGCGATTCCTCTCCCCTTTGCCCCCTCAACCAAAAATCCAAGGGAGAAAAATCATGGAAAAAAATCCTCAATATGGGTAGAAGCTTTTCTTCCTTCTTCTCTTATAAACTATAGATAGAGGAGGTTCCTTAATGAGTCAATCAGTTAATTAACATTTATTAAACAGCTACTACCCAGGCAGTTCCTACTCTCAAGGAGTTTAGAGTCTAAAAAACTGAGAACATGACATAAAAACAATGGAATACAAAAAAGTTAAATACAAGATGAATAGAGATAATCAGCAGAGGAAAAATACTAGCATTCAGGGAGGTTAGAAAAGGTTTCTTGTAGAAGATGAGATTATAGCTGGGACTTAAACGAAGTCAGGAAGAAGAAATGGGTAGGGATAGAATTCCAGGTATGTGGAACAGCCAGTGAAAATGTATAAGTGAGAAATGAAGTATCTTGTTTGAGTAACAGTGAGGAGTAATAGTAAAGATCCTGGGTCACAGAGTACATGGAACAGTAGTATGTAAAGGATAAGAAGACTGGAAACATGGGGGGGAGGAGTGGATAAAGTTATAAAGGACTTTAAATGTCATAAAGTTCATTTTCCCTCACTCTCAATAATATATTATCTTTAAAACTATCCCAGTCACTGAGGGCCAACCAGGAGTTTCCTATTCATCTCAACAAGATGCTAAGATATATGTCTAGTTACATAGGAGTTGGGCCTTTCTAGCAAAAGTCCACACATCTGTAATCCTCCAATGAGAGGATTCTTAGATCAAAGATTTCTGTGATATATTTTCATTTCACTTATTTTAAAGGTGTGAGTGGGTGTGGGGGAGCATGATATTCTTCATAGAAGAAAGATCTGATGAGGCAAATTCTTTTTGTTATTATAGATGAGCAAGAATCTTAGAGACAAACTTCTGAGCGTCAGGATGGCAGAGTGATCAATAAATGCTTTACCCCTCCCCTGCTTGACCTTGAAAACCCAGAAAATATTTCCCAAGGAAAATCCTAGAACAGTGAGACCAGCCCAAGTGGTTAGCAGTCTCTTAGCCTGTGAGGCTAGAAAAATCACAAAGGTGGGGGTCCCTCTTGTTGTGGCTGAAGGGGACCAGTGCTGGACCAGAGCTGTCCCAGACAGTCCCACCTCAGCAAACCAAGAGGAGATTCTGAGCTCCAGGGGGGTGGAGCCCTCAATCACCAACACCAGGACCCCAGGCATGCCTCAGCACCCCATCGGAATCAGAAAGACACTAGCCCACACAGGGTTCACCAATGACTGAGCACTGTCAGTGCTCAGGAGAGGATATCTCCTGTGGCCAGACCATTCCTCCCACACACTTAACTCAGCTAGTTCCAGGGTATCTCCTGGGAAACTCAGAAAGGCTTCACCTGGCCTCTGTTTTGGCACACCAACCAGCTTAGCACCAAAATGCTGTAAGCTACAGCATTTTAGCTCTAGCTGAAAGAATCATAGGCCACAACACAAAAAGCCTCAAGTTTTAGGCACAAGAACTGTGGTGGGATAGAGCCCCCTGTGCCTCAGAAGCAGAGATCCACTTTAAAAGCCAGGAAAATGGTGATCATCATGAGCAAGAAGCAAACCAGAAAACATAAGACCATAGAATCATTCTATGGGAACAAGGACCAAAACAAAAATGCTAAAGAGGTCAGCATTGAGACTATACTCCTCCATCTGAAACTTCAGAAGGGAATATGAACTGGCCTCAAGCCCAAAGAGCATTCTTGGAAGAACTCAAGAAGGACTGTAAGAGCCAAATTAAGGAAGTAAAAGAAAAACTGGCCAATGATTTTAAAAACATGAAAAAAAGAAATTACAGAATAATTTAAAAGAAAACTGGACTAATGGAAAAGAAAGCACAAAGCCTAACTGGAGAAAATAACTCCTTAAAAGTAATAATAGGACAGGTGGAAAAGGAGATGTAAAAGTTAACTGAAGAAACCAATTTGATAAAAATTAGAATTGGGCAAATAGAAGGTAATGACTCTATGAGACATCAAGAATCAGTCAAACAGAATCTAAAGAATGAAAAGATAGAAGAAAATGTAAAATATCTCATTGGAAAAACAACTGATCTGGAAAATAGATCCAGGAGATAAAAAAATCTAAGAAGTATTGGTCTACCAGAAAGCCAAGATGATACAAAGAGCCTGGACAATATCATCCAAGAAATCATCAAGGAAAATTGCCCAGAAGTCCTAAACTCAGAGGGTAAAAAAGTCATCGAAAGAATCCACTGTTCATCTCCTGAAAGGGATCCCAAACTATCCCAAATTAGCAATTTGGAACTATGCCCAAAGGGCTACAGAAATGTGCATACCCTTTGACCCAGCAATATTGCTTCTAGGACTATAACCCAAAGAAATTCTAAAAATGAGAAAGGGTCCCACATGTACAAAAATAGTTATAGCAGCTCTCTTTTGTGGTGGCCAAGAACCAGAAATTGAGGGGATGACCATAAATTTGGGGAATGACTGAATAAGTTGTGCTATATGAATATAATGGAATACTATTGTGCTATAAGAAATGATGAACAGGAAGACTTCAGAGAGGCCTGGGAGAACCCCTCTGAACTTATGCTGAGTGAAAGGAGCAGTACAGAGCAACAACCACAGTGAGTGAATATTTTTTCTGGTAGACTTAGTATTTCACAGCAATGCAAGGACCTAAAAATTTCCCAGTGGACTTGAGGAAAAATGCCTTCCACATCCAGAGAAAGAACTATGGAATTTGATCACAGAATGAAGCAGACCATTTTCTCTTGTGTTTTGTTTTGTTTTCACGGCTTCTTCCATTCATTTTAACTCTTCTATGCAACATGACTAAGGTAAAAATGTATTTAATAAGAATGTATGTGTAGAACCTATATAAGATTGCACACTATCTTGGGGAGGGGTGGGGAAGGGAGTTGGGAAAGTGGGAGAGGGTAAGGGGAAATTTTAAGATATATGGAAGTGATTGTAGAAAACTGAAAGCAAATAAATTAGTGTTTTCTTTTTTAAAAAAGAATCTTAGAGACACTGAGAGAGCTTAAGTGACTTGTCTAGGGTTACAAAGCCAGTATGTATTAGAGGCAGAAACTGTGGCTAACTCTTACTACCACAGAGACCAGATAGAAAAAAAATAATAATAAAATTAATCTGGAAGAAGAAAAGGTCAAGAATATCAAAGGAATCAATGAAAAAAAAATGTGAAGGAAGGTGACCTAGAAGTACCAGGTCTGTGACTATATTAGAAAACAATAATCATCAAATCGGTCTGTTAATGACTAAGAAACGCAGTAGTAGATCAGTGGAATAGATTAAGAATATAATATACCAGAGTAAATGAGCATAATAATCAAGTATTTGATAAATGTAAAGATCCAAGCTTTAATGACAACAACTCACTATTTGACAAAACCTTCTGGGAAAACTGGAAAGCAGTTTGGAAGAAACTTGGTGTTTTTGTCAGAAACTTGTTTTGTGACAAACTTGGTGAGATGATGGTATAGGCCAGCATCTCACACCATAAAAGACAAAGTCAAAATGGGTAAGAGATTTAGACCAAAAGGGTGATCTCATGAACAAATCAGGGGATGATGGAAAATTTTATCTGTCAGATCATTGGATGAGGGAAGAATTTATAATGAAACACAAGATAAAGAACATTATAGGATGTAAAATGGATGAGTATGATTATGTTAAATTTAAAAGGTTTTATGCAAATAAAATCAATACAGCCAAGATTAGAAGAAAAGCAGGAAACTAGGGAAAAGTTAGAGTAAATTTTTCTGATAAACACCTCATTTCTCAAATATATAAATATAAATTTTTGAGAATATATGTCACTCCCCAATTGATAAATGGTCAAAGGATATGATCAGGCAATAAGAAATCAAAGCTATCTATAGTGATATGAAAAAATGATCAAAATTATTATTGAATAGAGAAATGCAAATTAAAACAACTCTGAGGTATTACCTCCCACATATTAGGTGGGTAAATATGACAGAAAAGGAAAATGACAAATGTTGGAGGGGATATGGGAAAATGGGAACACTAATATATTGTTGGTGGAGTTGTGAATTGATCCAACCAACCTGGAGATCAATTTGGAACCATGCCAAAAGGGCTATAAAACTTTACACATTCTTTACTACTAGATTTGTATCCCAAAGAGATAAAAAAAAGTAATAGAACCTATATTACAAAAATACTTAAAGCAGCTCTTTTCTTGGTGGCAAAGAATTGGAAATTGAAGGGATGTTCATCAGTTGGGGAATGACTGAACAACTTGTGACATATGATTGTGATGGAATACTATTGTACTGTAAGAAATGATCAGCAGGATATTTCAGGAAATAAAACTGGAAAAACCTATATGAACTGATGCATAGTGAAATGAGTAGAACCAGAACATTGTACACAGTAACAGCAATATTGTACAATGATTGATTGTAGGTGACTTAGAAATTCTGATGAATACAATGATCCAAGACAGTTCCAAAGGACTGATGATGGCAAATGCTATCCACTTCCAGAGAGAGCAATGATGGAGTCTAAATTCAAAGTGAACTATATTTTAAAGCTTTGTTTTTCTTGTTTTTTTGCAACATGGTTAATATTGAACCATGTAACCATGAACCAAGATATTGAACCATATCTTGTTTACTTTTTCATGTATAATTGAGATCACATTTTTTGCTTTCACAATGGTTAGAGGAGGAATGGAAGGTGGAAGAAAAGTCTGAACTAAATTTTTAAACGGATGTTAAAAATACATAAATCATAATTTTTAGAAATTTGTAATCTCTAGAGATCGGGGATTGTTGTTGCCAAAGAGCAAGATAGACGTTAACTTTGTTTGGAGAATCTTTTCAAGTACTTTATAATATTACTTTGTTTTTGCTTAACTATACTTATTTGTTACAAGGGAATGTTTTCATTTGGGGATAGAGGGAGTTAGTGGATAGTGATAGAGATGAAAAAAATGAAATATCAATAAAAAATTTTAAAATATGCATTTTTAAAGTCAGAAAGAAAAACAAACAAAAAGTATATTTATGTTACTACTGTGTGAAATTGACTTTACACTTTTAAAAGATCACACGAATGGTAGTTCATGGTTTCAATCCTCTTGCGTTCTTCTTTGTATATTGAAATGTTCATGTTTGTTAAATTCATAATAAGAAAGAAAAATATCTTCCTCCTATAAAGGAGGCCTTGTCACATACACTTTAATTATCTTCTTGGTGCTCTATTTGTTTAGGCTCACCATGAACCCTGCAAGGTTAGAGTTCTCTAATGAGTGCCCCCATCAAGTAGTATTTCTTTATGCCTTTGGATGCATGATAAAATCAATGCTTTTATTTTCCTCTATAAGTAGAAGCTATGGGTCATCTTTTCCATTTCCTGCAGCTTTCTTCAGTCTTGTAATTTCATTTATGTTGGAAATATCAAAATGGATATGATTCAGTTAAATTGACATTACACACAATAAATACCATTATATAAGAGTTTAGAGGAGTTTAGTTAAGATCAGTGTGAGCTACAGGAATCAGTTGGTCAAGAACATTTAATAAATGTGCTTAGTATGTGTCAGGCACTGTGCTGAACACTGGGGATCAA
This sequence comes from Bettongia penicillata ogilbyi, assembly GCA_023548195.1. Classification (NCBI taxonomy): domain Eukaryota; kingdom Metazoa; phylum Chordata; class Mammalia; order Diprotodontia; family Potoroidae; genus Bettongia; species Bettongia penicillata. Next base: position 7,353,590 of record JAJHZJ010000044.1, on the reverse strand, counting down.
AATAAAGGCAAAAGACAGCTCCTGTTCTCTAGGAGTTAATAATCTAATTGGAGGAAAACAACACAGAAAAAGAAGCTGAAGGAGACAGGGTGAAACTGATTGAGAAATGAAAAGAACTCAGCTATCTCTTTCAATGGAGGATTTCGCAAAAGCTCTCCACTTTCTACCCTCTTCAACCAGAGGGAAGGACAGCAGCCAAAGTCAAGGGGCAAGCTTATCGATGAAGTCAGATTTGACAAACGTCCTGTGAAACACTTTATTTTAAGAGGGATATCCCAATGAAAGACTCTCCCAGGGAAGGGAAAGATCCTGTGACGGGAGATAAGGAACTTATAAATACTATAATGTGAAGGGACCTCATGCAGAGAGAGACCAATACTTTCAAGTATGTATTGTGTATCCATGAACACCATCCTGAATCAGAAGTAGAATCTGATCTCTTGGGGGCAATCAATATCTAAAATAGGGAGAGGACATGGATCAAGGGTTGGAGATGTGTTGGCAAATGGGAAAGAAAATAATCATGGGGAGGTCAGGGGATAGTAAATGGGCTTCATTATCAAGGTCATAGGGAAATTTCTACCAAAGTAGTAATTCTATGCTCTCTGTGCTACAGAAATTGACAATTACATGAGGGAGGCACAAAAAAGGTGCGTGGCGAGGAAAAGAGCAACATCTATAAGGTAATAAAATAGAAATTCTTTAAAAGAGAGAACACAAAATAAGTATACTACAAGCTTTATTTCAATAAAAAAACACAGAGACTAAGGAAGAAATGAAAAGTGTAAGGGTCATGAATCAAAGCACAGAAAGGGAAGAGAATTAATGAATAAAGACAGGAAAAGATCCTTTTAAGAAAAGGTACAGAAAAATAAAAATTAAGGAAAAGATAGGAACAGAATTTTGTTTACTTAAGAGAAAATAAGAAGGGAATAATTAATTACTAAATAAATAGACAAAAGGAAAAAGTGTATTTAGAGTAATAACTTTAAAACTAAGGAAAGTGGGAAGGGTGAGGGTGGAGAGTGAAAGAAAGGCAACCTATGGAAATAGGGTTGCCCTAAAGTAGATCAAGAAAAAAAGAATGTAGAGGTAGTGTACTTTCTTTAAAAAAAGAGAGAATAGACATATACACACAATCACACACACACATACACACACACACACTCACACATATATTTTTAAACTATCAGAGATCAATGGAAGAAAACAAAAATTTATGATAGTCTTGTCTAGGATAATTTTTTAGAGGCAGATAGGTGATTCAGTGAATAAAGTCTTGAGCCTATAGTAACAAAGGCCTGAGTTCAAATCCAGAATCAGATGCTTACTAGCTGCAGGACCCTGGACAAGTCACTTAGTCTCTGTTTGCTTTAATGCACCAGAAAAGGAAATAGCAAATCACTGCATTACCTTTGCCAAGAAAACCTCATGGACAGTATTAGCATGCTGTGGCCCACAGGGTCATGAAGGGTCAGATAAAACTGAACAAGAACAAGTGATTACTTCAAACTAAAATGATTAAACAATTCAATAAAATGAAAAATAGTGATAGAATGAATAATAAATCTGTTACTTACAAGAAATACATGTAAAAAATAAAAAGACAAACACAGATTAAAATTTAAGGCCTGCCACAAAATTTATTATGCATTAGGTGAATTTAAAAAAAACAGGAATTGTTATTATGGTACCAGGCAAAGCAAATGTGTATTTGTGTGTGTGTGTGTGTGTGTGTGTGTGTGTGTGTGTGTACACAGAGATATAAATATATAGATATTTGTATATAGTTGTGTATAAAACATGAATAAATATAAATAAGAAAAGCATATTATGCTGATTAGATAAAAACCATTATCAATATTAAACTTATATGCTCCAAAATTTTTAGTATCTAAATATAAAAAGGAAAAAAAATAACTCAGTTATGGGAAGACAGAGATGGTGATACAGCAACTTCATGATATTTTTAGCATCATTCTTTCCATTTTGGAAAAATCTAACAGAAAGGTAAACAATAGGAAAAATATAAAAGTTACCAAATTGTTTGAAAAAACAGAGTTAAATATCTATGGCATCTTCTCAAGGAGACTGCTGAGAATATACATATTTTTCAGCACCACATAGACCTTTTACAAAAATTGATCACATTTTACAGCACAGAGATATTGCACATAAATTTACAAAGAAAGAAGCTAAACATGTCCTTTATAGATCATAATACAAAAAAAAATTAATCTGTACATGAAGCATAAACAAAAGACACAGACCCAATGGAAACTTAAAATGAAATTCTAAATAATGAGTGGATCGAAGAACAAATAAGAGAAACATATACTAAATATGAAAAGTTTAAAGATTAAACATTATGTCATAATATGTAGAATTCAGCTAATGTAGTCAAGGGATTAAAAAAATTATAACCCTGAAAGCATTCATTAACAAAATAGAAAATGAAAAAATTAACAGGGGGAATGTGCATTTAAAAATTAGAAAGCCATCAGAGGCCCACAATGAGGAATATTGCATATATTTTCATACTTTTTCAATGTATTTATCAATTTTGATGATGTTTCTTTCTCATTTTTTTTATTTTTCTTCAAATGATTATTCATCAAATATGATTGCTCTATAGTAGAAAGGAGAAGAGAGATAGGAGAAATCTTGGCAGTCCATAAACAAAATTTATCAGCGAAGCTTCGTTTAAAAAGAACAAGAGGGTAATGTGGAAATAGAAAGAATACACTGGACATCTCCACAAAGAACACTGAAATTGCATATATCCAGGAAGGTTGTCACAGCCAAAATCTAGAATTTCCAGGTCAAAAAATCTCCAACAACAACAAATAATGCAAACCATCAGAAAGAATAAGTTCAAGTACCAAGAATCAGAGGGAAGATCATGAAAGAGTGTACTGTATCCACTCTTAAAGTGAGGAAATCTTTAAATACATTATGCCAAAAGGCAAAAAAAATATCATAACCAAGAATAATCTTTTCAAATTACTATAATATTACAGAGACCAAAACAATGAAACTCTAATAGACTGCGGGACTTTCAACTATTCATAAGGAAAATATCAGCATTAGGTAGAGTCTTTGCAACATAAAAATTGCATACGAAACAAAGGGAACATACAAAGGCAAATGCATTTAATTAGAAAGTGATGTGATGATAAGTGCTTATATTTAAATATGGAGATAAGAAAAATGTCACTTAGCTGTCTTCAAGGGAAACAGGGAGCAAAGAAAGGCAAATGTAGAACTTGGAGTGGTTTTGCTCTGTAGGATTGATTTTTAAAAAGAAAATGAAAAGAAAGCAAACAAGCAATTCGTTAGGGAAGGGATGAGAAAGAAAGAGGATAAATTTACAATTTCTCAAAATTAGGATATTTCAGAATATCTTACACATAGGAGGAAGGTGTTGTGCTCATCCTTCATTGTCAAAGAAGACCATGCCATCAGAGAAGTGATGACATGACTTGCACTTGACTTTATTTTGAATGAGGAAGATCTGTGCAAGGTCACCACCCTCACTTCTCCTCCAGAGTCATCTGAATGCAGTGATCAGATATTCATCAGGATGACTGGAGATGACCCAGAATGCACTGGGAGACCTTGGCCCCAAAATTGAGCATCTCATGAACCTCACTCATCTGAAGAGTTGAATACACTTGCTTAGAGTCTGCAATATAAATTCACTGAATGCAACTGGAAAACAGGCAAAGACAGGCAGAAAAAAAAGTGGGTTATGAAAAAAGAGGGTATGAAAATTACTTGTCTTCTCAATAATGGAGACAGGAAGGGAAGAAGAGAATTTGGAGCTTTAAATTAAAAAAAACAATGTTAAAAATTGTTTTTACATGTAATTAGGGGAAATAAAATACTTACTAAAAATTAAACATAACAAAGAAAGAGGATATAGTCATAAGCAAAATGAACTTCAACTTCAAAGGAAAGATCATAAAGTAGGAAGTAAAAGAAGGGGAAAATTATATAATCATAATCTGGGTAAAAACAGGAGAGGAAGAAGAAAGATCAGACTACCCCAATTTTACTAAAGTTATGTGAATAATATTCCTTTTCTTTATGTTTTTCTTCTAGGTAAAGACAGAGATAGGAGTGCAGGAAGGTGTATAAAACATGAATGTATACTAGAGGGAAAAATGCAATTAGCAGTCACAACCATGAAGGTGAATGTGATGAACTCATCCAGAAAACTCAGGGAGGTAGCAGAGTGGAGAAGAGAGCAGCAGCCAACAATAGGTTGTTTACAAGAAACCGCCCAAGAAGCATAATGATTTACAAAGATTTAAATTGAAGGGTTGGAACAGAATTTAGTGAACCTTAGGAAAATTCAAAAAAGCAGGGATGACAATCATGATTTCAGGCAAGGAAACAGTAAAAATAGACATCACTAAAAGAGATAAGTAGGGAAATGATGGTATGCTTAAAGATACCATAGGTATAAAATATTAAAAGCTAGAATATCATTTTAGTATTTAAAACTAAAGTAAATAAAATTATTAGGAGAGATAAATATCATACTGTAATAGTTAGGGAACTCAAGGACCCTTCTGAGATCTAGTTGAGTTTAACAAAAGACAATGAAATTAAGGACCTGAATAGGATTTTTTAAAAAATATCTTAGATGCCTGCTCATTATTGAATAAGAAAGGAGCATGTATATATGTATGCATGCATACATATATATGCAGTTTTTCCTCAGCTTTGTAAAGCATATTTACAAAAATTGATCATATACTAGGAGATGAAATATTTATAAACAAAAACATTAAATACATCCTTTACTGACCATAACAATAAAATATACTCAATTAAGGGCGTTTGAACAAAGGTTCAAACTGAGAGACTAAATAACATAATCCTAAAGAATATGTAGTCAAAGAACAAATCCTTGAAGTAACTTATTTCATCAAAGAAAATGACAAAAAGACAACATATGAAAACTTTTGAGAGATAGCCAAAGCAGCCACTAGGGAAATTTCTATACTTCTAAACATTATAATCAACAAAGTAAATTTAGAACAGAAAATGAAGTGAGTATACAATTGAAACAAAACAAGAAACCTAGAAAAAAACAACACATTTAAAAGGAACTAAACAAAAGTGGAGAAAAAAGATATACACATCATAAGAAAAATAAATGAAATAAAAATGAAATAATAGATAAATAAAATTGAAAATAAAAGTACTTAACTGATAAATAAAATGAGACTTTTTTAAAAATAATGAAACAAATCACTAGATAATTTGATTTTTATTTTTTATTTTACTGTTTATTAAATTTTACTTTTTCCAACCATCAAAAATGTGATTTTTTTTCAGTATCAACCCCACACACACCAATGAAGAGGGTGGGGAGCCTATTGCAAATTTGTATACTCAAGTAAACCAAATTTCCACATTGACCATATCTTAGGAGAAACAGTTTCATTATACACCAAGTCCTTCACCTCTTTATGAGCAGGTAGGTAGTAGCTTTATCACAAGTTGTCTAAAATCATGATTAACCATTACACTGCTCAGAGTTCCTAATCTTTCAGAGCGGTTTGTCTCTTGTAATATTGATATTATTGTATAAATTTTTCTAATTCTACTCATTTCACTCTGAAGCAATTTAAACAAATCAATCCAGATTTCTCTGAAACCACCCCTTCACCATATATTATTATTATATGTGCTATAATTATAACACACTACTATGCCATCAAATTTATATATCACAACTTGTTTAGACATTCCCCAATTGATAGGCATGCCCTTAGTTTCCAATTCTTTGCTGACACAAAAAGCAATGTTATACATTTATCTGTAATGCTTAGAATTTGTTTTTCTTGGGACTAATCCTTCCCTTAATATGCTCATCCTCTCAGTCTCTCTCTCCCTTCTCCCCTGGCTCTTGTTCACCTATTTAATGAAAGATATATTTTGCACTCAGCTGTATGTATATATTCTTACCTCCTTTGACCACTTTAGATGAGAGTGAGATTCAGTTGTCACCCACTCCCCTATACCTTCCTCCTCGATTGCATACATTTCTACTTGCACACTCTAATTATATGAAATATTTCCCCAAAACTCCCATTTCCTCCACACCCCCTCTCCTCCTTTCCATTCTTCTTTTAGATCAAGACATAACAGAGTCTCTCTTAAGCCCCCTGTATACTTAAACTCCCTCTATTACTCCTGATGATAGGATTCAGGGAAGATCCACATATTACAATGTAAGTGGCTAAGCATATTGTTTAATCACTTATAATCGTTTACTAATGTGAACCTTTATTATTTCCCTTGATTCTTGTGTTTGCACTTCCAAGTTTCTATGCTGCACTGGTCTTTTCATTAGGAATGCTTAGGAGCATATTTTATTAAAAATTAATTTCTTCCCTTGTGGAATCATATTTAGTTTTTCTAAGTTATTCTTGGTTGTAAGTCTACAGCCTTTGCCTTCTGAAACATGATATTCTAAGTTCACTTTTCCTTTATGGTGGTGGCTACTAAATTGTGTGTGATTGTGACTATGGCTCCCTGGCACTTGAATTCTTTCTTTCTATCTGGCTGCTTGCAGTATGCTTTCTGTCACCAGAAACCTCTGGAATTTGGCTATAATGTTCATGGAAGTTTTCATTTTTTGTGATTTCTTTCAGCAAATGAACAGTGAATTCTTTCTATTTCTGCTTTGCTCTTTATGTCTAAGAGATCTGGCAGTTTTCTCTTATGACTTCTTAGAATATATCTAAACTTACTTTTTGGTCATGGCCTTCAAGCACTCTACTGATTCTTAAATAATCTCTCCTTGATCTGTTTTCCATGTTAGTTGATTTTGCTGTGATAATCCTGCCACTTTCTTCTATGTTTTTAATCTTTTGACTGAATATTTCTTGTTATCTTGGATACATTAGCTTCCATTTAGTCAATTATAAGTTTCCAGGGAGTGTATTGTTTAGGGTGAGGTTTTCTTTTTTCTTTCCTTTCTTTCTTCCTCTTTCTTTTTTTTCTTTTTCTTTTTTTGACTTCACAACATGCTATTAATTCTGTTTTCAATTCTTCCATAATTCTCATTTTATTTCCATTTTTTTTCCCACGAGCTATTTCCTTTGTAAAAACATTTTCTAACTCTTTCTTCATTCTTCAAAGGAATTCTAGCTGAACTTGTAAAAGAAGCATTGCATATAGATGTTTTTGAGTTATTTTCTCCTCGCTTTGTGATTCCAGTGTTTCTGTCACCATAATGGTCTTTTACGCTGGTATTCTTTTTTGTATGCCAATCCTTCCATTCTCTTTTCTAACTTTGGATTGCATATTAAGGCCAGTCTCTTTACACTTCTACAGGGAATGTCTGGCTTGGCCTACCTGCTGCTTTCTTGAATATTGAGTGCTGTGTTAGTCCAGGATTTCAGGGACAAATCAGACTAGAAGCCTGCAAACTTTTAGTGCTTCTAATTGCCACCCCTTCTCCCACACACACACACACCTTAGCCCTACAAGTTCCTGAACAAGGTTTTGGTCTAAGCAACATGCATATGGTTTTACCTTTGGAGTTCTGATACACTGTTGCTAGACTCAGCCACTAATTGTCAACTGGAAAGCTCTGCTGGTACGGGGTGACAGAAATCCTTTCATCTGGGATTCCTGCCCTGGTTATTTCTCTGTAGGCTTCAGGCTGGGGTAGAAGCTGCAACTGAGATCTATGTGGTGTTTCAGGCCTGGGATTAGCTTTGAACTCTAAGCTACGTACTTAACAAGGAGTAAATTCATTAGCAAGCAGCAACTGTTTGTCTCTGTCCCCTGGAGTATGCATGGATCTCTGTCTAGAGGTACTCATCCTGAATCTATGACCTAGATCTAGGTAGTGAGTAATAGAGCTGCCAATTGAAACTTGTTCCTCCAACCTATACAAGTTTTAGTCCTCTATTGCTCGGTCGGGGACCTCTTCTCATCCTGGTGTACATCCTGCTCTTGCTATGGAATGTTCAATATGGTGCACTCCTGATTGGATCCTACCCCAGTGACTGCAGACTTCCTTGTCTCTCTCCCTATGCCAATGTCAGTTGAGAAATGATCCATGGTGATGTTCTATTCTTGGATTTCTGGATCTGGATTCACTGCAGGACATTTCCTAAGATTGTTTGCAGGAGTTGTGGAGGGTTGGGTGGCTAGCTGCTCTGTCGTCTTGGCTCTACCTCTGTCAATTTGACTTTAAAATGAAGAAAGAGAAAACAAGGCAAATTTAAAACAAGACAAGGAATAGAAAATAAAGAAAATTGTTAGAAACAATTTTCTCAATTTTACACTAAGTGATAGATAGGATATATGAATTTTTAAAAACTAGAAAGTTCTCAGATTTAAGAGAAAATGGGGAAATTCAAAAACCTAACCTCAGAATGAGAAATTAAAGAAACCATAAATGAATATATAAAGTGGGGGAAGATTACAAGATCCAGATGGATTTACAAGTGGTGTTCATAAAACTATATGAGATAAGGCTGAAAAGGTATAGTGTCATTCGACAACAAAATCATTAAATATCAGATTTTGAAATTTAAACTTTATTTGGTAGGGAACAGGGAATTATTGAAAAGTTTTGCGTATAACAGTGACACAATTAGATCTCTAAGTAAGGAAGATTAAGCAAACAAAGAAAGATTGTAAGGGAAAATCCTGATTGGAGATTAATTAAATAGTCCAATCACATAGTAATAGTAACTCTCATTATTGTACAAGTGGTAAGAAAGATAAGGGGGTGGGGTAGACATGAGAGTTTTTTTTTTTATTGAAGGCAGAAACTTAACTCTTTATTAGATTTGTTTGTAGTAGGGGACTTAGGAAGAAGAAAACTTCATATAGAACACCAAAACTTTCATCATGAAAGACTGGTCAAATACAAAATTTTCTAGATTTTTCTAGAAAGTAGAATTCAGCTGAATCCCGAATCTCTCCTTCTAGTAGTATATTAAGCAAGAAATTTGGAATTTCATTCCTTCCCATTCCACTTCATTCCCAAGTCACAAACAAAAACCTGAATTCCAGTTACCTTTAGTAGTCATGTGACTGTGGACAAGTAACTTTAACTCCATGAACCCGTTTCCTCATTTTAATAAGGTCCTGGAAGTAATGGCCATTATCCTTATCTATCCTTCATCATCCAGCATGGAAAATTATACACTATGAGTGTTTAACAGATGTTTATTGAATTGAATGATGCTGGAAATCCTATCCATCTGGACTAACTCAGTAGAACCAGAATAAATGGGGATAAAATTCCAAAGACATAGATTTCAACTCAGTAGGAAAAAAAAAAAACTCCCATTAATTTGCAGTTAGATATAGAGTTAGTTTGGACATTACTGAAAAGAAAAATTTAATCCTCACATAATAAATAACCCAGGCATTTATCACTCCATTTATCTACTTTTATCATTGGCCCAGCTAGGATTCATAACTATTTTGCCTGGTCTCTTTCCCTATGATTAGCAAACTCCTAACACCTCTTACTGTTTTTATCACAATTCTGTCACAATACTGAATCCCTGGCTGCCTAAAGACTAAACCTGCCCCCCCCCATCCCACAGTTCACACTTCCAATTTTGTCATGCCCATCCTTTATTACATCAATCATATCCTACTCTAACTCTGCCCAACTTTTTAACTATTCTCTCTGAGTTCTTATCCCCAAACCTGGGGTCTTTGGGTTTATCAAACACTAGGTTGTCCATTCTGCTATCTGCTTCTATTTTATAGGAGAGTTCATCCTGTTCACATTCACAGTTATGATTACTACTTATTTATTTCCCTCTATCCTATTCTTCCTCTTGTTTGTCCTCTCTTTTCTTTCCCCCTTTCCCTCATCACCAGTGTTTTGCTTTTGTCTTCCACCTCCCCTGATCTGTCCTCCCGTCTGTCAGTCCCTCACCTTCTCCCTTTACTTGATTTCCTTCCTTCCTAACTTTTCTGCTGGGTAACATGGATTACTATGTTCAAGTAATTATATATATATATAATTATATGTTATATAATTATATATACATAAATATTATATATAAATATAATTAATAATATATTATAATATATATATATATAATTCCTTCTTTGAGCCAATGCTGATGAGCGTAAGGTTTAAGTAATGCTAATCAACCTTTCTCTCATCTTCCCCTCCACTATCATAGGTGTTTTCCACCTCTTCATGTGAAATAATTTACCCCATTGTACTCTCTTCCTTCTGTATCCAGTGTACTCCTCTTTCTCATTTACTATTTCTTATACCATTTTCTCAAATTTATTTTATATCAGTATCCTCTATGTATTTCCTTCTAAATGTACTATTAATGTTACAATTTTTTAAGAACGACAAGTATCATCTTCCCATAAACAGTTTAGTTCTGTTTTATTTCTTTTCCATTTTTTACCTATTTAGCTAAAATATTAAGATTGGAGATCAAATTTTTCATTTAGTTTTAATCTTCTCCTTATGAAAGCTTGAAATTCTATTTCATTGAATGAACATTTTCCCCTTGATGTAGTATGCTTAATTTTTCTAGTAAGTGATTCCTGGTTGTAGTCCAAGCTCCTTTGCCTTCTAGAATATCATGTTCCATAACATCAGTACTTTAATGCTATAGGTGCTAAATCCCACATAATCCTCAATATTTGAATTGTTTCTTTCTGGCCAATTGTAGCATTGTTTCCTTGACCCGATTGTTCTGACATTTGGCTATAACGTTTCTTTGGAGTTTTTATTTTGGAGTTCCTTTCAAAGCCTATTTTCCTCTCTGGTTTCAGTTTATCAGGGCAGTTTTTCTTGATATTTCTTGAAAGATGCTGTCTTAGTTCTCCTTTTCATTAGATTTTCAGGTAGTCCAGTGATTCTGATAATATCTTTCCTGGATCTATTTTTCAGGTCAGCTGTTTTTCCCATGAGGTATTTTACATTTTATTCCATTTTTTTCTTTGTTTTGAATTTGATTGATTCATGATGTCTCATGGTATCTTTAGCTTCCACTTGCCCAACAATTCTAACTTTTAAGGTGTTGCTTTCCTCAGTTAGCTTTTGTACTTTCTTTTCCATCTGGCAAATTGTATTCTTTAAGCTGTTGTTTTCTTCAGTGTTTTTTTCTTTTTTTCCTTGTATCCCTCATTTCTTTTTCCAATTTTTCTTCTACTTGTCCTATATGATTTTTGAATTCCTTCATGAATTCTTTCTGCATTTAAGACCACTTCCCATTTTTCTCTGGGTTTTTGCCCATAGGTGTTTATTCAATATTGTTCTTGTCTGAGTTTGTATCTTGATCTTCCCTATCACAATAATAGCTTTCTATGATCAGATTCTTTTTTGTATTTTTGTTTGTTCTTCTTTTTTTACCTTTTCCCTTTTAATTTTAGCTCTGTTCCCAGTGAGTAAGGGGCAGTGCCAGGTTTTTTGTGCCAGTGGTGGCAAGCCCCAATTCTTCACCTGGTGCTTCACTGATGTTGCCCTCAGATTCATGAGGGACCTTAGTGTCTAGTGTTGCACTGAGGGGTTGGAGTTGAAGTGGAGGTGGCTGGCACTAATGGAGGCCTTAGGGGTATGGCTGCTTACCTAGTGCTGAGCTGGTATCCTAGTGTTGTGTCTGGAGGGTTCTAATGCCCAGTGAGGTGTTTCTGCATTGCCCTGGGGCTACACTGAAGCACAGGCAATCTGACCTCTGGAGGCTGCCTGTTTCCCTGGAGCTGTGCTGAAGCATGTGAAGGTCTAACTAGTTGATGATTCCTGGTGTGCCTGGGGCTACACTGCTGGAATCTGCCAGTTCCCCCGACTGTGCTAATGAACATGGCTGGTCCTGTTGTTGGCATTTGCCCATTCCACCACACTGGGGCTCAGAGTTTCCCACTGGTTTGCTAAGGTAGGGCTTGCTGTTGGCTTGTTGGGACACTTTCTGTTGTGAATTGTGCTTCCCTTTTACTCAAGTAGGACAGACTTTTCTTAATAGTCTCCCAAGTTTCTTGGTCTAAAAGTTCACTGCACTCCATCTTTTCACTGTTTCTGCTGTTCCAGGATTTGTTTTGGGGGTACTATTTTATGGTTTTTGGAGCTGAATTTGTGAGAGTTATAACAATTTAATGCTTACTCCATCATATTGGCTCCTGGAAGTCTGTCCTGTAGACTCCACTTTTAATATTATTACTCAAGAAAAAAATGTTTATTTTTCCTTTAAGTTGTACCCCATATATTATGAAATTTAGAGGCAGTTATCTATTAGCACTCAAGCTATTCACCCTCCATTCTCAAGTTCACTGTTTTTTTTTTATCTTTTTCTTCTTTTTAGCTCTTGCCCTTATATTAGGAAACTTCTACATAGATGTTGATATTCCTTCAAATACCCTCAACTCCCAGTTTTTCAGTTTCCTCAACTTCCATTTATCATTTATTTATTTGTTTGCTTGTTTATTATTATTATTTATCATTTCTTTATCATTTATCATTTCACTTCATCTCAGTCATATGCCTTTGATCCTTCTATCACCAATAAGCATTTCATTTACAAGATCAGTCATTCTGAAATCCCCCCATTTGACCACAATCTTTTATATTTCCATCTCTCTTCCTTCCTTACATTTCCTAACTCTATTCTTTTTCTTTACTCTGAACTGCAGTGTCCCTATCTGTGATTACTTTCCTAGGTCATCACCCCTGTACTGGGGTAATGGGGGATCATTTTCTTCCTTTCCCTTTCTTAATCCTTCAGTTGATCAGTTCATCTAAAGAGTGTTTTCTATGTGTGAATTTCCTGAGCCTAAGCTGGAGGAAGTCATACAGCTGAATTCAATATAAATTTATTTTGCTTAATCTAAATTAAGTCTTCACTGCATCAAGGAATTATTTTTCTCCTCTCTAATTAACCCTCTATCACATCCCTGTAGCAACTATTTTAATTAATCAATCAACATATATTTATTAAGCTCCTTCTGTGCACTAAGAACTATGCTAAACACCTGGGGCACAAAGGCAAAAGTAAAACCATTACTGATTTCAAAGAGCTTACATTCCATTGAGGAACATATGTACGTTTGTCATCATACACAAAGTAGATTAGAGATACAAGGCAATGATGAAAAGAGGGAATAAACAGCTGAAGGGAATCAGGAAACACATACCAAAGAAAACAAGAGAATTTAAGAGGTAGAGGTGATCATTGAGTACATCCAAAGTAAACTGGACAGCCAGAATAAGGCACTGAGATGGGAAATAGGGTGACTTGTATGAGGAACAATAAAAAGGGCAGTTTTACTAACATGGATATGTATAGTGTGAATAGAACTAGAAATGTCACTTGGGGCTAGATTGTAAAAGGCTTTCAATGTCAAACAAATAAGTTTCTGTTTTCCTGTAGAGACAATAGGGATCTATTAGAATTTACTGGGTATTCAGCCATTCAATAAACATTTATTAAGCACCTTCTATGTGCTTAATAATATGCCCTAGCTTTTTGTTCATCCCTCATTGCTGAAGAAGACCATGCGATCAGAGAGATGATGACATGACTTGCACTTGACTTTGTTTTAAGTGAGGGAGAACTGTACAGGTCACCAGCCTCACTTCACCTCCATCTGAATTCAGTGACCAGATATTCATCAGGAGGACTGGAGATGACCAAGGATGGTCACTTTAGGCCTTTCTTTAGGTCTTTGCAGGTACTCACTTAGGGTGAGTCAATGTCCATTCATTGACTAGGACTGTTTAAGAAGTAGCCAGGGCGTGGCCCCTTTAATAAGGGCAAGAAAAAAAGAAAGACATCAGGCTGGGAGGGAAACAGCAACAGTTAACTATTGATAATCAGTGTAAAGCTAGGAGGACCCAGAAAAGGGGAAAGGGAGAGAAGGGAAGGGAAGTGAAGGGGAGGGGGGGAAGGGGAGGGGAGGGAAGGGGAAAGTAAAGGAAAAGAAACTAGTTAGTAAAACCAAGTCAACTGGGCATCTTTTGGCCATCCAAATTTACCTTCCTTTGGAGAGGAGAAGGAAGGAGAGGGGGAGGCAGACAGTAGAGAAAGAACAGAGTGTTTAATAATATGTCCTAGTTATCATGATTGAAATTGACTAAACAACAATAGCTATCAGGAATGGCATGGTCAGACCTACACTTAAAGAGAGACTCTTTGGCAACTATCTAGGAGGGGATTTTTCAGTTTCAGGTGGAGAAACCAGTGAGGATGGTATGGCAATATACCAAATGAGAAATGATAAAGACCTGGGGGGAGGAGCCAAGATGGCAGAGTAGAAAGACTCACTGTATGCTAGCTCCGAACCCACAGCCCATAAATTTCCTGTAAAAAAAAACTCCCCACAAGTTCTGGAGCAGAGCAAACACGTACCAATGCAGTGGAGGAGATTTCCGTTCCAGAGAGCCCTGAAAAGCCGTCCCCAGGGGTCCGTCTCGCTGGGATGTGGCGCCCAACCCTGCATTGCCCCGGCCATGCGGCCCCAGAGGAGCAGATCCGAGCAGGCTTCAGGGACAGAACCTCCCGTGGGAACGAAGGTCCCTACACCAACAGGCTCTCCAGGTCAGTGAGAGAGACTTCTGGGCTGGCCGAGAGGAAGCAGGGTGTCTCTGTGACTCGGGACCCCTCGGGGGGCAGTGGCAGAGGCAGCGGGGGCTCGGGACTCCCAGACCAGGCAGGAGCTCAGGGCCATTAGCAAAGGTCTCTGCATAAACCCCCTGAGGGAACTGAGCCTGGGAGGAGGCCCTGCCCCCACCCCAGCACCAGAACTTAAGCTGACATTGAATAGCAGCCATGCCCATTGCTGAAAGCCCTGAGGCTGGGAAGCAGCATTTGAATCTCAGACCCCAAGCACTAGCTGGGCAGATCTAGGTGGGGGTGGACAGGAATATCAGAAGTCAAGTTACTGGCTGGGAAAATGCCCAGAAAAAAGGAAGCAAATTGAGACCATAGAGAGCTACTTTCTTGGGGAAGAGATGTTCCTTCCTCCCATCATTTCTGATAAGGAAGTACAATGCTTGCCATCAGGGAAAGACATGGAGGGCGGGGCCTCTGTATCCCAGACATCCCAGGGGGATGTCGGGTGGGCTTGGGCCTTGGAAGAGCTCAAAAAGGATTTTGAAAATCAAGTTAGGCAGGTGGAGGAAACACTGGGAAGAGAAATGAGAGAGATGCAACAAAAGCATGAAAAATGGGTCAATACCTTGCTAAAGGAGAACCAAAAAAATGCTGAAGAAAATAACACCTTGAAAAATAGGCTCACTCAACTGGCAAAAGAGGTTCAAAAAGCCAATGAGGAGAAGAATGCTTTCAAAAGCAAAATTAGCCAAATGGAAAAAGAAGTTCAAAAGATCACAGAAGAGAATAGTTCTCTCAAAATTAGAATGGAATAGATGGAGTCTAATGACTTTCTGAGAAACCAAGAAATCACAAAACAAAACCAAAAGAATGAAAAAATAGAAGGTAATGTGAAATATCTCATGGGAAAAACAACTGACCTGGAAAATAGATCCAGGAAAGACAATTTAAAAATTATGGGACTACCTGAAAGCCGTGATCAAAAAAAGAGCCTAAACATCATCTTTCATGAAATTATTAAGGAAAATTCCCTGATATTCTAGAACCAGAGGGCAAAATAAATATTGAAGGAATCCATCGATCACTGCCTGAAAGAGATCCAAAAAGAGAAACTCCTAGGAACATTGTGGCCAAATTCCAGAATTCCCAGGTCAAGGAGAAAATATTGCAAGCAACTAGAAAGAAACAATTTCAGTATTGTGGAAATACAATCAGGATAACACAAAATCTAGCAGCTTCTACATTAAGGGATCAAAGGGCATGGAATAGGATATTCCAGAAGTCAAAGGAACTAGGACTCAAACCAAGAATCACCTACCCAGCTAAACTGAGTATAATACTTCAGGGAAAAATATGGTCTTTCGATGAAATCGAGGACTTTCAAGCATTCTTGATGAAAAGACCAGAGCTGAAAAGAAAATTTCATTTTCAAACACAAGAATGAGAAGAAGCATGAAAAAGTAAACAGCAAAGAGAAGTCATAAGGGATTTACCAAAGGTGAACTGTTTACATTCCTACATGGAAAGACAATATTTGTAACTCTTAAACTTTTCAGTATCTAGGTAGTTGGTGGGACCACACACACACACACACACACACATGTACATGTACACACATGCGTGCACACACATATAGAGACAGAGAGCACAGAGTGAAGTGAATAGGATAGGACCATATCTAAAAAGAAATTAAGGTAAACTGTGAGAGAAAAATGTAGTGGGAGGAGAGAGGGTGAAATGGAATGAGGTAAATTATCTCTCATTCAAGAGGCAAGCAGAAGACTTTTTAGTAGAGGGAAAAAGAGGAGAGCTGAGAAAAAAACATGAAGTTTACCCTCATCACATTCGACTAAAGGAAGGAATAAAATGCACACTCATTTTGGTATGAAAACCTATCTTACAATACAGGAAAGTGGGGGAGAAGGAGATAAGCAAGGTGGGGGGGATGATGGAAGGGAGGGCAATGGGAGGAGGGAGCAATTGGAAGTCAATACTCTTGGGGAGGGACAGGATCAAAAGACCGAAGAAAAACAATGAGGGGCAGGGTAGGATGGAGGGAAATACAGTTAGTCTTACACAACACGACTGTTATCGAAGTCATTTGCAAAACTACACAGATATGGCTTATATTGGATTGTCTGCCTTTCCAAAGGGAATGTGTGGGGAGGGAGGGATGGGGAGAATTTGGAACTCAAAGTTTTAGGAACATCTGTTTAGTATTGTTCTTTCTCCTAGGAAATAAGAAATACAGTTAATGGGGAATAGAAAGTCATCTGGCCCTACAGGACAAAAGAGAAGATGGGGACAAGAGAAGGGAGGGAGAATTAAAGACAGGGCAGATTGGTGATAGGGGAAATTAGAATGCTTGGTGTATTGGGGTGGGGGGGAATAAATTGGGAGAAAATTTCGAACCCAAAATTTTGTGAAAATGAATGTAGAAAGTTAAATAAATAAATTTAATAATAATAAAAAAAGAAATAATAAGGACCTAACTAGGGTGGTGGCTGTGTGAGTATAAAGAAGACAGTTGTAAGCAATGATACAGAGGCAGAAATGACTGGATTTGAGAAGCTGAAAATGACAGCAAGATTTTAAGCCTTCCAAATTTCTTCTTCTCAAGTTTCTCACATCCTTCCTCTCCCAATTCCCTCAGAAGAGGACCTCACATCATATTTTACTGGGAAAATAGCAACAATTTGCTGTGATCTTCCTCTTCTCTTTTCTACATCTGAAAACTGCTTGCTATCAGCCTTTGTTTAGCTCCTTACTAAATCTTAGGCCAGCTGCTTTTGCATCAATAAAGCTCCCAATGGCTACAGAGAAGGTCTAAGTGAATTCATTCACATTTTGAACCAGCTCTCCCATCTCTCTCTCTCTCTCTGTCTTCAACATAATGGTGCCAAAACCCAGGAGTTCAAATATTAATTAGACTCTGATGATCTCCGAGCCACTAGAATAAGAGGTAAGTGCTCTTTTCTTTGTTTTCTTCCCCAGACCTTTCTGTTCCCACTGTCTCCCTAGCAGTGAGACCCCTGGAGTGTCCAGACACTGCCAGCAGCGTCTGTAGCTCCACTGACTTCTGGGAGGTCACTTGGATTGTGGATCTTCATATAAAGGGACACCCTTGTGCTGGGTCAGTCACATTATTTTCTCCTCTTTTCCTGGGACACTGGGAAAAGTGTTAGAGGTTGCTTGGAGACTGCTGGGAAAAGTATTTGGGAAGGAAATCTTAAGGAAAAGTGACTAGTGTTCCACTGTAACACAGCATGACCTCAATATAATGTAGAAAAGTAATTTGTGAAGGGGGTTTCTAAACTTAGTAAGAAATTTAGTAAGCTTTGTAGGAAATTTGGTCTCCAAAACTTAAAGAAAAGACACCTTGCTCTGCTTAAGTAGACTTTTTACCCTGTGTGGTTCCCCCAGCTACTTGATTTACCCTATGTTGTTCCTTCCCTCCCCCATGGGATGTTGAGGGAGGTGAGTAGGTGGGCCTCTGCACCTGGTTTTCTTTGGGAGTCCTTGCACCCCGGTTTCAGGGTCTCTGTGCCCTGTGGGCCTCTGTGCCTGATTTACTGCCTACATGTAAGCTTTCTCTCTGTCTCTAACCTTTTCTTCCCCTCCCTGAAGGATATGCATTTTCTAGTCTAAGTCTCAAAGGTAAAAGAGACAAGGAACTACAGCTCCTCTCCAGCCAAGACTGGAAGGCTCTGGGTCCAGCGGTTGGAGGTTATGGACCTAGACACACCTTCCAATGCCCTATCTGGAAGGATAAGTCTAATTCCCTCATTTCTCTCTTTGCTAGGAAACTGGGAAAATGAGTGCTCCCTTCTCTCTGTACCCCAACACTCCCTGTCCCCATGCCCATAGCTACAGGATTATCCTTCTTTCCTGGTCTACTGGACACCACATCGTTGCAGCAGGACTCAGCAGGACTTCCCTGAGAGTTGCCCCTATGTTAACAAAAATGTGAATTTATGGATAATAATCTTTTATTTTAAAGTGCTAAAAGCATTGAGCCTTAGAAATTAAAATGTTACCACTAGTAATTATGAATTTAGATTTGATTTGCTCATTCAACTAAGTTACAGTTGCCTGACTGGTAATTAATTGGTTCTGTTTCAAGTTTTAATACATGCTTGTATTTCTGAATTTTGCATTACCTATGTTATTAGAAAAGCAATTTCTTTCATAATCTAGATTTTGTTAGATTAAGAATTGTACTCTCAGATTATGAGGTTGTTAACTACAATAAGGATTTTTGAAACCATCTAATCATAAATTCTAATCAAGGCCATGTAAAGTCTTCTGTATAGTAGAATTCCTACTGAGTAGTCGTGGAGTCCCTAAAGATAAAGAACTTGTGGTGAGAATTTGGAAATATATAGAAATGATCTCTAGTAATTGACTTTTGAACCAGGAAAAATTTAAAATTTGAGACAGGAGTTCTGGTAAATTTTTGATTAGTGAAACTTGCCATCTGAGGTAAAAGCTCTTGGGACTATAATGACTATGCTTTGAGTTATCTGATGGATCATAAAAATCCATCAATAATCAGTAAAACACCATCTGAGAGAAATTCCACAAGCTATTCAGAGAAAATGTGACCGTTACAGGTGGAGATTTTCCTCTGTAACGGCTGAGAGAACAATTCTAGCCTTTGCCTAGGATAGGATCCTCCTGGCTCAGTTTCCCCATTGTGTTCCTTTGAAAAGGAATGTTTCCCACCTGAGTATCCCTGAGTCTGGCTATGAGGTGGAATTGATATTAATATTTGCCAAACTGTGATATCTTATCTACTCATGTCCTTGCTTTACCTTTTTATGGCAAATTTATGTAATCAAAGCAAGTGGTCAATCTGGAGTTATTCTGTACCCCAGTTGGCCAAATCAGTATTCCTGCATAGTCATGTGAAAGGTTAAATTCCTGGAAGAGAACATTCTTTCTGAATGATATGAAAATACTTTGACAAAGGGAAAAGAAGTTTGTGAAAAGAACATACAAATACAATGTTGAATCCTTATCCCATAGACTAAGGCTGGGATACATCTGAGTTACTATATTAAAGTGTATGCTTAAGATCTGGGCTATGCAGTCTAAGATTATATTCCTTTTTATACCTTTAAACAACTTAGTAAAAGGATATTTGGCCTAGTCAGCTGCCTGTTACTAGATATACGTCTATATGGAATAATGTACTTAGAAGTTTCAAAATAATGTTAAAATAATTGAGTATTGGTGCAACTGATTAAGGGACCCACATGCTATTCTATTAATTACTGAAACCAAATCAGAAACATTTTTAGTTTGATGAAAATAATTTCAGTACAATTTTCTTAGAGGGAGATAATGTGGAATATTTTTGTATTAATGGAAAAATCAACTTCATTCAAAGTTTGTTACTATTGTGGAATTAATATCTATTTATACTGTATATTCTGTGTTCTGTGGTACAAACATGTTCTATTATAAACAACTTATTGCTATCCACTGTTTTGGAATTAATTACTTATGGATCCTCCCAAGTCTTTTATGGTAACCATGGAGTAAAAGTCAGTCTCTTATAAGTAAATTCATCTGTATAACTATTAAGCTCAAGGGTAGAAAGCTTCTACCTGCAAAGTGTTGTTACTTATATTTGTATGTATAGAGTTGTATCATCAATACCATCTGATCCTCCTACAGGAATTGGAATCAGAGTGGAAACTTTTGAGAAAAAAATAAGATTGGAAAATCCTTATGTCAAAAGTAAATAATAATATCAAGGGGCTCTTGGTTTCTTTGTTTTTCCTCTTCTCTGACATGACTTTTAATGCTCCTTCTTTTGGGGTCCTGCATATTTTGTCTTTTTTGTCATATTTGTGTCTCCTAGACTATGCTGTCCATCTGCATATGGTCATGCAACAAGGATACCTGTTCTGCACTCTCCTCCTCTCCCTTGAAGCCACTTCAGTCTCATTTTACTCTCCCCCTCTCCCTGCCCCAAAGTCAGGGACAGTGCTTTTGTCCCTGTCCCAAAAGCATTTGGATGGATGGTGAAGCAGATAGCATGGCTGAGGCAGAGAAGTAAGTAGGAAGCAGGATGTGAATTTGAGATAAGATGCAGGGCATGACTAGGCATAAAAGCAATCAAAGAAGACTGTGCATTGAAGCCCCTCACCTTAGACACTTGTGTTCTGGGCTCCACCTTGAACCACTTCTATTTCCAGCCCACCTGCTTCCTGTTTCCTTCCCTATGCCAAGGGTTAGGCCTGCTTCCTCAAGACTGAAAGTCTAATGCCGTAATTCAAATATGGAACTCGGTGGGGTGGGTCAGAGCACATGATTTCTGGGTGTGTCATCATCATGCCCAGGATACTAGCTTACTTCCCATAGCTCTCCCCCTATCTTCTGAAGATCCTGCATGGAATTTTTCATTTGAGCACTCGCAGGATATTGCAGGCAGCCTCTTGGATGCAAGACATCCACTCCAGCCTGATATGTCTCCCTGCCTCCTCCTGGGGTCATGGTTTCTCCACCTTCTTTCTCCTCACTATGATCCCAGTATTGGTCATTTTACTCACTCTTTCACTGGGTCTGTGCTTGTTTAAACTCCTGGTTTGATTTGTGTCTTCTCACCTAAGCAACTTTTAGGGCACCAACTACTGCCCTTGATGAACCCCGGTGTTTTGCCTCTCTCCTTCCTGACTCAGTTGGTACTGCATTCTGCACCCCTATTAATCACCCCCCAACCTATTCTGGCCCCTGAAGTGGCCTCATTGCCCCTGTTCAGCAGGAAGCAGCTACTGAAGATGATGACCTTCACCATTTTTCCCTGAAAGAATTCTACCTTGTGGTTGTAGGGAAATAATGTGGATAGAAATAGTGCCCTAAGAGTTAAAATAATATTGATTAACTTTGTGAAGCCCTTGGTGCCCTAAAGTCTCCCCTTACCACAGCTTCCCCTTATCCTGGTCCATATAATTCTTTGTCCCCACCCCTCATCCTGGTGAATGGAATTTCCTTATCTTGTGTCATTCATAGTCCTCACCCTGTGCCTTTATCTTGCAAGACTTACCCTAGATCTCCAATCCCCACAAGGAAACCCTAAAATCATCCTATAGAAGTCTAGTCCTTTTCCTATACCATTGCCTTTGTTTAGCTCCTTGGTAAATCTCAAGCCCACTGCTTTTGCATCCACAAATCTCCCAATGACTACCAAAAAAAAACAAACAAACCAACAAAAAACTGCTTGATATCCTCAATTTTCTCCTCCTTTATTCCAATATCTGCTAAAAGATGCCCCTTTTCTGAATTAAACCCAATCCCTACACTTATATTCTTGATTCTATCACCTCCAATATCCTCCAGTAAATGATCCCTACTAGGGGCAGAGACAAGATGGCAGAGTAGAAGGTCAGACCCGCTCTAATTCTCCGCCCCCCCATAGCCCATAAGATGCCTGTTAAAAATGACTCTAAACAAGTTCTAGAACAGCAGAAGATGCAAAATGACTGAGTGAAACAAATTTCTAGCCCAAGACAGCCTGGAAAGCCAACAGGAAAGGTCTATGGCATCAGACTCAGAGCAGGGCACAGTCCAACCTGGGTCGCACAGTTCCTACAGGACTGAAGCAGGTTTCAGGGTGTGGAATCATGGGTAGCAGCTGCAGTTCCCAGATTTCTCAACCCACGGATGCCAGTGACAGCTTCAAAGGTCAGGGGAAAAGCTCTTTCCCCTGGGTAAGAGGGGAGCATGGTCTGGCCCCAGCCCTGGCTCCAGGGTGGCAACAGTCATAGCAAATGTGACAGCAGAGTCCACTTTTGGAGCCTTCATCCTAAAGACCCTGGGGGAATCAAGCATCTGATCTGGATCTCAGCCCTGAGTGGTGGTCCTGGGATGAGGGGGAACACTGGAGCTGGAGTGGTGCAGTTGGTGGTGGTTTTGGAGAGGGAACCCTACTCCCAGTTCCAGGGCAGAAAACAGTGCTTGTGGTTGCTCACAGACCACAGTGCAGGATAGGAGAGGAACAAACTCCTCTCCCTTGATTGTGTCACCTTGGAGGAACTGAGAATTTACAGGTCCCTAGAGATATCTCAGAACACCGCTACAGAAAACCTCTGAAACCTAGGGTAGTATACCCTCCACTTGTCAAGGAACTGGTTGGGGAAATTCCCCGAAAAATGGAAAAAAAATAAGACCATAGAAGATTACTTTCTTGTTGAAAGGTATTTTCTTCCATTCTTTTGGGTGAAGAAAAACAAAGCATAACATCAGAGGAAGACATCAAAGTCAAGGCTTCTACATCAAAACCTCCAAAAAAAAAGCGTGTAATGGTCTCAGGTCATGGAAGAGCTCAAAAAGGATTTTCAAAATCAAATAAGAGAAGCGAAGGAAAAAAATGAGAAAAGCAATGAGCCATGCAAGAAAATCATGAAAAGAGAGTCAACAGCTTGCTAAAGGAGACCCAAAGAAATTATGAAGAAAATAACACCTTTAAAAATAGACTAATCCAAATGGCAAAAGAGGTCCAAAAAGCCAATGAGGAGAAGAATGCTTTAAAAAAGCGAACTGGACAAATGGAAAAGGAGGTTCAAAAGTTCACTGAAGAAAATAGTTCTTTAAAATTTAGAGTGGAGTAGATGGGCTTTATGAATGACTTTATGAAAAACCAAGAAATTGTAAAACAAAACCAAAAGAATAAACAAATAGAAGACAATGTGAAATATCTCATTGGATATGGAACTGACCTGGAAAATAGAACCAGGAGAGAAGTTTGTTTTTTAATAATTATTTTATTTTTTTCAGGGTTCTATAATCACTTCTATATATCTTAGATTTTTCTCCTCCATTCCCCTCCTTCCCCCTTTCCTCCCCACTTCCTCCCTGAGATAGCTTGCAATCTTATACAGGTTCTACACTTACATTCTTATTAAATACAATTTCACCATAGTCATGTTGAATAGAAGAATTAAAATGAATAGGAGAAAACTTAAGACAAAACAAAATAAAATATAACACAAAAGAAAACACTCTGCTTCATTCTTGTGATACAGTTCCATAGTTCTTTCTCTGGATATGGAAGGTGATTTGCCTCAAAAGTCCATTGGGAATTTTTTAGGTCCTTGCATTGCTATGATGGACTAAGTCTAGCAGAAAAATTCCTCACACACTGTGGTTGTTGCTGTGTACAAAGTTCTCCTGGTTCTTCTCCTTTCACTCAGCCTCAGTTCATATAAGTCTTTCTAGGTCTCTCTGAAGTCTTCCTGTTCATTATTTCTTATAGCACAATGGTATTCCATTACATTCATATACCACAACTTGTTCAGCCATTCCCCAATTGATGGGCATCACCTTGATTCCCAGTTTTTGACCATCACAAAGAGAACTGCTATAAATATTTTTGTACATGTGAAACCCTTTCCAATTTTATGATCTCTTTGGGATACAGTTCTAGCATCAATATTGCTGGGTCAAAGGGTATGCACATTTTTGTAGCCCTTTGGGCATAGTTCCAAACCGCTCTCCAGAAGGGTTGGATGATCTCACAGCTCCACCAACAATGAATTAGTGTTCCGACTCTCCCACATCTTCTCCAACATTTATCATGTTCCTCTTTTGTCACATTAGCCAACCTGATAGATGTGATGTGGTACCTCAGAGTTGTTTTGATTTGCATCTCTCTAATCAGTAGTGATTTAGAGCATTTTTTCATATGACTATAGATAGCTTTAATTTATTCCTCTGAAAACTGTCTGTTCATGTCCTTTGACCATTTATCAAATGGGGAATGATTTATATTCTTGTTCCAAGCATTCTTATTGAAAATACCAGAGCTGAATAGAAAATTTGACTTTCAAATACAAGAATCAAGAGCAACATGAAAAGGTAAACAGGAAAGAGAAGCCTTAAGGAACTCATTAAAAGTTGAACTGTTTACATTCCTACATTGAAAGATGTTATTTATAACTCATGAGACCTTTTTAAGTATTAGGGTAGATAGGGGGAATATATATGTAGGCATGTATGGATATGTATGCATGTGTATATTATATATCTGCAGGTATGTATATATATGGGTATATGTGTATGTATATATGTATGTACATATATGTGTTTGTATGTATACATAGACAGATGGCACAGGGTGAGCTGCATATGAAGGGAGAATAACTGAAAAATATACAATTTACTGTTGAATGGAGTGTACTAGGAGTAAGATAAAGGGAGAGGTAGAATGTAGCAGATTATCTCACATAAAAGAAGGAAGAAAGAGCTTTGACAATGGAAGGGAAGAGGGGCAAGATGAAAGGAAATAAGTGTGCCTTACTCTCTTGGGATTTGGCTTAAGGAGGAATAACATATACTCAATTGGATATGGAAATATGTATTTACCCTGCAGGAAGGCAAGGGGGAAGGGAATAGGAGAGGGAACATTATAGAAGAGACAGCAAATTGGATAAAAGGATAATCAGAAGCAAACACTATTATGGAAAGAGAAGTGAAGGAGAGGTCAATGGAATACATAGAGGGCAGGACAGGACAGAAGGAAATGTGGTTAGTCTTTTACAACATAAGTATTATGGAAGTGCTTTGCATTATTGCTCACGTATGACTTATATTGAATTTCTTGTTTTCTCAGTGAGGTGGGTGGGGAGGGAGGGAAAGAATATGGAACTCAAAGCTTTAAGAATGAATGTCAAAAATTGTTTTAGCATGCAAGTGGAAATTAAGCTATACAGGAAATGGAGTATAGAAATCTCTTTTGCCCTACAGGAAAATAGAAGGAAAGGGGGATGGAAGAAAGCTGTGTAATAGAAGGGTGGACAGACTGGAGGGAGGGGTGGATGGGATGCTGTCCTGGAGTGGGGGTGGGCAGAGATGGGGAGAAAATTTTGAATTCAAATTCTTGTGGAAGTGAATGCTGAGAACTGAAAAAAATAAATAAATTTTAAAAAGTGATACCTGCCATCATCCTTTACTTTCTCTAGTTTCCATCTTCCTTTAACTACTAGTTTCTTCCTTACTATCTAATAGCATGTATAGTTCTCCCTCATCCTCAAAAAATATTATTCCTACCATATCTACAAGTAATCATGCTATATGTCTCCTTCCTTTCACAGCCAAACTACTAGAAAAATCGGTCTTTACTTCAGCTCTTCTTACTCTTCAGCTCTTTGCAATATGGATTCTCACCTCATCATTCAACTGAAATTGATATCTCCAGAGTTCCCAATGTTATCTTAATTTCTTTATCTAATGTACTTTTCTCATATACCACCATTTTTGCCCTCTGCCTCATCTGACATTGCTCTTTCCTCTTTGGATTTTCTTAACTTTTCTCTCTTCATGCACTTCCTACTATCTGATCACTTCTTAGTCATCTTTCGCAGTCCCACACCCTAACACCCTAAATATGAGGGTAAGCCAAGAAGGTTCTGTCTTGGTCTCTCTTTTGATCTCTATGTTATCTCTCTTAATGACTTCATCAGTTTTCATGGATCTAATTACCATCTTTATTCAGACAACCTCTAGTTTGCCATACTCACCTCTACTCCCTTTTCCAAGTTCCAACTCAGAATCTTGCCAATCAGCCATTTCAAATTGGATATCCTGTAAGAGTCTCAAACTCTGCATATCCACAACTGAACTCATTACTTTACTCCCCACCCCTTAACCTATTTTCCAAATTCCCTCTTTTCTGCCAAAATTATTACCATCTTTTCAGTCACCTAGATTCATAAGTTTAGAGTTATCCTTGACTCCTCTCTTTTCACATCCCATATCCCATCAGTCACCAAGTCTTGCCAATTTTGCCAAATGTCTGGTATTCCATTTCAGGCTTTTAATCTCATTTTATCCAACCCATAATAATTTTTTAATTGGAATTCCTGTGTCCAGTCTTGCCCCTTTCTAATCTCCCCTCTACAAATCTACCAAATTGGTTTTCTCCAAATACAGGTTTGACTTTGTCCCTCTCTTTCCCAATAAATTCCAGTGATTTCCAATTGCCTTTAAAATAAAATGTAAATTCTTCAGCAAATTACTTAAAGATTTGTTTCTACCTCTTGTTCCTGGTGCAGCTGGTAACTCAATAGATAGAGCAATGGGCCTGAAATCAAATCCACTCTCAGATATTTCCTAGGTGAGTGACCCTGAGAAGGTCATTCTGATTGCCTGAAAAAATTGATCCACTACAAAAGGAAACGGCAAACCACTCTAGTATCTTTGCCAAGAAAACCCCAGATGGGGTCATGAAGGATCTGAAATAACTGAACAACCTCTTGTTCCTACCTGCCTTTTCCATTTTTTCATGCATTATTACTGTTCACATGCTTTATGGTCCAGCCAAACTAGTCTTCTTGCTCATGAATAACTCTGATCTCCCTTCTTCCATCTCTGCCCCTGCATTGGTCCTTCTCACTTTGGCCAGCTAAAATACCTAATTTCCTTTAATAACTACAGTAGTTTGAATTAGTATAGCGCTTTAAAGCTTTCAAAGCACTGTAAGTATGTTATCTCATTTGGTCTACACAACTGTGCTGTGAGGTAGGTGCCATCATTATTCTAATTTTACAAATGAGGAATTTGAGCTTAAGTGACTTGCCCAAGGTCACACAGATAGTGTTGGAAGAAGTTCATAGGCAGTCTTTTACATGAGGACTTTTCCAGATTCTCTTTCACCAGTTTCTAGTACCTTATGCAACCCCTCCAAAAAAATTACCTTATGTTCAGTTCATTCATATTTTGCATGTACGGATATATTGTATACTGAAGTATTATTCCCCTGATAGAATATAACCTTCTTCAGAGTATGGACTATCACATTTTTATCTTTGTATCTTTAGCACCTGTCACATAATAGATGGTTAATAAATGCCTGTCAGTAGAATTGGGGCTGTCTAAAAATTAAATGAGCTGCCTTGATCAGGTAGTGAACAATTCCATCCCTAGGGGTGTCTCAGAGGATATATGATCTTTTTTTTCAAGTTGTTGGTGAGATAATTCATCCACATAAAAGACAATTGAATTCTTTGAGGTGCCTTCAGAATCTAAGATTCTCTGACCCCCTTCTTTTGGTGAGTCTCTTGAGAGATGCATTTGCATGGGGAATGAATGTCTGGGCTGACAGGCAGACAATGACTTCCCAGGTAGAGCAACCCCTTTCCGTGGAAGCATATGTGTGGACACTGTATGGCCTCAAGGCTTGGCTTTCCTATGATATTTTTACCTTGAGATGCCTTGGGGGAATCTCACAGATTGTGCTTCTGAGCAGATGGTAAACACCCTGGATTCTGCCAACAAGAGTTAGGAGGAATATCTGTAATTCATTTGCTTGATACTAAGTTTAACAAGGGAACCAACTGAGCCTAGGAAAGATAACCTGTTGTTTAAAGGCTGATTTGTTTGCTTCCAGTAAGTAGCAAGCCATAGTCCTATCCAGGGAGTCTTGTTCTTTTCCAACCCTTTCACGGGAAGTTTTTGTTTTTGTTTGTTTGATTTAACGAACTGGAACTAAGGGGCTCCTGAGAAATGCCAGCTTCAAGTCCATAGACTGGAGAAACTGACTGGTGAGTATGCCTTTGTGGGGATCCAAGGTGCACTAAAAGGTGGTAGTGTGGCATAATTCAAATAGTGCTGGATTTGTGGTTGAAGGACCTGGATTCAAATCCTTGCTCTGCTTCCTCTGTGACCTTTCACAAATTAATTTCTGTGGGCCTTACTTTCCTTATCTTTAAAATAAAAGCATTGTTAGATGATCTCTAAAATCTCTTCCAGTTCTATACCTATCATCCTGATCATAGGATCTTAAAGTTCAACTGAGGAACATCATATTCCTGCTCTTCCTTGTTTAAAGCCCTGAGGAAGGCTGTGGCAGCCACTTTGTCTGGGAGAATCAAAACAGCAAGGAATTTCATCTCAGTCTTGGTTCTTGTTTTTGGGTCTCCCTCCCTATCCCAGTTCCACTTTGGCTCCAGGTTTGGGGCTCTTGCATTGAGAATACAGTACATTATTGCTTACCCATTTAATTCTTTGCTTTGGTTCTCAGTCTGTTTCTCTTCCAGATTAGTCCTCTGTCAGACTGCCTGCCAGGCTTGTGGAAATCTATCACCCTTGGCTAAATACTGTCTGGTAAGATTAGCAAATGTAGACTCCTGCTTCCCTCTCTTGGTGACCAGCATCCTCTCATGTATGTAACATGAGTTTTAGTATAAGTAAGGTGGATTTTAGCATGTGTAAAGTGAATTTTTGTTATTATTTCTCAGTTTCCCAGAATCCATAGCCATACCAATCTCTTATTCCCAAGTATTAGATATGAGTTTCCACAATGATGGTTCAAAACATCACCATACTTGTGCAGAGTTACATAATGGTAAATAATGTAAACATCCACTGTGGCTACACAGTCAGAGGGATGAGGTCATCTAAACTTATGAGTCTATTGCTGGCAATATGCCTGCTTTGTCTGGTACCCTATAAAGCAGGTGGTCACTGGTCAATGAGTGGGGAACCTGAAGGGGAAACCTTAGTGTTGAATGCACAAACTGGAATGTTGTGTGTACCTCAGTTGGCCCCCATTGAGGCTTGAGATTTAGGGGAAACATATGTTGTGCCTGTCTTAATTGACCGCATCGGGACATAGGGGTAGTTGCCCTCTTCCTCACTGGCCCCTGTGAGAAGGGTGATTAGGGAATGTTGTAGGAGTCATGCTCCCATTATCAGCAATCCTTTTCTGAGAAAATTAGACTAGAATAGAATAAAGTAAGATTATGAATCCCTTCCTAGGGGTTAATCTATCTGACCAAATCAAGAGTATACCTGTGCTAGTAGCTCTTCTGTGTGTTGGGTTTATCTCTCTTACACCTCCTTATCCCCACAGACACTCACATCACCAGCCAAGTGCTTTGCATGCTGTTGCTCCAGCTCAGGATTTACTGACCTCTGCTGGCCTTGAGGATTCTATGGATCCAAAACTCCATCATAGCTAAAATTTAACCTTCTAAGTCCTTCTGTGCATTTCATAGAGTGACAACTAGTAAAATCATTGCTTGTCCATTATGTCCATATAGGCCATTGACGTCCTCCTCTGATGCCTTATCATGATCCTTGACCCTCAAAGCTGATAATAGAGTGTATGCTCAGGTAAACTCCACCAAGCATGGTAATGGACTGGCCTGACATGAAGGGGCCAGTTTCAGGTGATCATGATGATGAACATGATAAGGAGAAGGAGGAAGAGGATTTTGTTAAAGCCATAGGAGCCCATGAGGACTGTTTACTGAGGCCTGTAAGGATGACATGTTGCCTTTGAGAAGAGAGTAGTAGACACACTGATGAATCGCTGAAGTACTGAAGTATTTATCTGGAAACTAAAGCTCTCAGTATCTCTCTCAGTCTCTCTCTCTCTCTTTCTCTCTCTCTCTCTCCATATAAATGTATACACAAATACACGTATGTGGGTACACATGTGTTTATGTATGTTCACATATGTATATGTATAGACATAGATACAGGCAAAAAAGACAAATACAAAAAGAGACAGAGGGAGAGAGAGAGAGGTATATAGAGACAAGGCACAACTATGAAATAACGAATTATGGGTTTTTAAAATAAAAATAACAGCCTACATAGTCAAATGAGAGAGGCACATGGTGTAAAAGACCTGTCAAAGTTAAGACTCAGAGAGACGAGTAAGAATACTGACCTGGGAAGCAGGAAATCTATATTCTAGTCCCATATTAGTCACTACCTCATTGTCTGACTGTCAAAAATTCCCTTTTTCTGTCTATGCCTCAGTTTCCTCTGCTTTTTGAACGAGAAGACTGGACTGGAAAGTCACTAAGATTTCTTCCAGGTGGTTCTAAAGTCTGCTGACAGACCATATATAAACTTTCAAAAGTTTGGCCATTAATGTCTTGGGAGTGAGAACACCTGCTAGTATGTACTCCAAAAGAAATTGACAAAATCTCAGAACATAGAAAATCTAAACTTCTATGGGCATCTCTCCCTCTATCATGCTAAAACATTACTGACAATTTGCCCTAAACTGATGGCAAAGGTCACTCTTGTTCCAGGTCACATCTGACTTGAAAACCCCCATCAGAAAAAAAAAGTGCTTCGTAACATTTGTAAGTATAATTATTATCAATATGACTTTAGTTTACATTTACGTAGTACTTCAAGTTCATAATATACTTGTGCATCATTCTCATTTAATCTGCGCATTAACCTTGTAAGGTAGACAGCAGAGACAGTCTTCATGTCTGTTTTGCAGATTAGAAAACTGAGGCTCTGTGTTTAATAATGAGTCCGTAGAAAAACAGCTAGCTAGAACCAAACCTAGGTCTTCTGACTAGATCAGATCAACACTTTTTCCACTACCCTTCAACTTGATTGAAACCAGGGTCTTTCTCTGAGAAATGAAGAAAACTATCTTATGATGACTACTACAGGTAATAATTAGCAAAATTGTCCGATGAAGGAATTTGGTTGTGCTTCTTCATAATGTTTTGTTCTGTTTTTAATTTCAGTTTCTGTTTTTCCCCGTGGCTGCAATTATTTGCCACTAATCAGATTCCCTCCACAACAAACACTAGTTGGGGCCACTATGACTATTGTTAATACAAATTTTATTTCATTTCAGCTTTCTTTTTTAGAACAAAATAAACAAAAAATTCTTAGGATTTCTCCACCCCATTGGTGGGGAAAATCAGCAATAATTTTTATGATATTAAACATTAGCTCAAAGATATATACCAAGATACCTAAAAAGGATTTGAGAAAATAACCTTTCTTAACACATTTTCCCACTTTTTTTTAGGTCAGGCAAGGTACTGACATGGTCTCTTGGGATGCTGAAGGAATTCTTCTTATATTTCAATCTCTTTGAATCTCTTTCCTTACCCAAAAAATGAAGATGATATCATCTCTGCCTCTGAGACCAAAAAACCCATGGCTTCAGTATGACTCCAAGGTAGCTGAGTGTATATCTGAGATAAATATGGCCAATTTAGACCACTTAAGTGTCCATACTGACCTTGGACCAAAGTTAAAGCAATGGTTTTTAGGGTAGAATCCTCCTTAGTTCCAATTATGTAACACTAGCAGGATCTGTGTGATTC
This sequence comes from Bettongia penicillata ogilbyi, assembly GCA_023548195.1. Taxonomy (NCBI): domain Eukaryota; kingdom Metazoa; phylum Chordata; class Mammalia; order Diprotodontia; family Potoroidae; genus Bettongia; species Bettongia penicillata. The sequence continues at coordinate 7,321,918 of JAJHZJ010000044.1, read as the reverse complement.
CAGGGAATAGGAACTCAGTTCTAATCTGGCTTTTGACCTCTTGCTGTATGATATGGGGAAAGATCATGAGACCAGGCTCAACCAGCTCTTTCATTAACTGGCTGTATGACTTTGGTCAAACCTCTTCATCTCTTTGAGCCCCAGTTGACTCATCTGTAAAATAAAAGATAAAACTTTTGCTACCAACATCTTAGTGTCTCATGAGAATCAAATGAGATAATGTACACAAAACCATTTGTAAATCTTAAAATATAAATGTGATGTAATGGATAGAGTGCCAGGTCTGGAGTCAGAAAGACTCATCTTCCTGAATTCATATCTATCCTCAGATACTTAGTAGCTGTAAGACCCTGGACAAGTCACTTAGCTCTGTTTGTCTCAGGATCCTCATCTATAAAATGAGCTAGATAAGCAAATCACTCTAGTACCTTTGCCAAGAAAACTCCAAATGGGGCAAGAAGAGTCAGGCATGACTGAAATGACTGAACAACAAATCAGCCGTGAAGATAAGATCATGGTGATGGCCACAAAGATAACAATGATGTCAATAGTATTTGTGAGGACTCAAAGACCTTTCCTCCATAGAACTGCTGAAAGAATCTTCTTATTGCTGAGGTTTGATCAGTTCACTGCTTAAAATTTTTCTCTGGCTCCTTATTGCATCAAGGGTAAAATATTCACTCAGTGTTAGAAAATTTGGCTCCAAGCTACCTACAAACATGCTCACATCTCCCCATCCTCAAAAAACCCTTCCTTGATGCTTGCATCCTCACTATCATACCATAATTTTTATGTCCTTTGTGGCTTAACTCCTTGAGAAAAAGTCTACAATAGCTGCCTCTATTTCCTTTCCTCAGTGTCTTCTTAACTCTACATTCTGGCTTCTGATCTCATCATTCAACCAATGCCACTCTCTCCAATGCTACTGGTAATCTTGTAACTGCCAAATCCAGTGCCTTTTTCTTAATCTTCATTCTTCTTGACCTATCTGAGGTCTTTGACACTGTTGGTCATCCCCTTCTTTCCAATAATCTCTTCTCTCTAGATTTTTCAGCGTACTACTCTATCCTGGTTCTCCTCCTACTTCTTCTGAAGCTCTGACTGCTCCTTTTTCAGTCTCCTTTGCTGGATCTTCATCGGGAGCACACCCACTTAACTGTGGCTGTACCACAGGACTTTCTCCTGGATCCTCTTCTCTTCTCTCTTTGTAATGCTTGGTGATCTCATTGGCTTCTATGGATTCAATAATCACCTCTATGGTGATGTTTTTCAAATCTGTTTGTCTAAGCCTCTCTGCTGATCTCATAATCTTTCACATCTCCCAATGGCTATTAAACATCTTGACTTGGATATCTTATGGACATTTTAAATTCAGTCTGTCCAAAAGTGAACTCATTAGCTTTCTCCAAAAACGTTCACCCTTTCTAAACTTTCCTATTACTGTGAAAGGCACAACCATCCTCCTGGTTCTCCAGGCTTGTGACCTAGATGTGATCTTTTTCTCACTTCTTCTCACTAAACCTTGCCATGTTCAATCTGTTGCCAAAGCCTCTTGATTTCACCTTTACAGTATCTCTAATGTACGTCCCCTTCTCTCCTCTGATACTCCCATTTCCCTGGTAATAGTCACTCATCTCCTCACTCCTAGACTATTGCAATAGCCTGCTAATTGGTCTGCTTGCCACAAGTCTCTCCCCATTCCTTTCCATTTTCCATTCAATTGCCAAAGCAATTTTCCTAAAGTACATGTCTAATCATGTTTTTACCCTCCGGTGACTCCCTATCATATTCAGGATGAAATACAAAATCATTTAACATTCAAAGCCCTTCACAGCCTATCCCTTCCATCTTTCCAGTTTACTTACAACTTACATTCCATCAAAAACTCTTCAGATCCAGTTCTATTGACCTCCTTGCTATTCCTCAAGATAACAAAATAAAACATCTTCTCCATCTCTTTGTTCCAAGAATTTTCATGGTATGTCCCCCCATGACTGAAATGCTTTCCCTCCTCACCTCCACTTCTAGTTTCCCTGACTTCCTTCAAGTCCCAGATAAACTGATATGTTCTGTAGGCTGTCTTTGTCAAATCCTTTTTTAATTCTAGTGCCCTCCCCATAAATTTCCTATTTATCCTGTATATAGTGTGCTTGTACATTTTTTTTTTTTTTGCTTACTCTCCTCCATAATATTGTGACCTCCTTGGGAAAAGGCGCTATTTTTTTTGCCCAGTTTTGAAAATATCCCCAGTACTTAGCTCAGTGCCTACCATGACCATCAGACATATTGAGCCATTTCATAGCACTAAAGATGTTGTTTTAAATATTTTCTTTCTCCAAATCTTCGATATCTATTGTCTGCTGAAGTAGGGTCTGTTGTAAGGCCAACTCTCCATAGGAGTTGCTTCCCTGGCCAATGATTTCAGGATATAGGCCAGAAGTTCAGCTAATCATTAGGTTGTCACTACTGTTCCTGGATCTCTTGGACTTATTTTATCATCAGTAGCAGTTAGTCAGTAGTTAGTGTTGGCACTGGTAAGGATAGAAGAAAACCTTTCTACTCAGATTTTTCCCTCCTGGTTGTGAGGGCCAACCTAAAAGCAAGACCAGTAAGGGTTGGGGAGTAGAGTGAGAAAGGGGACTATTATTCCCAGAGGTCTTGGGTCAACAATGCTACTCAGTCTCCTTTAGAGTATAGAAGAGTTGAAGTTCTATAAAGCAGAAGTTGTATCATTTCTTTATATCTCTCAGAGCTCTGAATGGAAATCTCTGCATACAACATGTGCTTAATGCTTGTTGAATTTCTTGAAATTGCCCTGTTGGAAATGGAAAGTCATTGAAGTATGTGAGCAGGGATTGATACGATCAGAATTGTGCATTAGGCAGTGGCAGGAAGGAGTGAATGACTATAGAAGCAGAAATTGAGTAGCATGTCTCATGTGATCCAAAACCTTATAAAGTAGGCATGATGCATATGGTTATCCTCATGTTATAGAAAAGGAAAGTGAGAGGGGAGGAGCCAAGATGGTGGAGTAGAAAGACTCACGTATGCTAGCTCTGAATCCACAGCCCATAAATTTCCTGTAAGAAGAACTTCCGACAAATTCTGGATCACTGCAAGGCACACAGAAGCACAGTGGAAGAGATTTCTGTTCCAGAGAGCCCTGGAGAGCGGTCCCCAGGGGTGCATCGTGCCCTGGAAAGCGGAGCCCACCCCAGCACTGCCCTGGCCGCGGCCCCAGAGGAGCAGATCCAAGCAGGCTTCAGGGACAGAACCTCCGGCAGGCGCTACAGGTCAGTGAGAGAGACGTCTAGGCTGGCTGAAAGGGGAGCAGGGTGTCTCCGTAGTTCGGGCCCCCTCGGAAGGCAGAGGCAGAGGGAGCGGCAGAGGCAGCAGTGGTGGCCCGGGACTCCCAGAGCAGCAGGCAGAAGTTCAGGTCTCTGCATAAACCCCCTGAGGGAGCTGAGCCTGGGAGGCGGCCCTGCCCCCACCCGCTCCATCACTGAAGGTCTCTGCATAAAACCCCTGAGGGAACTGAGCCTGGGAGGTGGCCCTGCCCCCACCCAAGCACCAGAACTTAAGCTCACATTGAATAGCAGCCGATCCTGCGATGGATAGCCCTGAGACTGGGAAGCACCATTTGAATCTCAGGCCCCAAGCATTAGCTGGGCAGATCTAGGCAGGGGTGGACAGGAATCTCAGAACTCAGGGAACTGGCTGGGAAAATGTCCAGAAAAAGGAAGCAGCATAAGACCATAGAGAGCTACTTTCTTGGGGAAGAGATGTTCCTTCCCCCCTTCATTTCTGATGACGAAGTACAATGCCTGCCATCGGAGAAAGACATGGAGGTCGGGGCCTCTCTATCCCAGACATCCCAGGTGGATGTCCAGTGGGTTGAGGCCATGGAAGAACTCAAAAAGGATTTTGAAAATCAAGTTAGACAGGTGGAGGAAAAACTGGGAAGAGAAATGAGAGAGATGCAAGAAAAGCATGAAAAATGGGTCAATAACTTGGTAAAGGAGACCCAAAAAAATGCTGAAGAAAATAACACCTTGAAAAATAGGCTCACTCAATTGGCAAAAGAGGTTCAAAAAGCCAATGAGGAGAAGAATGCTTTCAAAAGCAAAATTAGCCAAATGGAAAAAGAAGTTCAAAAGATCACTGAAGAGAATAGTTCTCTCAAAATTAGAATGGAACAGATGGAGTCTAATGACTTTCTGAGAAACCAAGAAATCATAAAACAAAACCAAAAGAATGAAAAAATGGAAGAGAATGTGAAATATCTCATTGGAAGAACAACTGACCTGGAAAATAGATCCAGGAGAGACAATTTAAAAATTATGGGACTACCTGAAAGCCATGATCAAAAAAAGAGCCTAGACATCATCTTTCATGAAATCAAGGAAAACTGCCGTGATATTCTAGAACCAGAGGGTAAAATAACTATTGAAGGAATCCATCAATCACCACCTGAAAGAGATTCAAAAAGAGAAACTCCTAGGAACATTGTGGCCAAATTGCAGAGTTCCCAGGTCAAGGAGAAAATCTTGCAAGCAGCTAGAAAGAAACAATTCCAGTATTGTGGAAATACAATCAGGATAACACAAGATCTAGCAGCTTCTACATTAAGGGATCAAAGGGCATGGAATAGGATATTCCAGAAGTCAAAAGAACTAGGACTCAAACCAAGAATCACCTACCCAGCAAAACTGAGTATAATACTTCAGGGAAAAATATGGTCTTTCAATGAAATTGAGCACTTTCAATCATTCTTGATGAAAAGACCAGAGCTGAAAAGAAAATTTGACTTTCAAACACAAGAATGAGAAGAAGCATGAAATAGTAAACAGCAAAGGGAAGTCATAAGGGACTTACCAAAGGTGAACTGTTTACATTCCTACATGAAAAGACAATATTTGTAACTCTTAAAACTTTTCAGTATCTGGGTAGTTGGTGGGACCACACACACACATACACACACGCACACACACACATGTACACACGTGTGTGCACACACATACACACATGCACACACATACAGAGACAGAGAGCACAGAGTGAATTGAATAGGATGGGGCCATATCTTAAAAGAAATTAAGGTAAGTGGTGAGAGAGAAATGTAGTGGGAGGAGAGAGGGTGAAATGGAATGGGGTTAATTATATCTCATTCAAGAGGCAAGCAGGAGACTTTTTAGTGGAGGGAAAAAGAGGAGAGCTGAGAAAAAGACAAGAAGTTTACCCTCATCACATTCGACTAAAGGAAGGAGTAAAATGCACATTCATTTTGGTATGAAAACCTATCTTACAGTACAGAAAAATAGGAAAGAAGGAGATAAGCAGGGAAGGAGGGATGATGAAAGGGAGGGCAATGGAAGAAGGGAGCAATGTGAGGTCAACACTCTTGGGGAGGGACAGGATCAAAGACAGAATGGAAACAATGCGGGGCAGAATAGGATGGAGGGAAATACAGTTAGTCTTACACAACATGACTATTATGGAAGTCATTTGCAAAACTACACAGATATGGCCTATATTGAATTGCCTGCCTTCCCAAAGGGAATGTGTGGGGAGGGAGGGATGGGGAGAAGCTGGAACTCAAAGTTTTAGGAACAACTATTGAGGATTGTTCTTGCTACTAGGAAATAAGAAATACAGTTAATGGGGAATAGACAGTCATCTGGGCCTACAGGACAAAAGAGAAGATGGGGACAAGAGAAGGGAGGGATGATAGAAGAGAGGGCAGATTGGTGATAGGGAAAATTAGAATGCTTGGTGTATTGGGGTAGGGGTAGGGGATAAATGGGGAGAAAATTTGGAACCCAAAATTTTGTGAAAATGAATGTAAAAAGTTAAATAAATAATAAATAAATTTAAAAAAAAAAGGAAAGGAAAGGAAAGTGAGGCTTAAAGAATGGAAATGGCTTGCCTGAGGTGAGGTAGTTAGTGAACAGTAGAGCTAGGATCTGCACATAGGTCTTCTGATTCTAAATCTAGAACTCGATTATCTTTCCATAAAATCCGATACACAAGACTGTTTAACAAACAGCAGGAGACACCTGGAACTCTCAGTATCCCATTTCTTTGCTGGTTTAGAATGATCAATAGCTCTGGCAGTTGTCTCTCTAATGGAGTCTACCAAGAAGTTGGGCGTGGGGAAATAGGAATTCTTTAGTTTAAATGTCAAAGTTCATGATTTCAGTTTGCAGTATTTGTTGAAGATGGTGCAGGGAGGTGAGGCAGTATTCAAAGAATAACACAACTGGAAATGTTAAGAGGTGGGACTCAGTCTCCACCCCCCCCAAATTTAACAACAACTTTAGAAAGCAAGTATTCCATTGTCCTTCCAGCTACCTCCATTTTCATTGACTTAAATAAATAAATAAAATGGGGAAGGATAGAGATGAAACAAAAAGGCTGACCTCAACAATTCTCTGCAGCTGACCTAATCTCCTGGGGACCTCAAGCAATTAGTATGCTTTAAACCCTCTGGCAAAAATTGTCTGGAAAAACTAGGAGTGTCAGCATTTTTATAGGTAGCAGACTGGGAAATCATTCCTTCCAAAGACAGAATTCTGCTGTTTGGGACCTGGCTTTGGTTGTTGATCTCTCCATTTATTTCTCTTTGAATTTCCAGGATTCAGAAGATAGCAGTGTGGTGTATTGAAAAGTACTTCAACTCTATAGACCTCAGTTTCCTCAAGTATAAAATGGGGGAAGGGTGGAGTAATTGGTCTTTATATCCCTTCTAATGGTAAATATGATGATGTCTGGGTTATGGATCAAAGATTCCCTTTTGTGTGTGCTGTGTAAGGCTGGATGAATGTGCTTCATTTGTGTTATCACATTAGTTGGCGTGTGGGAGTACCCCAGAGGTCGGACGGCAAGGTGGTCATCCTTCTATCTCTCATTTGCCATCACTCATTAGTGCCTGATTCGGTGTTTTCTTTTTCTATTTGCTAATTTTACAATACTCCCCTGCTCAAAAATTCTTAATGGTTAGTTCCTGTTATCTATAAAATATATTCTATTTTTTTTTAATCTGGTTTCAAACCATAATTGTACTGGGGCCAAATTGAACTGGCTTGCAAGACCCAATTGTGAGTTTTTCAGTATGAGCATTTAAAACTTGAAATCATCAAACACTATAAATCAGGTCTTTACTGTCTTATTGATTGTTAAGACTTAGGAAAATAGTGGGAAAATATTAATGATGTAGATCAAACTTGAAAATATGTCATCGCTATTTTTTCTGGAAAACCAATTGTTAAATATTTATCAGCATACCACTTCCCCCAAACTAGTTAACGAACCTTGGGCAAGTCGCTGCCATTTTGAGCCTTAGTTTCTTCCTTAAAATGAAATTTCATTAGATGTATTTGACATTAAACATCCTATGTCACAGTCCAATTATCATGATCAATGGTACGTACTACAATAAGGCATTGGCGTTTTGTGTCACATGTTCTCACTCTGACGTTCTATGATTTTTCCCAACCTTAGCTCCTACTCTTTCTTCTTATAACTTTAATCTTTGTGCCTATCTTGATTTCTCACCAATTCTAAAACAAGCTCTTCACTTTTTCCATCTCCTAGTTTTTACTCTTACTATTCTGTATGCCTGAAATATCTGCTCCATCACCCTCTCTGGTCCAACTTGCTGATTTGCTATGCCTTCTTTTAAGTCCAGATCAAGTGATCCCTGAAAGATGAAGCCTTTCCCAATCTTAACAGAACAGTTCCTTTCTTTTCTGATCACATAGCACTTCATAATCAATATATGTATGTATATGTGAGTATATGTGCATATTTACATACATATCCGTTTCCAATTTGTGTTATATTTTTCCATGTACATGTCTCCTATCTATGAAAGCTTCTTGAAGTTAATTTTTTGTATATGACTTATTGTTGAATACTCCTTAGTGCTCAGCTTAATAAATATTGCTGAATGAATAAAAGGTATATTTCCCCTTTAGAGTTCAATGCTTCTTGAGGCATCCAACTGGTTCAGGGAATAGCATCCTGGTCTTTTTAGTCAGGATGATCTAAGTTCAATTTATAAGCTGTGTGGCCCTGGGTAAATCATTTAACTTCTATTGACCTTAGTTCCCTTAGCTATAAAATGGGAATAATTATAGTAGCACCTACCTTCAGTGTTGTTGTAAGGATAAAATGAGATATTATTTGTAGAGTACTTTGGAAACCTTAAAGCCATATATAAATGCTAGCTTTTATTATAAGTTCACTTCTTTCCAGGAGGCTTTCTTAAACAGCACTGATGAATTTTCTACCCAGACAAACACAATTTCTGGAGTACCCTTCACCTCAAGATAATTTTATGAAGTGTTAATACTCTATCACTTCATGTTGCTAACTTATTCTGAGAACATATATCTAGGAAATTTGTATCTCTCTATACACATACACACACACATGTGCACATGCATATATACATAGGACATTTATATATATATAAATATACATATGTGTGTGTATATATATATACATACATACACACACACATGTGAGTGTATTTATGCCAAGCTCTTTGTAGATGGTTCTCAGGTAACCTTGCTACCATTAATCTAAATTCTATGAGTTTCTTAGTACATGATACACTGTTTTATAGACCTGTAGAGATGGATAGTCATGTCCTTAGAATATAGAACACCAGATCTGGAGTGACCTTAAGGGACATGTAATTCAATTCCCACATTTTATCGATGAGAAACATTCCCCAAAGGGAGGTAACTCGACCAATATCACATATGGAGTTTATATCAGAGCTGGGACTAGAACCCTAGTGTCTTAATTCTCAGTTCTGTGCTCCATGAATTATACCAGGCTTTCTACCTACATATAGTTAGTAGATTGGGGAATTTCCGCTCACATTTATACTGCAGTACTCTTGTTATAACTCAAATTTATACTTCCAGCTGTGAGGCATCTGGCTTGGATCTTTCTCCCTCCCCTTGCTGACTGTCCTGCTGTGGCCTCTGAAGTGGATTGGCATCTCGCCTCCCCTCCACAGTGCCCTTGCAGCAGACTCTTACCAGTCCCTGACAGTTCAGTGCTTCCCACATCACCTAATTTGAATCTTCTCCCTTCCTACCTTTAAGGGAACTGAAGTGCTCCAGTGCCCCCCCAAAAAATTTACCAAGCCTAGGAAGATGGCTTAATGCAATTTCTATCTGGGATTCCTGCATAGGTAGAATAAGAAGCTGCCTATAGGGAAGGATTTGGAAGGCATTTAAAGCCTTCCTAGTCATATGAATAACTTGTGCTTGCTTTATCATGATGAGGAAAATATCTCCATTATTTACTCCTTTGCCACTGTTATTATACAGGTATGTTTTCCTCTCTTCAGAAATATTCATTGGCTCTCTATTACCCACTTAGTAAATTCAAATTCCTCTCCCTGGCATTCAGATCCTCAACAACTTGAGATCACTCTACCTTTCTGGCTTTGTGTCTTGTCTAGCCTTGTCTCTACATTCCAATTAAATTGACCCTCCACTCCTATTCATATGCTTTCTCACAACCTCCCAATTCTACCTGAATCTGTTAAATTCATAATCATATTTTGCTTGTTTTTATTTAGAAGGGTTTGGTTATTGTGTCTTTCCTAAAGGGGCAGGGCCAAGGGCCAAGTGAATCATTTGGCAAGGATTGTGTGCCCAGAAGGATAAAAATACCAAAGAGGGGTATGGAGATATGGGAAGCTGTCTCTGAAATCTTTTTCCATGTGGATAGTTGTTGCTGTGGTTCTCATGATAAAAGAACAGCTATTGAGCCCCCAAGCCTGGAGTCATTCTTTCTACAATGCCCTCACCCTCTTCTTTGGATATTTAGGTAGGACATTTCTTTAACAAGAGTGAATGCATTTAACATGGTCCCATGATTGAGGGAAGCTGGAACTTAGCACAGTTTTCATTTCCACCTTTAGAGAGGATTTATTCCATTAGAAACCTTTTGTCCCAACTCCAAGAGTAAACACTCTTCCTTTGTAGTTCTGGTTTGAGACTTTCAATGACTGTACCCTATAGAAATAGGAATGCATAGACCACAATGGGAGAGTTGAGCCTTGCCCTCATATAGGTTAAGAGGTTTTCCAGTCACCTAAGGCCAAAAGTTATTTCCAAAACAAATATACCTCCCTTCAAGCATCATTCACTTTCTTCAGGGCCTTCTTAGAAGTTGTCGACACTGAGTAAGAACTCCAATAGGCAGGTTTTTAAAAGGCTCCTATAATCTATAGATTTCTCATTGAACTCCACCTCCTGAGCCATCAGGCTGGAAAACTAGAAAAGTCTCCTCTGACTGAAGACTTCTAGCTAGTCACAGAAACTCATGCCTTAATAGAAAAGATTGTACCAGTTGAGACAGAGGTAGAAGTAGGAGCATATGATTATGGGGAAACAAAACATGAACCACAGAAGAAGGTAGTGCTCTTCATCACATAGGAGAACGCATCCTTCAGCTTCTCAACCTCTCACCCTTGTTGCTTCTGATATCTCCTCTCAGAGAAGTTGAGAAGGTATGTATGAAAGGGATAGATAGATAAATATAGAGATATAGATACAATATACACATATATTATATATGCTATATATAGTATTTATGCTGTCTATAGATAGCATATATGTGTGTGTATATACACACACATGTGTGTGTGTGTGAAATATAAAAATGAAGCCAAAGTCATTTGGGGAAAGGGTAAATTAGCATATGAGGGAGAGGGAATCAGGAAAGTATCCACAAAGAAGATGGAAAATAGTGTTTGAGATAAATATGACATAAAATAAGAGACTCTGGGATTTGAAGGTGAATAGGCAATATGTTCCAAACATGTGGGACAGTCAGTGCAAAAGTACAGAGATGGGAGATGGAGTTTTGTGTATGAGGAACATCAAATTATCCAATATGGCTGAATTGCAGAGTATGAGAAGTCATCTTTTCCTTTGTCCTGCCTCTGGACTTTGATAACTCTGGAAGAGAGAATGAGGCTGATGACTTTGTGTAACTCTGCCTCACTTAAGTCCAATTCACTTACAAGTCAAGATGTCACCCTATTACATCACTGGTCCTCTTCAAAAATGAAGGACCAACAACAACAACAATGGTAATAGTGATACACTGGAATTTATTGAGTGAGAAAGGGGTGACATCAGAATTATGCTAGGAGAATCACTTTGGTGTATGTGTAGTGGATAGATCTGGAATAGGAACAGCCTTGAGGAAGGGAAAGAAAAATAGCCCAGAAGAGAGAGAATACCCCAAACTAGCATGGTGGTTATAAGAAGAAAGAGAAGGGGACATATGTGAGTGTTATTGATTGTGAAAATAGAAACAAATAGATAGGGATATGTAAGGTGAGTGAAAGTGAGAAGTCAAAGATAACATAAGGATTAAAAATCTAGGTGCCTGAAGGGAAGATGATGTCCTTGATAATAACATGAAAGTTCAGAAAAACAGTGTGTTTGGAGAGAGAGGTATACAGTGAATTTTGTTTGGACATATTGAGTTTGAGATGCCTGTGGGGTGCCCAGTTGGAAATATCCAATAGGCAATGAGATAGGTTGAACTGGTTCCAGGACACTCCTGGTATGACATGGATGATGAATCAGCAAAGGACACTAAAGAGGAGCATTTGGACAGGTAGTAGGAAAACAAAAAGAAAGCACTGTCATGAAAACTCATAGAGGAAAATGTATCCAAGAGAAAAAGGTAATCAGTACTGCCAGATACTCCAGAGAAGTTTAAGACAACAAGAATTACAAAGAGGCCAATAAATTTGGCAATTAAGCTTTTACTGGTAACTTGGAGAAAATGAATGAATCAATTGAATGAAAAGATTAGAGAGTAGACATGTTGGAATTTAGTAAAAAATTTTAAAGGTGGGGTATACATACATGTCTCTATGAAGTATGTCTACCTTCTTCAAGAAGTCTTCTCTGAGACAGTTTCAAAGTTCAGTTGACAGCTTCAAAGGTCAGGGAGAAAGGTCTTTCACCTGGGTAAGAAGGGAGCAGAGTCCTGCCATAGCCCTGGCCCCACAAGTCTTCAGGGTCCAAGTTTGGAGTCTTCAGTCTAAAGCTCCTGGAGGAAACAAGAGGCTGATCTGAATTTCAGCCTGAGTGGTAGCCCTGGGGTTAGGAGGAGCACTGGCCTGGTGGAGCTGGAGGCAGTTGTGGAGAGGGAACCCTACTCACAGATCCTGGGCAGAAAAGTTTGTGGTTGCTCCCAGACCAGAGCACAGGCTAGGAGAAGAGTGAACTCCTTTTCCTTGATTGTGCCACCTTGGAGGAACTAAGAACTTACAGGTCCCTAGAGTATACCCTCCACTTGACAAAAGATTCAAAAGTCAAGTAACTGACTGGGAAAATACACAAAAAAGGGAAAAAATAAGACTATAAAAAGCTACTTTCTTGGTGAATAGGTATTTCCTTCATCCTTTCTGATGAGGAAGAACAAAGCATACCATTAGAGGAAGACATCAAAGTCAAGGCTTCTTCATCCAAAACCTCCAAAATAAATTTGCAATGGTCTCAGGCCATGGAAGGGCCAAAATGGATTTTGAAAATAAATTAAGAGTGGTGAAGGAAAAACTGGGGAGAGAAATAAGAGCAATGAGAGAAAACCATGAAAAGTGAGATGACAGCTTGCTAAAGGAGATCCAAAAAATGTTGAAGAAAATAACACCTTTAAAAATAGGTTAACTCAACTGGCAAAAGAGGTCCAAAAAGCAAATGAGGAGAAGAATGCTTTAAGAAGTAGAATTAATCAAATGGAAAAGGAGATTCAAAAGCTTATTAAATAAAATAATGCTTTAAAATTAGAATCAAGTAGATGGAAGCTAATGACTTTATGAGAAACCAAGTAATTACAAAACAAATAAAAAAATAATGAAAAAATTGATGATTGTGAAATATATCATTGGAAAAACAATTGATCTGAAAAATAGATCCAGGAGAGACAAATTAAAAATTATGGGACTACCTGAAAGTCATGATGAAAAAAACATGCCTAGATATCATCTTTCATGAAATTATCAAGGAAAACTGCCTTGATAATATAGAATCAGAGGGTAAAATAAATGTTGAAAGAGTCCACCAATCACCTCCTGAAAGAAATCTGAAAGGAAAGCTTTCTAGGAATAGTGTAGCCAGATTCCAAAATTCCCAGATGAAGGAAAAAATATTGCAAGGAGTCAGAAAGAAACAATTTGAGTACTGTGGAAATACAATCAGGATAACATAAGACCTAGAAGCTTCTACATTAAGGGATCAAAGGGCTTGGAGTAAGATATTTCAGAAATCAAAGGAACTAGGATTAAAACCAAGAATCACCTACCCAGCAAAACTGAGTAAAATACTTCAGGGAAAAAAATGGATATTCAGTGAAATAGAAGGCTTTCAAGCATTCTTGATGAAAAGGCCAGAATTGAATATAAAATTTGACTTTCAAACCCAAGAATCAAGAGAAGCATGAAAAGTAAACAGGAAAGAAAAATCATAAGGGACTTTCTAGCGTTGAACTGTTTACATTCCTACTTGGAAAGATAATATTTGTAACTCTTGAGACTTTTCTCAGTATTTGGGTAATTGGAGGGATTATACACATATATACAGAGGTCAGAGGGTGAGTTGAATAGTAAGGGATGAGATCTAAAAAATAAAATAAAGGGATGAGAGAGGAATATATATAGAGAGGAGAAAGGTAGAAATGGAATGGGGTAAATTATTTCTCATAAAAAAACAAGAAAAAGCTTTCTCAATGGAGGGGAAAATGGGGAGATGAGAGGGAAAAAGTGGCTTTTGGCTCAAGGAGGGAATAACATGCATACTCAATTTGGCATCAAAATCTATCTTACACTACAGGAATGTAGGGGAGAAGGGGATAAGTGGGCTGTAGGGAGGGATGATAGAAGGTAGGGCAAATAGGAGGAGGGAGTAATTAGAAGTAAACACTTTTGGGGAGGGACAAGTCAAAAGAGAGAATAGTATAAATGGGGGACAGGATAAAATGGAGGGAAATGTAGTTAGTCTTTCACAACATGACTATTATGGAAATGTTTTGCATACCTATACATATATATCCAATATTAAATTGCTTGCCTTCACAGGGGATGTGTGGGGAGGGAGGAGAGGAGAAAAGTTGAAACTCAGAGATTTAGGAACAAATGTTGAGAATTGGTTTTGCTTGCAACTGGGACATAAGAAATGCAGGTAATATGGTATTGAAATCTATCTTATCCTACAAGAAAATGGAGAAGATGGGGATAAGGGAAGGGAGGGGTATGATAGAAGGGAGGACATATTGAGGGAAGGGGTAATCAGAATGCAAGGTGTTATGGGGTAGGGGGAAGGAAGAGGGGTAGAAAATTTGGAACTCAAATTTGGTGGAAATGAATGTTGAAAACTAAAAATTAACAAGTATTTTTTTTAATAAAAATAAGTCTTCTCTAATCTCAGTTGATTTACAATATCATCTCTCCTCCAATATAGAAATTTTTACAGGTTCTGTACCATTCTTTTTTAGGGGGAAAGGGGTAGATTTGAGTATGATATTATTTTATTTTTTATTATAATAAATGTAATTTATTTTCACTTTTCAACCTTCACTTCCACAAGATTTTGAATTTCAAATTTTCTCATCTTTCCCCACCCCCACTAGCACGAACTCCAACCACCCCTTTCCCCAGTCTGCATTCCTTTCTATCACCTCCCCTGTCTCCTATCCCCCTCCCCTCTATGTTCCTGTAGAGCAAATTAGATTTCTATACCCCATTACCTGTACAACTTATTTTCCAGTTGCATGCAAAAACAATTTTTAATATTTCCTTTTAAACTTTGAGTTCCGCATTCTCTCCCTTCCTCCCCACCCACCCTCATTGAGAAAGCAAGCAATTTGATATAGGTCATACATGTGTACCCATGAAAAACACTATCCTAACAGTCATGTTGTGCAAGACTAACCACATTCTCCTCTATCCTGTCCTGCTTCCATTTTATTCCATTCTGTCTCCCTTGATCTGTCCCCCACAATAGTGTTTGATTCTAATTACCCTTTCTCCCACCCTGCCTACCCTTCTATTATCCTCCTTCTCTTATCCCCTCCTGCTTTCCTGCAGGGTAAGATAGATTTCCATACGCAAGTGAATGTGTGTTATTGTCTCCAGAAGCCAAATCTGATGAAAGTAAGGCTCACTTGTTTCCTCTCAAGCGTCCCTCTTCCCCTCCTTTGTAAAAACTTTTTTTCTCTCTCTTTTGTGAGATGATTTACTACATTCTACCTCTCCTTTTCTCTTTCTCCCAGTACATTCCTCTCAAAACTTAACATTATTTTTTAGGTATCCTTTCTTCATATTCAGTTCACTCTCTAACCTCTGTCTATATACACACATGTATATATATATATATATATATATATATATATATATATATATGTATATGTATATATGCACATACTTCATATATACATACACATATATAATATGTACATAACTATATATCTATCTATATCTATATATATATGCATTGTACATTTTAGAGTGATTATCAATAGCAAAAATTTCTATTTCTTTCCCAGTTTGATTTAGTTACTTTTTTTCTTTTGCTCATTAAAATGGTCATTCCCTGACTACTTATTAAAGAGGCCTATTCACTCAATGGACTTTACCTCCCTCGAAGTGAGTACATCAAAAGCCCTAGTCTAAAAATCCAAGGTCTCCCACTGCATCCTGGGCCATCTCCAGTCATTCTGATGAATATCTGGTCACTGGATCCAGATGTCTCAGGAGGAGAAAGTGAGACTGGTGACCTTGCACAGTCCTTTCTCACTCAAAATAAAGTCAAGTGCAAGTCATGTCATCATTTCTCTCTTATCATGGTCTTCTCCAAAAATGAAGAATGAACACAACCTGTGAGTAGACTAAGCAGCCTGAGTGGGGACCCAGCTAGCTGGGGTAGCCCAGCTCATCCTCTCCCTTCTGTCTCCCTCTCCTCTTCCTTTGGGTATTACTGGCTAGATGTCCTTTCCTTCCTTCCTTCCTTCCTTCCTTCCTTCCTTCCTTCCTTCCTTCCTTCCTTCCTTCCTTCCTTCCTTCCTTCCTTCCTTCCTTCCTTCCTTCCTTCCTTCCTTCCTTCCTTCCTTCCTTCCTTCCTTCTTTTCTTCCTTCCTTCCTTCCTTCTTTCCTTCCTTCCTTCCTTCCTTCCATCCTTCCTTCCTTCCTTCTTTCCTTCCTTCCTTCCTTCCTCCCTTCTCATTCCCAAAACCTTAAACCCAGTGTATGCTAAAGTCCATAGGTTAGACAACAATAGATCCTTGCCCAAGCTCCACTTAATGGCTAGCTTAGATGATTATCAATAGTAACATTTTCTCTTTCCCTCCCAGCTTGATTTAGTTATGGTTTTTTCTTTTGCTCATTAAAAAGAACATTCCCTGACTGCTTCTTAAAGAAGTCTATTCACTCAAAGGGCATTAATTCCCTCTCAGTCAGTATGTCAAAAGGCCTAGCCTAAAAAGATCAAGGTCTCCCTCTATATCCTGGGCCATCTCCAGTTATGGTGATGAATTATCTGATCACTGTATCCAGATGGCTCATGAGGAGAAAATGAGGCTGGTGACCCTGCACAGCCTTCCCTCCCTCAAAATAAAGTCAAGTGCAAATCATCTCATCATTTCTCTGTTCTCATGGTCTTCTTCGAAAATGAAGGACAGATGCAGCATCAACAATAACAACCATACCCATGCATACACATACACAAATATACATATATATTCCTCCTAACTGCCGTAATCATTTTCCATGTATGAATGTAAACAGTTCAACTTTAATGAATCACTTATGACTTCTCTTTCCTGTTTAGCTTTTCATGTTTCTCTTGATTGTTGTACTTAGAAGTCAGATTTCCTATTCAGGTGATTCTTTGTTTTAATCTTAGCTCCTTTAACCTCTGGAATACCATATTACAAGCCTCCTGATCCTTTAGTGTAGAAGCTGCTAATTCCTGTGTTATCATGATCGTGCTTCCACAATACTTTCTGGTTGTTTTTTTTTTCCTCTCTTGACCTGGGAACTCTGGAATTTGGCTACAATATTCCTAGGAGTTTTCTTTTTGGGATCTCTTTTAAGAGATGATCAGTGGATTTTTTAGATTTTTATTTTCACCTCTGGTTGTAGAATATCAGAGCAGTTTTCCTTGATAATTACTTTTTTGAGGTATTTATTATCTATCTAGCTATTTATTTATTTATTTAACTTTTAACATTCATTTTCACAAAATTTTGGGTTCCAAATTTTCTCCCCATTTGTCCCCTCCCCAACCCCAATACACTCAGCATTCTAATTGCCCCTATCAACAATCTGCCCTCTCTTCTACCATCCCTCCCTTTCCTTGTCCCCATCTTCTCTTTTGTCCTGTAGGGCAAGAGCAATTTGTATACCCCATTACCTGTATTTCTTATTTCCTAGTAGTAAAAACAATACTCAACAGTTGTTCCTACAACTTTGACTTCCAACTTCTCTTTATCCCATCCCTCCCCTCCCCATTGGGAACCAAGCAATTCAATATAGGCCATATCTGTGTAGTTTTGCAAATGACCTCCATAAGAGTTGTGTTGTGTAAGACTAACCATATTTCCCTCCATCCTATCCTGCCCCCCATTGCTTCTGTTCTCTCTTTGGATCCCGTCCCTCCCCAAGAATGTTGACTTCAAATTGCTGCCTCCTCCCACTGCCCTCCCTTCCATCATCCCCCCCCACCCTACTTACCCTCTTCTCCCCACTTTTCTGTATTGTAAGATAGGTTTTCATACCAAAATGAGTGTGCATTTTATTCCTTCCTTTAGTCAAATGTGATGAGAGCAAGTTTCATGTTTTTCTCTCACCTCTCCTCTTTTTACCTCCACTGAAAAGTCTTTTGCTTGCCTCTTTTATGAGAAATAATTTGCCCCCATTCTATTTCTCCCTTTCTCCTCCCAAAATATTTCTCCCTCACCACTTAATTTCATTTTTTTAAGATATGATCCCATCCTATTCAATTCACTCTGTGCTCTCTCTCTCTGTATGTGTGTGTGTGTGTGTGTGTGTGTGTGTGTGTGTGTGTAATCCCACCAACTACCCAGATACTGAAAAGTTTCAAGAGTTACAAATATTGTCTTTCCAAATAGGAATGTAAACAGTTCAACTTTAGTAAGTCTCTTATGACTTCTCATTGCTGTTAACCTTTTCATGCTTCTCTTCATTCTTGTGTTTGAAGGTCAAATTTTCTTTTTAGTTCTGTTTTTTTCATCAAGAATGCTTGAAAATCCTCTATTTCATTGAAAGACCATATTTTCCCTGAAGTATTATACACAGTTTTGCTGGGTAGTGATTCTTGGTTTTAGTCCTAGTTCCTTTGACTGCTGGAAAATCATATTCCCTGCCCTTCTATCCCTTATTGTAGAAGCTGCTAGATCTTGTGTTATCCTGTTTGTGTTTCCACAATACTTGAATTCTTTCTTTCTAGCTGTTTGCAATATTTTCTCTTTGACCAGGGAACTCTGGATTTTGGCCACAATATTCCTAGGAGTTTCTCTTTTTGGATCTCTTTCTGGTGCTGATCGGTGGATTCTTTCAATATTTCCTTTGTCCTCTGGTTCTAGAATATCAGGGCAGTTTTCCTTGATCATTTCATGAAAGATGATGTCTAGGCTCTTTTGTTGATCATGGCTTTCAGGTAGTCCAATAATTTTTAAATTGTCTCTCCTGGATCTATTTTCCAGGTCAGTTGTTTTTCCCATGAGATATTTCACATTATCTTCCATTTTTTCATTCTTTTGGTTTTGTTTTGTGACCTCTTGGTTTCTCAGAAAGTCGTTAGCCTCCATCTGTTCCATTCTAATTTTCAAAGAACTATTTTCTTCAGTGAGCTTTTGAACCTCCTTTTCCATTTTGCTAATTCTTCTTTTGAAAGCATTCTTCTCCTCATTGGCTTTTTGAGCTTCTTTTGCCAATTGAGTGAGCCTATTTTTCAAGGTGTTATTTTCTTCAGCATTTTTTGGGGTCTCCTTTAGCAAGATGTTGACCTGCTTTTCATGCTTTTCTTGCATCTCTCTCATTTCTCTTCCCAGTTTTTCCTCCACCTGGCTAACTTGATTTTCAAAATCCTTTTTGAGCTGTTCCATGGCCTGAGCCCATTGAATATTTATTTTGGATATTTGGGATACAGAAGCCTTGATTTCTATGTCTTTTCCTGATAGTAAGCATTGTTCTTCCTGTTCTGAAAGGATAGGAGGAGATATCTGTTCACCAAGAAAATAACCTTCTCTGGTCTTATTTTTTCCCCCTTTTTTGGACATTTTCCCCACCAGTTACTTGACTTTTTGGTCCTTTGTCAAGGGTAGTGAATACTCTGGGAATCTGTGAGATCTCAGTTCCTCCAAGCTGGCACAATCAAGCATGTACTGGTCTGGACTCAAAGAGGAATTTTTATGCCCAGAATCTTAGCAGATACCTCTCCATAGCCACTTGGCCTCCAGTTTTGCCCAGCCAGCACTGGGAACTGATTTTCAGATAAGCTGCATGGGCAGGGCCACCATTCAGTTTGATACAAATACCAGCTCAGCCAGGGCCTCCACCCAGTGTTGAGGTAAGACTAGCTCTTCAATTCCCCCAGGGGTTTTTACACTCCAACAATGGAGTGGTCTGTACAGGCTGCTGTGTTGGTTCTGTGTCCACTGCCTGCTACTGGAGCTATGGGAGGGCACTTCTCCCTTCCTGGCCCCCTGAGAAAACCCCATCATTGACCTTTGGCACCTGTGGGCCAAGGGATCTGAGGACCTGCTACTGCAACTGGAGATTATGCTCCAGAGGTGTCCTCCTCCCAAAGTCTCTTCAAGCCACGTGTCCAAGACTGGGCTGGGACTCTGCACTCAGCCCCCCACCTCCAGCACAACTGACATTTCTGTAGGCCTTTCAGGTCACTGTGGGCTGGAAATCTCCTCCATTCTGTTGTTCTCCACTTCTGCTGCTCCAAAATTTGTTGAGAGTCTCTCTCTACAGGTATTTTATTGGCTGTGGGGAGAGCTCTGCGTGTGTCTTTATAGTCTGCCATCTTGGCTCCCCCCCCTCCTTGATAATTTCTTGAAAAATAATGTCTAGGGTCTTTATTTTATCCCAGTTTTCACATTGACCAATAATTTTAAAATTATCTGTCCTGGATCTATTTGCCAGGTCAGTTGATTTTCTAATGAGATATTTCACAGTCTTCTATTTTTTTCATTCCTTTGGTTGACATTTTACATTTCTTAATTTCTCTTAAAGTCATTAGTTTCCATTTGTTCCATTCTAAATTTTGAGGAGTTATTCTCTTCAGTGAGCTTTTGGACCTCCTTTTCCATTTGGCCCATTCTGCTTTTTATGTCATTCTTCTCCTCATTGGCTTTTTGAACCTCTTTTGCCATTTAGGTTAGTCCATTTTCTAAGGTATTTTCTTCATCATTTTCGGGGGTCTCCCTTAGTAAGCCATTGACTCATTTTCATGATTTTCTTGCATCACTCTAGTTTCTCTTCCCGATTTTTACTCTACTTCTCTTACTTGATTTTCAAATTCTTTTTGAGCTCTTCTGTGCACTGAGACAATTCCATGCTTTTCTTGGAGGTTTTGGTTGTAGGATTCTTGACCTTGTTCTCTTTGTCCAGTTGCATGCTTTGTTCTATCTCAGTAGAGATAGAACCTTTTCACCAAGAAAGCAACCTTCTATAATATTATTTTTCCCCCCTTTTTTGTCATTTTCTCAGTCAATTGATTGACTTTTGAGCTCTTTGTTAAGTGGAGAGTGTACAACCTAAAGTTAAAGGGGTTTTGTACAGCTGTTTTCAGAGATATCTCTAGGGACCTGTAAATTCTCAATTCTCCCAAAGTGGTATGATCAAAGCAGATGTGTATGCTCCTCTCCTAGCCTGCACTCTGATCTGTGAACAACCATAAGCACTCTTTCTACTCTGGAACTGAGTAGGATTCCCTCTCTACAGCCACCAACAGCTCTGCCACATTAGAGCTCCTCCTCACCCTGGGACCTCCACCCACTACTATGACCCAGATCAACTGCTTAATTCCCACACAGTCTGAGGTTGAGAGCTCCAGAAGCAGCTTCTGCTGTGAAAATGGCTGCCCCTGCCCTGGAGCTGGGGCTGGGCTTGGGGCTGCAACATGTTCCTCTCTCATTCAGGTGAGAGAGTTTTCCACTGACCTTTAAAGTTATCTTTGCATTTGTGGATTGAGAAGAATGGAAACAATTACAGCTGCTAGTGATTCAGTGCCCTGAAGTTTGTTCCAGTGCAGTCTGTGCCAGTATGGTCCTTGCTGAGCTGTGTTCCACTATGAACATGGTGCAATAGACCCCTCCTGTCAGCATTCCAGATTATCTTGGCCTGGAAATCTTGTGGCTTCTGCTGTTCTAGAATTTGTTTAGAGTCATTTATACCAGTATTTTGAGAGATTTGGGGGAGAGCTCAGGCAGGTCTCTGCTTCTTCTCTGCCATCTTGGCTCTGGATCATTCTTATAATACAATATGTATATTAGAGCTGAATTGGTAGCATTTCCTTTCTTGACTATAGTATTACCTTATCTGATTGTCCCCCATGCCCAGAATGCTTTCCCTCCTCTAACTATTGACTTTTCAGACTTCTTTTAAGTATTAACTAAAATTCCACCCTACCAAGGGGAAGCTTTCTCCAACCACTCTTAATTCCACTGCCTGCCCTCTGTTAATTATTTCCTATTTCATTTATATATAGCTTGTTTTGTATATATTTGTTTACATGTTGTTTCCCCCATTAAATTGTAAGCTCCTTGAGGGCAGGGACTCCCTTTTGCTTCTTTTGGTACCTACAATGCTTAGCACAATGCCTGGCACATAGTAGATACTTTATTGTTCAGCCATTTCAGTCATGTCGACTCTTTGTGATCCCATTTCCAGTTTTCTTGGCAAAATTACTGGAGTGCTTTGCCATTTCCTTCTCCAGCTCATTTTACAGATGAGAAACTGAGGCAAACAAGGTCAAGTTACTTGCGTAGGGTTATACCATGAGTGTCTGAGGCTGGATTTGAACTCAAAAAGAAAAGTCTTCCTGACTCAGTCTCAACACTCTAGCCACTGCACCACCCATAAGTAGTTATTGGATTGAATTAACTGAACTCTTGTCTCTGGCACTGTGAAATCAGACATTCTGCATATGATACTATGTGGCTAATTGTTGTCATATATGTATCTATGTACATACACACACATATGTGTGTATGCATTTATGTGTGTATATGTCTGTGTGCACACATACATGTATACACGTATATGCATATACATACAAATATGAATTAGCATACAGACATATTATCCACACACACACAGGTTTTTTTGAGGTTGAGATGGAGATGTGGACAAGTCAAATGGCAACCTCTGAAGCCATTATCCATTATAAATATGATAATATGAGTCAGTCCATTGGTCTGAAGCAGGGCCCTGAAGACATGGGATAAAAACAGTACATTTTTGAGAAGAGATGACTCGACAATACCTGGAAGGGCAAACCAAGGTAGTACATATATGTTCAGCCCCAAAAAGCCAAGATAGGTACTGCTGAAAGAAGTGATTGAAGGGGAGCAAAAGTCACAAAGGGATGCTGAAGCTACTCATAGAGATCAGATTAGCACAGTGTCTACTACATAGTAGGCATGTAATACGTTTGTTGACTATTGGCTATTATTGAGATCATAATATATTAGAATCATATAATGGAACACTAGAGATTGAAGAAATCTAAAAACACAGAATATGAAATCTTAGTTTTGGAAGGGATATTAGAAGGAAAAAATGATAGAGGTAAAAACAATCCAATCTTAGGCTACATTAAGAGAAACATAAGAAGAAAAAGGTCATAGTTCTCTTATAGTCTACACTAGCAGCACTGCATTGGAAGTATCAGGTTTAGTTCTGAGTGACAAAAGAAGAGCATGGAGAAGTTGGTAAGTTTCCAGCATTGGACCATCCAGGTGAGTGTAGGGCCATGTGTTCATGTCAGATGAGAATAAACTGAAGTGTCTGAAAATGTTTAGTCTGGTGAAAACAAGACAGGGATGGGGGCATGATAGCTGTCTTCAAGTATTTGAAGTGATATAATGTGGAAGAACAATTACAATTGCCTTGAAGGGTAGCAGAGAGCAAAAAGAGAAGCAATGTAATCAGTGAACGTGGTAAAGAGGAAAATTTATGTTTGATGTTAGAATGATTAGAATTGTCCATGAGTGAAATAAATAGGCTGCTTGACAAGTGATAGTTTGCACCTCCCTTGAAGTCTCTGAGCAAAATCTTGTTGATCACTTTTCAGGTAAATCATAAGATCTTTTTTCACATCTCAGTTATTCTAGATAGTCTTTGAGGTAATTTTTCAGTTATGTAATTCTGTAATTCTGGGAGAAATTTTGAAGCTAGATGGTATCTTAAATTAAAAAAAAAACACCGAATATCCAAGGTAGATCTTAGAATACAAAATATTAGAAATGGAAAGAGGCTTGGAATTATGAAGGGACCTAAATGGTCATTTAGTAGTTGAACTACAATCCAACTATTAATTTCTTTTTTTTACAGTCCTGGCAAAAGGTCCAAACTTCCATTTGAATACTTTCTAGGAGAAGCAACTGACTTTATTCATTTTGTGGATGGGGAAATTATGGCCCAGGGAAAGATTATTTACCAAAATCAACACACTTGAGTCAAGATATATTAACTGACCCCTCAAGTTCATTTTTCTATCTGTGTCCCATGTTCTTTGTTTAACATTCCTGAATAGATAAATAGTCAAACGATACAAAAAAATAAATTTCAAAAGAAGCTACAGTTAGCAAACATATGAAAGAACAGTCCAAATAACTAATGATAAGAAAAATGCAAATTAAAACCACTCTGAAGTTTTTTTTTATGATACTCAGCAAATTGACAGCTATGACAAAACATGGTAACATTCAATGTTATAGAGATTATAGAAAAACAAAACAATCATACAAATACACTCTGTTGAGGAGATATGAATTGACCCAGCAGTCTTGAAAAATAATTTGGAATTTTGCTAAGAAAATAATAAAAATGCCCATAGCTTTTGACTCAGACATCCCACTGTCAGGTATATATACTAAGGAGAAAAAGGACAAAAAGATAAAAATTTTTGTAGTGTAGAAAAACTGGAATCAAAATAGATATCCATTGATTTTTATGGAGTTTCTAGATGAGTTATGGTACTCATATATACTGCACTGTAAGAAAAGATGCATATAATGGATAGCTAGTAGGTATAGTGGAGAAATGGCTGGATTTACAGTCAGAAACAACTGAGTTTTAAAACTTTTCACAGATACTTCCTTGCTGTGGCAATCACCTTTTCTTGGCCTAGTTTCTTAACTAGGGTCTAAAATGGGTCTAACAATAACATTTAGTTCACGGGAGCAATGTGAATATAAAATGACATACTATTTGTAAAATACTTTGCAAACATTTAAAGCACACTAAATATGAACTACTATCATGTGCAAGCATGGGAAGACTTACAGAAGCTTATGTGGAATAAGTTGAACTCCAGGAAAATTCTCTCTCTCTCTCTCTCTCTCTCTCTCTCTCTCTCTCTCTCTCTCTCTCTCTCTCTCTCTCTCTCTCTCTCTTTCTCTCTCTCTCTCTCTCTCTCTCTCTCTATATATATATATATATATATATATATGTGTGTGTGTGTGTGTGTGTGTGTGTGTGTGTGTGTGTGTACAAAAGGTAAAAGGTAAAGGATAAGAACAACAAAATGATAAAAGCTGAAGATTAGGTAATTATGATGATCCAGTTTGGCCTCATAGGAGAGAGAAGTCACCTTCTAAAATTCTTTGCAGGTGCAGATAACTATGGATGCCAATGTTGCATATACTATATAGAACCCTTTTGTATCTTTAATACTTTTTTTTGTTCTATATGCTAAGGTTCCTTTGACATTGTATTCACTTTATCTTAAGGTCCTTTACTCTATTGACATCTAATATTTTATCTTCTAATCTCGCTTCCAGTTCTCATATTTTAGAGTCTAATGTCTCTTCGCACTCTGACTTTTTATTTTATTTTATTTTTTGTACTTAAGTCCCTTAGACCCCTGACAATCCATATGCATAATTCTGTCATTCTATAACCAAGAAGGAAGGTGTTTGGATCTGAAAAACAGAGACCTGAGAAAGGCTGTTGACTTGAAGTACTTGTGGCATCAAGGTGAGGAAAGAAAAGCCAGGCTTTCCAATGAATTTTACCCTTCCCTCTTATGACTTATTTTTTCAATGTTATATTTTGCTGTTCTGCCCCATGCTCCCCCAAGTTTCTGCCTGCCCCTGATGTCTCTGCATCCTGAGGTCCCCTACTCTAAATATAGCAATTCCACATTCACTCAAGTATTTTTGCCTTCAGCTGAAGGGAAGCAACAGATCTAAGATCCATCTGCTGGAAGTTCTGTTTTTCCTTTTCACATTCCTAAGTTTATTTTGGATTTTCATTGACAAAAAAATAAAAACACCAACCACCCAAACAACCTAAATCTTGGTGACTCCCCACACACATTTCCTCCAACTTTCAAGAGTGTAGTAAAGAATAATGGTTTCACAAGGCAATTTCTTCAACTCCTATGATCATTTCTGTACATATAACAGCATATTTCATGCTGAATTACTATTAACTGAAATATTATTATTGAGAATTACTAACCTGAGAATTGTGATAGAAGTAGCTGGAAACCTTAACAAAGCATTTAAGAAGCTTAGAAATAGGAGAGGAATAAGAATTGTAATTTCTTTGGAAACTTTTAGATAAGTAAACTCTTTCTACCAATGTATGTCAGCACCTTTTCTCTAATTTAACATTTTAGAGAGTTGCCTAGGACACTAGAAGATTGAGTGACTTGTTCCAAGTCACAAGCTCCCTATATACGACAGAAGCAAAACTTGAACCCAATTCTTCTTGACTTGAAAGACAATGCTTTATCCACTGTATCACACTGATGCTTCCTGGGAAGCTTATGTTGAATTAACAGGAAAGAAATATTCCATCTTCTGAGAAAACATTAGGATTCAGGGCAGTACATAATGGAACACAACATGGCATCACAGAATGAGAGCTGGATTTGGTGTCAGAGAAACCTCAGTTCAAATTACATCTCAGACACTAATTAGCTCTATGAGCCTGAGACACTTAACCCTTCTTGGGCTCAATTTTCTGGTCTGTAAAATGTAGATAATAATAGCACATACCTCACAGTTTTTCTAAGAATAAAATAAGATAGTACATGTAATATGCTTTGCAAAAATTGATGATATATGTTAGCTATCATAGATGAAAGAATATAGAACTGTAAAATCAGGACACCTGAATTCTAATACTAAAAAGATGTGAGACTTTAGCCAAGTTAAATCTCCCCCCATCCTCCTACCCTGTCTCCCAATCTAAGACCTCAGCTTTCTCACTGAAATGAAAAAGTTGGATTAACTGACCCTTTTATAAGAGCTTTCGGTGCTTAGGGTCTATTGTGTTTTAAGGTTCATTCTAACTTTAATATATTGTGCTCCTCCTTTGGGGCAGAATGCACTATACAGATTAGAGGATGCCCCCATTCTTTTCTCTTTCCTTACACTATCTATAATAAAAGCAACAGTTCACATTCCTGCAACATTTTGAAGTGCTTTCCTAACAACAGACCTGTAAGAGAGATTACTGTATCATTAGACTGATCTTCTAGATGAGGAAAATCAACTAACTTGAATAAGTTCACAGAAATAGAATCCTCAAAGTGCCTTCCTCTTTGAAAGAAGATATCACTCTTGACCCACCATCTGCAAGCCATGTGTTTACAGCAGTATGGATGGGCTCCCACTGGGAGTCCAACACATTCTCTCTGCCATACCTTTCAGGAAGCAGGGACATGCATTTGTGTTGTGACAATGACAGTCGATTAGGTGTTTCTTGCCATTTTCCATCTTTTAAAGGGTGATAGTTTCATTCTGGAGTTGTAAACACTTTGCTGCTATTCACCTGCCCTTCCCTTCCATTAGAATCCAGAGTCCTTCTCCCACTTGAGTCTGTTTTCTGTGGTAGTGGAATAATGTTTCTGACAATCCCCTTTTCCTTTCCCTTCAAATCATTGAGCTTTTGGGACATGTATCCTTAGATAACTAATCTTTCACAATATGTAGGATTACTCCACTGTGGAAAAGAAAGAAACTCACCTAAGTTCAGAAACAAGGAATCAGAGGCTAAAATAAAAGGTTCAGAGTTGGTTTCCATTCTTCATTGGGGCATGAAGAGAAGAAAGCCCTTCTGTGAAATCTTGAACCAACCTGAATACATTTTCCCCAAAATTTGTTCCTCTTTCATATTTCCCTTTCTCTGTTAATCAAACCATCTCGTACTTAACATTTGGTGTCCCTTGTTCCCAAGTTTACAATTATCTCTGATTATTCTGTTCTTCTCACTTTTTCATCTAATCAAATCTTGAGTCTGTGTCATGTATTGACCCAGTGAAGGAACTACACATGTTTGTCTTGGACAGGAGAAGACTGGGAGGTGGGGCATGACAGCTGTATGCAAGTATTTGAAGGGCTGTCATGTGGAAAATGGGCTAGATTTCCTTCCATTTGGTCTGAGGGGGCAGAACCAGGACTAATGAGATATAAGCTACAAAAAGATTAAGTGTAGGTTCAGTGTTAAAAAAAAAAACTAAGAAAATAGAGCTGTTCCAAAGCAGAGAGCTGATAGATTGTCCTTTCTTGAAGGTCTTCAAGCAGAGGTCCAGCCCACCCATTGACAGATATGTTACAATAGGGATTCCTTTCTCTCTTCATCCTTCTATCTAAGGCACCATAATGGTATTGACTCTCATCGCAGCTCAATGAAAGAGTCACTGTGTTTCTGTGAAAGGGAACACCAGGGACTTAACCAAAGGTCTCAGAGTTGCTAAGTGTCAGAACAGAATCAAGCCCCCACTCTTTGACTGCATCATCTTCAAGATGAATCATGGTGACTGATGGAAGAGGCATCAGACACCATGGTGCATGTAGGATATAGAGAATCAAGACCAGACAGAGACCTCTACTAGCACCTGGGGCCCATGGACCCCAAGGCAGGACCTATTGATAGATATCATGGGAGCTGAGAACTTGGATAGGGAATGAAATTGCATCTTCATTTTCACAAAACTCTAAGTGAAATTTAGCATTTCTTTCAACTATGAATATAGGTAACAAAACATTATTCTGA
This sequence comes from Bettongia penicillata ogilbyi, assembly GCA_023548195.1. Lineage (NCBI taxonomy): Eukaryota > Metazoa > Chordata > Mammalia > Diprotodontia > Potoroidae > Bettongia > Bettongia penicillata. The sequence goes on along the minus strand of JAJHZJ010000044.1, from coordinate 7,293,609 downwards.
AATGGATAAGCTTCACCAGGTTGTCAAAGGAGTCCATGATGTGAAAAGGTAAAGAACCTCTATACTAATATGTCAGAGAAGAAAATTTATGCTACTCATGTAAACGTGTTTGAATTCTGCCATTACTGATCAGTATGTCCTGCCATTTGTTGGAAGGGGTTGCATACTACCAACTTGACAGGTGTGTCAGAATTATTTAGTGTTACACTTTGTACAGAGAAAACATTCATGCATGTTTGTTAAGTTAAGAAAGGATCTTCAGGGAGCATGTTAGAATTCCTTTATATTGCACTGGCAGAAACTGAGGCCCATGGAAGGGAAGTAACTTTTCAAAGATGATATGGTATGTGATGTGAATTTGAATTTTGTGTACTTTCTCTAAGTTTCTGTTCTACTTATTGTACATATTGTACTGTTCGATATGTGTTCTACATATTGCCTCTCATCATGAAAATCAAATGAAATTATATATGTAAAGAACTTTATAAGGATGATGCAAAAATTAACAACTGTTAAAACATTTAAAGCATCAGAAACCCTGCTATTTAGGGGCAACAGGCTTGTCTTCTGCCATGATCCCAATGTCCTGTAGAACTTTCTGACCTCATTAGGTTTCTAGCATTAAAAAAAGGCTCTGCCTGCCAAGAAGAGGAGTAGGAGGAGGGAGAATGGCCCCTCCACAGTTGCTGGAGTGGGTGGTGAAGTCAAAATCAGAGCCTGAGCCTACCGGGCTCAACCTGCTGTTCCAGGCTTGGCCCTCTGGGAAGCCTTGGTCTTTTTGATGGAATCCACCTCCTCCCAGGGAAAAAGAGGTTTGAAAAGCAGTCTCTCCAGATCCACCCACGCCTCCCTGCTGGGAGACTGAATTTTCCAAAGAACCAAGGAAACCAAAGTCATTATTTGCCTGGCTTTGATGATTACCTTCACACCATCTTTCTCCCTCTCTCTCTCTCCTTCCCCCTTCTTTTCCCTCTCCCCTCCCCTCCCCTCCCTTCTCCTCTCCTCTCTTCTCTTCTCCTCTCCTCTCCTCTCCTCTCCTCTCCTCTCCTCTCCTCTCCTCTCCTCTCCTCTCCTCTCCTCTCCTCTCCTCTCCTTTCCTCTCCTCTCCTCTCTTCTTCTCTCCTCTCCTCTCCACTCCTCTCTTTTTCTCTTCTCTTCCTCTCCTCTCCTCTCCTCTCCTCTCCTCTCCTCTCCTCTCCTCTCCTCAGGTCGCTTCTCCCTCCCAAGTCTCAACTAGATTTGGAACAAATGAACCTAAGTCCAAATATAGCATTGTTATTTACTACCTCTAAGGCTTGAGATAAGTCTCTACCCCTCTTCAGGCCTCAGTTTCCTCATCAATAAAATGGGAGAGTGGACTTGAGAGACTATAAGGTGACTTACAGCTATAAGTCTATAATGCTATGATACCTCTATCTTTCCATCCCTGTCTTTATTCTTCTCTCTCTCCAGCCTCAGTGCCCAGATGCTATAGTTTAGGATGGGTGTGAGGGAAGAAAGGGAAGGATTTGGGGAACAAAGGTGGAGAGGAGAAAATATTCTTAATTCAAGCTGATCTTGGAAGAGGTAGCACAGTGTAATGGAAAGAACATTGGATTTGGAATCAGAAGACCTGATTCAAATCCTGACTCTGGTATTTATTAACTGTATGATATCAATTGTCACTTAGCCAAATGGATTTCAGTTTTCTCATGTCTAAAATGAGCTGCATTTCAAATGATTTTTGTTCTTCAAGCTTTTCTCAGCACCAATAAAAGAGTGTTTTAAACCCCAGGGGTAATTTACTATGGGACTTATAATATTCATAAGCAATTATTTACTACTTAAGAACTGCATTAAAATTATTTTAGCTTGCATCCCTTAAGAAAGGGAATGACAATGGGAAAGATGTACTCTGTGCCAGGTACTGTGCTAAGCATTTTACAAATATTATTTTATTTGATCCTTATAACTATGAGAGCTTGGTACTATTATTATCCTCATTTTACAGTTGAGGAAACAGAAACTGACCAAAGTTAAGTTGTTTCCCTTACTTTCTGTGAGAGTAAGTTTCTGAGGCTAGATTTGAATTCAGTTCTCCCTGACTCTGGGCTCAATGCTCTGTGCACTGCATCACCTAGGTGCCAAGCTTGCTCCCTTGAATCATTGTTGTAAAGCCCCCAAAGGTTCTCAAACTACTACATGGAACCACTGAGTCAGATGATACATAAGCCCTTCCCAGCTCTAAAGCCAACGATACTGAATCTGTTCATCTCTTTGGAATCTCAGTTTGCCATTGTTGTGAGGATAAGGGTGGCAGAAAGTTGTATTGGTAAGTGCACTTACTTGACCTAAGAGTCAGGAGACTCAAGTTCTCACAAAATCCCCATATCAAAGACAAGGAAACTGAGGCCCAGGGCATAGTTTGAGCAAGATGTCATCTCCAATCCATTAACTATGCAGCTCCTGTTAATTTCTTTATTTTTCCCATAACACTGACTCAGAATGCTGAAAGGAGACCAAAGACAGATCATGTTGACTTCACCTATCTTGGATTTGTTACGAATATTTTCTTCCAAAGCAATTTGTCTCTCTGTCCTGGGGAGGGACTTGCTAGGAAATAACATGGACATGACAAGGCAGGAGAAGACATGAAGGAATATATAATGTTTGGAGCCCCAGAGGACATTTAATTATTCATTTATCATAGTGAATATTGCGGGATCCTCTTCCTCTAGGTAAGAAGAGTAGGGAACCTGGAGAAAACAAGAATGACAGATAGGAGCTAGGTAGGATATAGGAAGGAACCAACTACTTACTCCTGATTCCTTTTTTTTTTTCTCTAAGGAAAGTGCAGCTTTCCCCCAAAAATGTCTCATATAGACTTTCCCAGCACTTGCACAGACAGCATTTTGTATATATGGGTTAACTGAGACCCCCAAAGTTCCATGACTTTCCCAAGGTCACATGGATACTAAATAGTGGAGTGGGGACTTGGGAGTCCAAAGTCTCCTGGCTGTTAGAGGTGAACACTTTTATTAGAACATACTGCTGCTTCTGTGCCCAGACCACAGGAATCCACTGCTGCTTTTACTCTCCTGCCAGACAAACTATTAAGATCCAGGGATGCTGCCCAGATGGAAAGAGACAGAAAAAAAGTAAGTGTCGCCCCTTGTTAGGGGACAAGCTCCTTCCCGTCATTTCCCATTGTGGGGGAAGAGACTGGCAAGGGGATTGAGTGGTTGCAATTATATGAGTGGTAGGAGAAATTCAGAGGTGTCAGGAAGGAGAATGCTGGTGCATGTGGTAATGAGGGGAACAGAAGGCTGCTGAGGTCCTGTGAATATAGAAACATGGGAAGAGACACAGTGGTAGTGTAAAGTGTGTTCAAGAGATTATAAAATCATAGGATCATAGAAAGATATGCAGTGATAACCAATCCAGGGCCAGTGAGGTGGCACAGTGGATAGAGTGCTGGACCTGGAGTCAAGAGGAGTTCCAATTCAGTCTCAGACATTTACTAGTCATGTCACCCTGGGCAAGTCACTGTTTCCCTCAATTTTCTCATCTGTAAAATGAGTTGGAGGAGGAAATGACAAACCAACTCAGGCCTTTGCCAAGAAAGCCTCAACATTTAGGATATCAGATGAAGAGAGGGAAGGAACATCCAAGGCTACCTAGTTTCTAACCCCTTCATTTTGTAGACAAGAAAATTGAATTCCAGAAAATTAAAGTAACTCACAAGTAATTATGATCAGAGGTAGGATCTGAACTCATATCCTCTGACTTCAGATACAGTGCTCTTTCATTGTACCTTGTTGCCTCTCTATTTGGGAGGGAATTAGGGGAGACAGCCACTCACTGTGGATTATGCAAATACAGCTGTGCATTTGGGGAGGGGTCTGACAGTTGGTGCCTGGGGTTTGCATTGGCATTCCTTCCGTTGCATTGCCATGTGCATAGTGAGGGGTAGAGGAAACATATGGAATAAAGTTTGTGGCCTGACTGCTAGTACCTCTTACAACATATATACCAGTATAGAGGAAGCAATTCTTATTGCTCCCAGTGCCCAGAATAGTGTCTTTCAAAAAGAAGACATTTAATAAATACTGAATAACTGAATGATACTTTGTCTAATACAACTTCTCATTCATGGGCACAGTTGGAAATGCTCCTGGGGTTTCCATATCCTAAGAATATCTCCAAATGACAGTTCTTAATCTGCCTGGACAGAATTGGAGCCTCCTACCTCAGATCTGGCAGGTTGCTGTACTCTGACCTCCACCCAAAGGATAACAGTAATATCATGTCTCTCAGACATAAGAACTGGATCCCCAGGCACAATCTTTCAGCCTGGTATGGCTCCCAATTCCGAATCCTCCTGGTCTTTCCTGTCATGCAGTCTATGAAGAATCTGGAACCCAGGCCAAAATGAAATGCATCCTACTCAGATCTCACCTAGGGGCTTTTGGTCAAGCATAAGTCATGATTTTCAGGGTCTTCTTGTTTGTGCCTCCAAGGCAATTCTGATCTCCATTGATTCTCCTGCCACTAGAAAGTTAACCCAAGTCCCAGTTGTCTTTTCTGACTCCTTCCTTGAAAGGCATTTCCATCTAAGTGATCAAGTGCTCGAGGTCTTCAACACCCAGAATAAGCACTAATTCATTGATGGAGACTTTTCCAACACTCCTTCCTCTCTCTCCCAAGCTGAAAGTGATATTTCCCTCCTCATATTTTTCAAAGCAATTTGTCTGCACCTATTCATCGTACTTATCTTACTCTCTTTTGTCTACTATGGTTATTTGTGTGAATAGCTTCCATCTCACACAACTCCTCCCCCACTAGATTATAAATTCCCTGAGAATAGAGTCTATGCCTATCTTTCTTTGTATTCTCAGTACCTAGCATAGGCCTTGGAATACAGAAAGTACTTAATTAATACCTAGGGGATTGGTCAGAATGGTGTTCCCTTCTGTGTTTTACAGCAATCAACAAGGATTTACTAGTTGCTTGCTATATGCTAGCTAGGCTCTACGCCAGGGGCTTGAGATAAAAAGCCAAAAATAATCAGCCCTAAACTTCTCAGAAATGAATCACATTCACATATGAATCCACAATTTCTTTGTCTGTAGATGAGTGAAAGAGTTAGGGACTCTACCCATGAAATGGCCCTAGAATGTGGAAGGAACAAATTCTAGGCATGGAGAATAGCCAAATTAAAATGTCATGTGTGAGGAACATCAGGAAGACCTATTGACTGGACTTTAAATGACAGCATTATCTTTTTTCTTTCTCCAAATCTCAGAATTGGAAGGAATTTAAGAGAGTATCTAGCTCATGTTCAACATTTTATATATGTGAACTCAAGCTCTGAGGGGTTAAATCTTTTTTAATAGTATTTGACTTTTTCTAATTAAATCTAAAGGCAATTTTTAATTGTTTAAAATGTTGCATTCCAAATCTTCTCCCTCTTTGCTCCTCCCCTCAAGAAATCTGATTTGGTTATGCATGTAATTGACATAAATCATATTCCGTATTAGTCACATTGTTAAAAGAGATATACCCCAAAAGAAAAAAAAGTGAAAATATTATGCTTCAATCTGTATTCACACTCTACTAATTCTTTCTTTGTATGTGGATAGCATTTTTCACCATGAGTCCTTTGAAATTGTCTTGCATCATTGTGTTGCTGAGAAGAACTAAGTTATTCATAGCCAATCATTGTACAATGTTGTTGATACTAGGTACAGTGTTCTCCTGGTTCTGCTCACTTTGCTTCATGTCTTTCCAAGTTTTTCTGAAATATTTCTGCTTACCATTTCTTATAGCACAATAGTATTCCATTACATTCATATGCCACAGTTTGTTTAGCCATTCCCCAGTTGATGGACATTCCCTCAATTTCCAATTCTTTGTCACCACAAAAAGAGCTGCTATTAATATTTTTATACAGTTAGCTCCTTTTCCCTGTTCATTTGTCTGTTTTTATCTCTTTAGGATACAGACCCAGTAGTGGTAGCGCTGGATCAAAGAATAGGCAATTTGATGTCACTTTGGACATGGTTCCAATTTGCTCTCCAGAACAGCTGGATCAGTTCACAACTCCACCAACAGTGCATTAGCACTTGAGAGGCTATATCTTGTCTAAGATCTCAAAGATATGAAAAAGCTGGGGCTGGTATATGGACTTCTCACTCCAGATAGAGTATTCTTTCCATAATGCAAAGTAGCATACTGTTCCTGTTCTCTGTCTCTCTGTCTCTGTCTCTGCCTGTCTCAGTCTCTCTGTCCCTGTCTGTCTGTCTCTCTCTCTCTCTCTGTCTCATTTTCTTGACCTAGCTCTTGGCAGATCCTCTGACTTTTGGTATGTTTTGTTTTGTTTCTTTTCTTTTTTCTTTTTTTTGGAACTGGGTATTCCTAATGTCAGACTGTATTTTCCTGCCTAGTTGCTTGATCTAGTATTTTACCAGAACTGGTGAATTTCTGGCTTTGATCTTAGACTGTGCTACCTTTCATCATTCTGTTGATTCCCTAAGCTATCATGATGTTCAGTCCAAATCTATAGATTCTCCTATATAGTCATTGACTCTCACATCTTGGATTGAAATAGACACCTGCCAATCTCAAATACACACTAGCCCCTTTCCCAACTACATAGAGGCCTTAGGAGGTATTATATGTTACTTGAATTAAAATGCCATTGTGGCTGCTTCGAGCTACATTCCTGTATGGAATCACAGAATGTCAGAGCAGGAAAGGACCTCAGGAATTATATGGTTAAAACTCATCACTTTACAAATGAATAAAGTGAGATTTATTAAAGGGATGTGATTTACCCAAGGTGACTCAAGAAGAAGATAGTGATTGAGCTAAATGCAAACCTGGATCTTTATTCTAATTTCATTCTCCAACCCAGTTTAATTTCTTGATTTCAGTAAAATGTAAACTCCTTGAGGACAGGCATTTTCTTATCTATGTCCTTTAATCTTCTGAGCCTAGCACAGTGCCAAAGAAATGTTTATTTAATTGAATTAAATCTCTGACAAAAACATACAAGGCTATAAATGACCTTATTCCTACCTAGAAAGGACACTCCACAGGATTACAATATACTATATACAGCAATAATTCTATGACATTCCCGACCAAATATATGCTGAAAGTTGTCTGCTGGAATATGAGTCCCCATTTCCTGGAATAATCATACAATTTTACAGTGTCTTGTGACTCAGCAAGAACAGAAGGATGTGGGTCAGCCCTTTATATCTAAGGAATACCCCATATAATGAAAAAGCCTACGCCACATGCAATGATGAAAACTGCTAGAGAACACATTCTAAAATGTTATTAGTGAATGAAATGTCTGTCTGCTCTGTGATCAGCTGTGTTCAGATGTCTTGCCACCTTGCATATTAAAATTCATCCCAGATGAAACTGGTATTATTGTGGTGACTTCAGCTGATAGCATCTTATCAGAAATTCAGAGCTGTCAACATAATCATTCACATGAAATACCTGTTCAATATAGATGGTAGTAGAGAAACCTTCATTCTGTTTTGTCTTTTTAATTAACTGACTGTGACCTTGGTCAAATAAGTCATTCCCCTCATCTTGATCCATTTTTAAAATGGAGAGATTAGACAATCTGGTATCCCTCCGGTCCTTTACTCAAGCTCTGTGATAGATTAGATTCTGCCAGTGATGTGACCATGATTTCCTGCAGACATCATAGTCTCTTTGTTACTTAGAAGCCTCCGAAAATATCTCCCAACTTTTTCTTTCTTAACCTTCTCTGGATTAATAAGTTTTTCAGGAATCTCCTTTAAATTCCATATTTGTCCTTGTTCTTAAAAAGAAACTCATTAGTTACACACATCAGGTGCTTGGTTGATAACTCAGTATCTTTATTGGTACTTTATTTCCTTCCACCTCCTTTTGCCATCGCTTCTGACAACAGCGTAAGCTTGTTCAATTAACTAAACGCTGGACAGTTGTGAGCCAGTGAACACTTTCTTTCCCAATTCACTGCTAGTTTAGCTCATCTGAAAAGAAGAGAGACATCTGACTGGGGGAAGGGCTGACATCTATTTATGTCTTAGACAAGTTTCCACTGACAGATGTTGGACAATATTGATAGGAACGTAGGATCACATAGAGAGAGATGGAAGGGACCTTAGAGATAATCTAATCTATCAAGCAATCAATCTAATCAGCAAGCACTTATTAAGTGTCTACCTACTATGTGCTGAGCATTGGAAATAAAAAAAAGTAAAATAATCACTTTCCTCAAAGAGTTTCTCTTTTAATTGTGAACACAACTTGCATACAGAGAGATAGGAGGTAGCTACATGGCACAGTGGATTGAAGTCCGAAAGACCTGAGTTCAAATCTGGTCTCAGACATTTATAGCTGTGGGACCTTGGCCAAGTCACTGACCCTCATTTCCTCATCTATAAAATGAGGTGGAGAAGGAAATGGCACACCACTCCAGCATCTTTACCAAGAAAATCCCAAATGGGGTCACAAAGAATAAGACATGACTTAAACAACTGAACAACAGAAACAGTTCACATTTATACAGCACTTATCACATGCCAGACACTGTATTAAGCTCAATTACTATTTCATTTGATCCTCACATTTTACAGATGAGGAAACTGAGGCAAACAGATTAAATGACATGTCCAGGCTCACACAGTGAGAGTCTGAGGTGGATTCAGGTCTTCCTGACTTCAAGTTTAGTATTCTATCCACTATACCACCTAGCTGCCAAAATACATGCATCATAACTTTGGTGGATAAGGCACTAGAATCTGGGGGACCAGAGAAGGCCTTCTGCAGAAGAAATCTAAAGTCTGGGAAGAATCTAAAGATCCCAAGAAGTGGGAAATGTGGAAGCAGTACATTCTAAACACAGAAAATAGCCAAAGCAAAGTGTTTATATGTGAGAAACAGCAGAAAAACCTGTTAGGCTGGACCACACAGTATGTGGAAGTTCTAATGTATGATAAAGCTGGAATTGTAGATTTGAATCTGATTGTGAGGAACTTTCAATGTTAACAAAAGAGATGACATCTGATCCTGGAGGTAATAGGGAAGCACTGGAGTTTTTTGGGAGTGGGTAACATGGTCAGACTGGTGTTTCAGCATCACTTTGGTAACTGTACTTGCAAATCCAGTGTTCTTTCCATTATACCACATTGTGTCCTACATCTCTGACCCTTCCCTACATGGACAGAGTCCTTTTAGGCATTTGAGCTGCCTGCTGTTATCTCTTCAGCCAGCTAGGGGTAATGAGACTTATTCTGAACTCTGGCCACAGCTTTGCAATTACTACTATACTAAACTACTAAACTGTGGTTTAGGGTATTTAAATTAATTGTCCAAGGCCACATGGATAATTAGTGGTCAAGCTATGACTGGAACAGTGACATATAAAATGATAAGAATGGACCAGCTTATCTCTAAGGTCCTTTCCAGATTTCAATTCTATAATCCCATGACATATAAAAGCTATGTGATACAGTGGATAGTGTCAGGCCTGGAGTCAGGAATTTCATCGTTTCTGAATTAAGTAACTTTATATCTCTGGGTATTTTTCTCATCATCATAAGGGTAATGTGATCTCCAATTTCTTGTGATTCTAATGTGCTTTCATAGATAAATAGCAGAGAGCACTTATATAGCACTTTAAGGTATGTGAAGTGCTATAGATATGTTTTCTATATAAGAGTAACATAGATGAAACATTTGTTAAGCTAGATAATAGCACAGTGAAGTCCTGGAATCAGGAAGATGCATCTTCCTGAGTTCAAATCTGGCCTCAGACTCCTACCAGCTGTGTAACCCTGGGTAAGTCATTTAATTCTGTTTCTTCCTCTGTAAAATGAAATAGAGAAGGAAATATCCAACCATTCTAGTATCTTTGCCAAGAAAATCCCAAATGGGGTCATGAGGAATTACACACAACTGAAAGAAATAAACAACATGTACTTGTTATGTGCCGAGCACTATGCTAAGTGCTAGTGATATTAAAACAAGATGGTTCCTACTGCAAAGGAATTTGTGTTCTCATGGAGGAAGAGAAAATCTAAAGGGGTACCAGGAAAGAAAGTTGGTGAAAGGGGAGAAGGCCACATAGGTGGGGGTGAGGCAGCCTATATGGAGGTGGAGAAGATAGGAGTCAAGAAGAAATGAAATAAAAGCATTTTCTATGTAGTATGCCATCATCCTATAAAAGATATATATGAATAAAATCACTGCATCCACATAAAAATCCCATAAGATAGAAGGGAAAATATTCTCCCCCATTTTACTAGAGTTACACAAGTGATATGACCAAAGCCATACCATTAGCAAGTAATGGCCTATGGATGTTCCAAGGGACAGTATGTCCGAGGGAATGATGCTACCTGAGTCAATATATGATCTAATATGCTTTTCAAGCATCACAAATGGGGCAAAAGAGGTACATTTGGCATTAAGGAAAAAAATAGTTTAATAGTTTGATGCCTGAGGATCGGTTCCATGGGAAAAGTCAAAGTTTTTGACTAGAACCTAGATCTTCCATTGCTAGTTGAATGATATCATGCTGCACTATTGAACCCCTACAATGTAGAAGACATCATTCTAGGTACAAGGGAGATTGTAGAATATTATGATATGATCTTTGCCCTCAGTAGGCTTACAGTCTAGACACATACACTTGAGAAGATATCAAACATTCTTAAGGTCTGTAAGTGTCAAATATAGCAATGAATGTTACAGAGGTCAGTGGAGGAAGAGATACTAGAAACGCAGTCTCATTGTGTTGAAAAGGACCATAAATATCATTTGTTGCTGAGTTGTTTCAGTTGTATCTAACTCTTTGTGACCCCCGTTGGAGTTTTTTTGGTAAAGATATTGATCCAGTGTGTCATTTCCTTTTCCAGCTCATTACAGATGAAGAACTGACACAGAGTTAAATGATTTGACCAGGGTCACACAGCTATAAAAATCTGAAGCCAGATTTGAACTCAGGAGGATGAGCCTTCCTGACTCCAGGCCTAGCACTCTATCCACTGAGCTACTCAGCTTAGCAAATGCATTATCTATATTGCTCTCAAATGAAAACAAAAATCTACAGCACTTCACAAACCTTAAAGTACTATATAAATGCTATCTAGCTATTACTTATCTATGAAAAAAAAATCAGAATCATGAGAAATTAGAGTTCAATATCATTTTATAGATGAGAAAAATGTTTAGAGTTAGAAAGTTACTCACTTCAGAGTTATGCAGTGAGATAGTAGATGAGTCTCAAGACTAGAACCTTTGTCTTCTTTCTCCTATGTAATGCTTTGCCACTGTAAGGTGCTTAGAAGATTTACGCTCAAAATAGAAGTTGGACTAAATGACTTTTGACATCCCTCCTAGCACTGGAACTCACATAAATGTGAGTTATTTATTATTACTGCTAGTAGTAGTAATAAATATTTTTTGATTGATTGATCTATGTCTTCCCTGAATGATCACTGAAGACAAATGAAAAAGGCTGATTCCAGGAAAGTTCAATGTACAAAGAAAAAGCAAATTATAATCAATTTTGAAAATTTACTTATAGACTTGTCATTCTGTGCATGTCACTCCACCCACCACACACACACACACACACACACACAATGATATAGAGAGGTGTGCCTATACATGTGTGTGTTTGTGTGTTCAGTGTCAGTTTTCTCCCCTGCAAAATGAGGGAGACGCATAGCTTGATAAAGCATAGCTTCAGGTGGTAGTTCTAAGGGTGGGAAGAGTATCAGAAATCATCTATTCCAACCCTCTTATTTTATAAATAAGAAAACTGAGGCACAAAGAGGATGTATGACTTGTTCAAAGCCATGAAAGTATTAAATGGCAAAGAATATGAATCCAGGTCTTGTGACTCCGAATATAACACTGTCCACTAGAACATCTTATCCTTCGATTCTTGAAGGATTGGAAATTTATTTATTTTTAATAATTGGTTTATTTTTAGTTTTTAGCAATCAATTCCATAAGATTTTGAGTTCTGAATTTTCTCCCCCACTTTCTCCTTCCCCCTCTCCAAAATGACATTCAATCTGATATCGGCTCTACTTATACATTCATATTAAATGTATTTTTACATTAGTCAGGATATAAAGAAATGTTATAACTAAAGGAATGAAAAATAAGAAAGAAGAAACAAAACAGTAACAAAAAAAGGGAGAGCAAATAGTAAGTTTCCCTCTTCATTGAGACTCCAAAGTTCTTTCTCTGGATGTGGACAGCATTTTCCATTACTTTTTTTTTTTGGAGTTGTCTTAGATCTTTGCATTGCTGAGAAGGGTCAAACCTGTCAAGGTCAGTCCTCACACAGTGTGGCTGTTACTGTGTGCAATGTTCTCCTGGTTCTGCTCATTTCACTCAGCATCAGTTCATATAAGTCTTTCCAGGCTTTTCTGAAATCTGCCTGCTCATCATTTCATATAGCGTAATAGTATTCCATTACATTCATATACCACAACTTGTTTAGCCATTCCCCAATTGATGGACATCCCCTCAATTTCCAATTCTTTGCTACAAAAAAAAGAACTGCTATAAATATTTTTACATGTGTGTCCCTTTCCTCTTTTTATGATCTCTTTGGGATACAGACCTAGGAGTGGCATTGCTGGGTGAAAGAGAATGCATAAACTTATAGCCCTTTGGGCACAATTCCAACTTGCTCTCCAGAATGGTTGGATAAATTCACAACTCCACCAGCCATGCATTAGTGTTCCACTTTTCCATCAACTTCTCCAACATTTACAATTTTTCTGTTTTGTCATGTTAGCCCATCTTGATAGGTGTGATATGGTACCTCAGAGTTGTTTTGATTTGCATTTCTTTAATCAATAGTGATTTAGAGCATTTTATATGATTATAGATAGCTTTAATTTCTTTTTCTGAAAACTGCCTGTTTCTATCCTTTGACTGTTTACCAAATGGGGAGTGACATGTATTCTTATAAATTTGACTCATTTCTCTACATATTTTAGAAATGAGGCCTCAATTGGAAATTTAGAATTGAGGCCTTCCAGTCCAACTGGGTCTTACTTATATGTTTTGAAATATGAACTACTACTGCCAAGCCATATGCTATGAGAATTAGTTACAGTGATGAGTGTTGTCCAGAACAGAGGAGACTTAAAGAAGGATGAAATCATTTTCTTAATATGCTTGATTTGCTGTTCGGTGGAAGAAAGAGCTGACCTGTTCTCCTTGGTTCTCCGTTGTGTTCCAGAGGGACACAATGGGACCAGTCTGTAGAAGCTGTAAGAAAGCAGATTTGCCTGATTGCAAGGACAAACTAACAATTATTGTTATCTAAAAGCAAAATGGGCTACTTTACAACTCATTGATTTTAGAGCTGGAAGGGACATTAGAGGTGATTGAGGCTAATCCATTCATTTTAAACATGAGGAAATTGAAACCCATAGAGATAAGCCTGATTTCCAGAACCCTAACAGCCTGTAAGCGTAAACAACAACAATAACAATGTTATTTATTAACAAATTTATTAACAAATAAATATTCATTAAACACCTACTACATTCAGGATATTCTGATAAGAGCTTTAGATATGAACACAAAATTGAAATAATTCTTGATCTCAAGAAGCTTACATTCTCCTCTTAAATACAACTTGTGCAGAGGTAAGTAACTAAGGTAATTTGAGAGGGTAGAAGAAGAGCAGTGACCACTGAGGGATAAGAAAAAGTTTCCCATGGGAAATGGCATCTGAGCTGAGCCTTGAATGAAGAGGAAGATTCTGAGAGGTAAGAAGAAAGAAATGTAGATTAGGTATAAGAAGCAGTCTGTGCTAAGATATTACAGTGGAATATGAAATACCAAGGGGAATTAGGTGGCACAGTAGATAGAGCTGTGGACCTGGATTCAGTTCAAATCCAGCCTCAGACATTTACTAGCTGTGCGACGCTGGGAAACTCACTGAAGCTCTGCTTGCCACAGTTTTCTCATTTATAAAATGAGCTGGATTAGAAAATGGCAAATTATTCATGTATCCTTGCCAAGAAAACCCTAAATAGGGTCACAGAGTTGGAAATTCAATAACAAGTTTGAATATCAAGTGGGGCAATATGTATTAATTCAGTTTTGCTAGAAAATAGAGTACATGAAGGACATTAATATGAAGTAAGACTGGAATGGCAGATTATAGCCATGTTTCAAAAGATTTTAAATGTCAGACTGAGTTTATATTTATCCCAAAATCAATAGGGAGGCACAGTAAAGTTTTGGGCAAAGGAGTGACACAATCAGATTTGTGCTTTAGGAAGATCACTTTGTTGGCTATGTAGGTGAATGGGTTAGAAACAGAAGAGATAATAAATTAAACAACCAAATTGAAAGCTACTACAGTATTTCATATGAAGAGTAATGAAGGCAAGATTGGGACAGATGAGATAAATATGCTAATAGAATCTAGAAGACTTAAAAATTAATTGATTATGGGGTTGAAGGAAAGGAAACAATCATCTCTATAAACATGGCAGTCCTCTTAGCAGAGATGAGGAATATAGTAGCTAGTTACTGATAGTAAATTGGGAAAAGATTGCCAATTCCACTACATAGTCCTTTTCAGACTTTCTCTTGAGGTAGTTCCCAGGGATAAGAGGTTTGATGAAGGCTGAAGAAATCTGCTCACCAGAACTCCATCTAGTTCCTTTGAAATTTTACAAAATCAAGCCCCTGGGTTGACTTTTAGGGACAAACACTCCCCAACAAGAGGTGATTGAGAATTTAAAAGGAATTTTTGGATCATAATTAAATTAAGAATTTAGATTAAGACTGTCTCAGTGGTCACAAGAAAAAAATAGCTTAAAAAATCAGCTTACATGGTTAAGGATTTCTTTAGGTACCTGTCTGGATATTGCTAGCTAGGATCTATAAAAAAGTGTAATTCCTTCTGGGGATATAAGCAAAAAGAGCTAAATATACTCCTCCTCCACCCCCACATCATCCTAAAAGTATAGGAAAGAGTCAGATCAAGAGAGAGACAAAATAAAAACTGAAGACCAGGAGGACAGCAAAGCACAACTCAGCCCAGGACCACAGCTCAGCAGGAAATTACAAGGTCATATATGTAGAAGTAGAAGGTAGATCAAAGGTCATCAATTCAAATACTCTCATTTTACAGATGAGGAAACTGAGATCCACAGAGGTTAAGTGTCTTGCTCAGGGTTACACAGTTAGAAAATAGTTTCAATGGTATTCAGGCCTTTCTGACTCCAAATCTAATGTTCTATGTTCTATAAGACTGAAACATTTCTGAGTGCAGCTCAAATGAGATTAAAATGTAATTGGGGGCAGGGGGAACCAAAAAGGTGGACTAACAGCATGGATTTGCTAGTGCTCTCCTCCCAAATCCATCCAAATACCTGTAAAAAATGATACTAAATAAATTCTGGAGCCACAGAACCCGCAGAATGATTCAGTGAAACAAACCTGGAGGGTCTCCCAGAAGTGTCTATACTGAAGCACGGGGAGCACAGTACAGTCCAGTGTGAGTCATACCAGCATAGATGAGACCTGGACAGAACTTGGGGGAACTGAATCTCAGGCAACTGTGGTAGTTTCCAGACTTCATGCCCCCACAACACAGAGGACAAATTGGAAGCTCAGTGGAAAAAAACCTATGGAATGAATCTATGCAAGAGAGTAGAGGGGGTCAGGTCCCAGCCCCAGGACAGTGGAGGGGATCAAGAAGCCTGCAGCAGCAGCAGTAGGGGCAAAGGCAGCAGCAGTGGCAGTGACTGTTTCTGGAGCTCTTGGTCCACAGATTGTGGAGAGATCAAGTGGTTGACAGTACACCCCCGTCCCCAATGGAAGCATATACTTACCACTGCACAAGTTGACAAAGAGCTCAAAAATCAAGTAAATAGCTTGGAAAATGAGCAAAATCCAGAAAAAGAATCAGAATATAGAATTGTCCTTTGGTAGTAAGGAAGACCAAAGTATACAGAGACAAGAAGACAACAAAGTCAACGCTTCTACATCCAAAGTCTCCAAGGAAAATATGAATTGGTCTCAGCCCACAGAGGAGCTCAAAAAGGATTTTGAAAGTCAAGTAAGAGAAGCTGAGGAAAAATTGGGAAGGGAAATAAGAAAGATGCAAGAAAATCATGAAAATGAGTCAACTACTTGTTAAAAGGTACCAGAATAGATGTTGAAGAAAATAACACTTTAAAAAATAGACTAACCCAAATGGCAAAAGAGATCCAAAAAGCCAATGATGAGAAGAATGACCTAAAAATCAGAATTGGTCAGATGGAAATGAAATTCAAAATCTCATTAAAGAAAATAAATATTTAAAGATTAGAATGAAGCTGATGGCAGCTAATGACTTTTTGAAAAATCAAGAAATTATAAAACAAAGCCAAAGTAATTAAAAAATAGCAGACAATGTGAAATATCTTATTGGAAAGCAATTGACCTGGAAAATAGATCCAGGAGAGACAATTTAAAAATTATTGGACTCCCTGAAAGCCATGCATGATCAAGAAAAAGAGCCTAGAAATCATCTCTAAAGAAATTACCAAAGAAAACTGCCCTGATAGTCTGGAATCAGAGGGTAAAATAGATATTGAAAGAATCCACCAATCACCTCCTGACAGGTATGCCAAAAGAAAAACTCCTAGGAATATTGTAGCTAAATTTCAGAGCTCCCAGATCAAGGAGAAAATAGTGTAAGCAAGCAGAAAGAAACAATTCAAGTATTGTGGAAATATAATCGGGATAATGCAAGATCTAGCAACTTCTATATGAAGGGATCAAAGGACTTGGAATATGATAGTACAGAGGTCAAAGGAGCTAGGACTAAAACCAAGAATCACCTACTCAGCAAAACTGAGTATAATACTTCAGGGGAAAAAAATGATCATTCAAGTAAATAGAGAACTTTCAAGCATTCTTGTTGAAACAAACAGAGCTGAATAGAAAATATCTCTTTCAAACCCAAGAGTCAAGAGAAACATGAAGCAGTAAACAGTAAAGAAAAATCATAAGGGACTTTTTAAAGTTGAACTGTTTACATTCCTACATGTAAAGATAATATTTGTAACTCTTGAGACTTTTCCCACTGTCAGAGTAGTTGGAGGAATTATATACATATAGACAGAGGGTACTGGGTGAGTTGAATAGGAAGGGATAATATCTAAAGAAATAAAATTAAAGATGAGAGAATAATAAATTGGAAGGAGAAAGGGAGAAATAGAATGGGGCAAATAATCTCACATAAAGAGACAAGAAAAGCTTTATCATTGGAGAGGAAGGGGGGAGGTGAGAGTGAAAGCATTAACCTTACTATCATGGCATTTGACTTAAGGAAGGAATAATATGTACACTCAATTTGGTATGAAAATCTATCTTACATTAAAGGAAAGTAGGGAGGAAGGGGAGAAGTGGAGGGTAGAGAGGATGATAGAAAGGAGGGCAAATAGAAGGAGGGAGCAATTAGAAGTAAACACTTTTGAGGAGGGATAGGGTCAAAAGAGAGAACAGAATAAATTGGGGGCAGGATAGAATGGAGGGAAAAATATTTTGTCTTTCACAATATAACTGTTTTGGAAGTGTTTTGCATAACTACACATGTGCAACCTATATTGAATGTCTTGTCTTCTCAGTGAGCATGGGTGGGGAGGGACAAAGGGAGAGTAGTTGGAACTCAAAGTTTTAAAAAACAAATGTTAAAAATTGTTCTTACATGTGACAGGGAAATAAGATCTGCAATGGGGTATAGAAATCTATCTTGCTCTACAAGAAAATAGAGGGATGAAGATATGAGAAGAGAAGGGTGTGATGGAAAGGAGGGCAGATTGAGGGAAGTGGTAATCAGAATGCACACTGTCTTGGGGTGCGTAGAGGGGAGAGATTGGGAGAAAATTTGGAAATTAAAATCTTGTGGAAGTGTTTGTTGAACACTAAAAATAAATAAATTAATTTAAAAAAAGAAAAACTGAAATTAGGAAATAATGTAACAAAATAAATAAAAATATAGTGGACCATATTGTTATTCAGTCATGTTGGACTCTTCATGACCTCATTTGGGGTTTCCTTGACAAAGATTCTAGAATGGTTTGTCATTTACTTCTGCAGTTCATTTTACTGGTGAGGAAACTGAGGCAAACAGGAAAAGTGAGGTTGCTCAGCATCACAAAGGTAGCAAGTCTCTGAGGCTGGATTTAAACCCAGGCCTTCCAACAGTCCATAGATAATATTAGTATGTAGTTTTCTAAGTCAATATATACTCTCAGGGATATATGATTCAGTGACCCCATTTTTGTTTTTGTTTGATACCCCAAAGCTATAGCATGCTGCCATCTAAATAGCAGTTTGCAACTGAAGGACACCATCAGAAACTGCTTGTGATTCTTTTGGTGTAGTAAGTAGCAACACTGGAGGCAGAGAAGGGCTTCAACAGAGACACCAGTGTGGGATAGAAAATGTTCCTGATTATTCATATTCTTAGACCACATATGTTCCCTGCATGTGTCCTCTCTCCCACTGGTTGTGAGGCAACCTTTGGGAGAATATGACCTGCATATATGGAAAGTGATGAATCTTTGCTGCAATTTAGTTTTCTGTGTTATCTAATTAAATGTCTTTGGTTTTAGACAAAAAAAATGTCCTTTAATGGCTTTCTAAAATAAGCATATTGTAACAGAAATAAGGGACAAGGAATAGGATTGGGCTTGTGAGTTATGGTTTTGAGTTAACCTACAATGTACCTTAAATCTAAGCTAACTTTCAAGTAAGAACCCGTTCCAGAGAAGTGCCTTGACATTATAGCAAATTTAGAGGAGGGATAATTTAGGGAAGAATATAATAAGTTCTGTTCTGGGCATCTTGACTTTGAGATACCAATGCAGCATATGTGTAGAGGTATAGGAGATATTGGAGAGGTTTTGAGATGCTGTGGATGGGTTAGATGGTGACTGTGAATGCATTCTGCATGAATGCTAAAATAGATAGCTGAATTGCAGAGCACTATCCTATATGCTCTCTACAAAAAAAAAAAAAAATCAATGCCACTTGTGACTCTCAGCCAAAGAATCCATCTCCAATTTAGAATACAAATCATGAGAGATGCTCTTCAGGCAGCACAGGAACTAGAAAACCAAGATTGTAAATTGGCCAGTATCTGTGCTCTCTTCAACTGCTTCAGTGGAAAAGTTTAATAAAGAAAGCTCCTGAGTGATCACAGATCTCCTTTATTGAAAAAGAGCCTCACCATTTACCATCCCACTTTTCCCACTTTAACAGACACAAGCCCACCCCAGACCTAGAGTTGCTTTTGGGCAGAATATGTTTACCATTTCATTTCAATTCTATTTTTTCAACCATGCCTATAAGTAAAGGGTATTGCCCCACAAAATTAGAGCTCAGGAATTTAGAGAAATACTGGACTGATGAGGGAACTATAAGGAGACAAGAACTGTATTTCTGTGTTAGTGGAGTTATGAATTTGTGTAGTCTTTTTGAAAAGCAATATGAAAATATCCAATCAGTTGCAAATTTGTTCATAGCCTTTGACCCAATGAACCCACTCATAGAATTATACCCTAAGGATGAGTTGGATGGAAAATAAATAAAAGCATTCATAGCACTTTTATTCGTAGAAATTACTTTGATGTCCAATGACCTTGGAATAGGTGAACAAATTGTACATAGTAGACATAGACAAATTGGACATAGTAGAACATTATTGGGTCATAATAAACAATAAATAAAAAGTCATACCAATGGTGTAAGTAAGTATATGTGTGTATGCATTCTGACTATTACCACTAATGTGATAATAGCAAAACTGGAAAAACAAATAGAAGGAAACAAGGAAGTAGATATATTTTTATGTCTAAACATTTTTTAAATCATTTTTTTCCGTTTTTTTTTCCATTCAGACCATGGGAGTAACTACAGGCTTCCTAAAAGGATCAGGGGCTTGTCAGTGAGCTTGATGTAACTACAGTAGTAGGTTAATGCTATCTTAAGATTGCATCAGAGTTTTGGAAGTTTTTATTTTTATTTTGTTTCCAGTAAACCCACCACGAATATATACATACAAAGTCTAGAAGAAGAACTTGTGGGAGAATGGGATTCATTATTTCCCCATATCTGAGCTCTTTCATAGGTCAGAAAACCTAGTATGATAGTCAGTATACTCAGACTGAAGTTCTTTCTACCAAAGTGTCTACTACATGGCTTGCTAATACAAACTTTCAGCTGGGTCCCAACCTAAGGTTCCAACCTAGCCTGAATTGTCTAAGGTCTGAACTTTCAGCCCAGAAGGTCCTTTCAAAGCAACACTGATAGTATCTCCTCTCCCAAGTCCTCTTTAGCAGCTGAAGCACTGGGAAGTGAGCTTAGTTTAGCTGAAGAGTCCCTTTGGTTTCATTCTCTCAACTTTGGACAAATGATGTCTCTGCATTGGATTTAAAGACTCCATATTCAAAGTTTCTAACACAGATAGAAGTAGGGCAGAGAAGTTTTACTCTGACTGGTTCAGTAGTCTATCATCAGTTTCACTGGAAGAAGTCCTTTCAGACATGACTAATGTGAAAATATGCTTAATAGGAATGTATATGTAGAGCCTACATCAGATTGCATGCTGTCTTGGGGGAGGGGGGAGGAAGGAAAAGAGGAGGAAGAAAATTGAAAACTTATGGAAGTGAATGTTGAAAACTAAAAATAAATAAATTAACTTAAAAATGAAAAAAAAAGTCCTGTCAGAGACTGGGGACTCTGCAGAACCTTGTCATTTTCTCTGCCTAGAATTCTTGCATAGTGACTTCCACATAAGAATTTTGTTATTTCATAGCAAAGGGTCTTCCTTTCTCAGTATTGCATACTTCTGACAGATTCTCTGTCATGACCTGCTCCAGGAAAATATTCTCATCAAATATCTCTATCTTCTATCAATCCTATCTCAGTGTGGCTCAGGCACAATGAAAGTTCAAGTGAAAAGATAGACCAGAGAGCTCACTAATGCCACAGAATGGCATTAGTCCCACTGGTATATATATTTTCACAAGGGAAAGTGGCCCCTCTAGGATCAACCAAACCTTCCAACAAGTGCAAATGAAGTCTCTCTAGTGGGAGAGGAATGCAGAAGGAATAGCAATGGGTCATTTATTCAGCTCCTTCTGCTTCTATGCTCCCAAGACCTTGAAATATCTAACACACTCCGGGCCTCTTTTCTTACATAGGCTGCCAACTCACTGGTATCCTTGCTGTTGATAATAGAACCATTGCACCACTTTGTTATAGGGAGTTGGGGCAGGGTATGCTATGCCTAACTTTTCTCTCCAGCTGGTCAGTGAAGACGCTTCCATCTGCTTATTGTCTTGGGTTTTGACCTATGACTGCCCAATTTATATTTTCTGTGCCTCAAATCTTTGCAGATTATTTGCTTATCGTTTTATGGTCTGAGATTTTGCTTTTTGGACATGTCTCCACTACAGTCACATTTATTTGCTAGGGACTCTTGGAAATACCATTCACCTTATACTCTGAGACTAACTGCAGTCCTGGAGGTTATCCAGCTTCATGCACTCTCCTCTAGGATGCATCCTTTTAGCAGATGATAACCACCAGCTATTACAATAGCAAAAGTACCTTAGGAATGAAGTGAACCAGGCCATTTCCATGGGGAACGTAGCTGAGGAGCCTTAAGAAAATAAAGGACAATGGAGTCATTCTTACTCAGCTGGGCTTAAAAACACATTCTTATAGATGGAATGAGAGTAGCAAATGGAAATATCTATACTGATGCCTTATATTTGCCTTGTATGGCCCTTCTGAAGTCTGAGCTTCAAACACTGTCTCTCACCAGCTCCTTTCCAGCTACACAACTCATCAGCAGTGTTCTGGACATTGACTTATTTGTACTTGAACTCTAATTCTTATTTACCTTTGCAGGAAGGCCCCAGCAGGGTCACCATCCCTTTGTCCAATAATCAAAGAAAGTTCCATCAACACCATGGACAAAATTCTGCTCAGCTATCTGGCCCTTCAATGGACAACACAAAGAAAAGACCTCATTTCCCTCTAGGGCCTCATGGCCATATAGAAAACCAGGGAGCCCCATGATCCTAGGCACATGGGATAAAGTACAGGATTAACCTTGACAAGTACTAGCAAAACAATCATACCTCACATCACAAAAGATGCAAGGTCCAACCTTGAGACCTTGCATTGATTTAATTTTTCTTGTTATTTTACTGATTTTTTTCAGTCTTAACATCTCTATTCCATTCCCATGTTCGAGATGATATATTGAAGCACAATATCAGGATTCTAAAACTCCATTATTGATAGATCAAGTAGGGTCTTAGGAGGGTGGGTGAAAGTTGTTATTTTAAAATTACTTGCACTGAAGATCATTAAATAAAGCTCACTTGAGAATTAGATTAAGTGAGTTGAAGGTGAAAACTATACTCTATTTCACTGCTCTAAGGTGACCAAGCAGTGAGAGTTATTGTATTTGAAGTTCATCCCCTGAAACTTACCTCCCACCAGAAAAAAAAAAGCGTAAGTGGGAGAATAGTACACTGAACAAAGAGTTAGGAAAACCGGAGTTCAAATCCCAATGCTTCCTCTGACCAATTGTGTGATCATTGACAAATTACTTTTCCTCTCTGAATCTGAGTTTCCTCATCTGTAAACTGAGCAGGTTGGTCACTATGGACAATCTCTCAGGTTCTTTCTCGGTTTAATGGTCCAGTAAATTTTATGATTTTCCCATATGCTTCTCACTTATCCAAATCTCACAGATCTTTCAAAATCAGGCTTAAATTCTACTTAAGGTTTCTCTGATTGATTAAATTAATTGATTAATTAATTAAAATTAATCTTCCATCTGTGGAATCATATAGATTTACCTCTAGCAATCATCTCTGTATTTAATTACTTAATGTTTTGTAGAGTTCGAAGGGTATATTTCACCTCCTCAGTTAGACAAGAGGTTAGTTTCCTATTTCTATTGGATCTTCCATATTCCAAGTATTTTCAATCCAGTTCTAAATAAGTAACAAAAACTCATTTTTTTTGTTCAATTGATTTGAATTTAACCCTTTTTCCCCAACTGTGAGATATTGTCTTAAAGAATATTGGCTCTCAAAATTCCATCCAGACTTCTATTTGGTCTACAATACTTACTATTGTCAATAATAATAATTGGCATGCTGCTGAGAGGCAGTTTACTATAATAGAGAACAGACCTCAGAGTTAGGAAGACATGAATTCAAACCCAGTCTTTGACACTTAACTGGCTTTATAACTATGGGCAAGTAATTTAATCTCTCAGTGTCCCCAGGCAAATCTCTAAGACAGCAAGTAGAAGAATAGTTGCTGACATACATTTGTAAAGAAGGCTTCACTAGTTCCTGGAATCAATGAAATGACAGATATGTTCTCCCAAAACCATTAAATAATGACCTAAAGTAAATCCTGAAGTGGCAGAACATAAAAGGAGAGGGTGAAGTAATTTTCCAACTCAAGACAACTTAAAAGTTAGACAGGAAAGGTCTGTTGCCCTGCGGTTAGAGTGGAGTACAGTCCAGTGCAGGCCATACCAGCACAGACAAGGGCACAGCAAATGAGGAGCAAGCCTTGGAAATGACTGGATCAGCAGCTGCAATGGTTGCTTCCAGAGCTCTCAACCCACATATGGTAAGGGGGTCAAAAAACTGGTCACAAAGGGATTATATGGGTTTTCTTTGCAGGTACTGGAGGTATAACTCTGGTGCTTTGCCTATACTCAGATCCAGGTCACAGTTCTGGGTGGCAGTCCCAGGGTGAGAAGAAGCACTAGCATATCAGAGCTTATGACTGCAGTGGAGCAGGGATCCTCATCATAGTTCCTAGACCGAAAAAAGTGCTTGAGGTCATAGACCAGAGCACAGGCCAGAATACTAGTAAACACACCTCTTTTAGATCATACCACCTTGGAAAAACTGAAAACTTACAATATAAATATCTGACCTTATACGTATCTGAAAACAGTTATACAAAACCCCTGAAGTTTGGGACAATGTGCCCTCCACTCTGGAAGTAGAACTCCACGTTAGCAAAGAATTAAAAGTCAAGAAATTGGCTAGGGAAATAAGAAAACAACATAAAAATTTTCTGACTATACAGAGTTAATATGGTGACAAAAAAGATCAAAACATACACTCAGAACAAGACAGCAAAGTCAAAATTCCTACATTCAAAGCCTCCAAGAAAAATATGAATTGGTCTTAGGCCATGGAGGAGCTCAAAAAGGATTATAAAGATCAAATAAGAGAGGTAGAAGGAGTATTGGGAAAAGAAATGAGAGTGATGCAAGAAAAATATCAAAAACATCAATAGATTGATAAAGGAGGCAAAAAAATACTGAAGAAAATACCACCTTAAAAACCAGAATAAGCAAAATGATGAAGAGGTACAAAACTTCACCAAAGAAAATAATTTCTTAAAAATTAGAATTGAGGAAGTGGAGGCTACTGGATCTAAGAGACATCAAGAAACAATAAAACAAAATCAAAACAATGAAAATATAGAAGACAATGTGAAATGCCATATTAGAAAAACAACTGACCTGGAAAAAAGACCCAGGAGAGATCAATTAAAAATTATTAGCCTCAAAGTCATGATTACAGAAAAATCTGGAACATCATCTTTCAAGAAATCATCAAGGAAAATTGTCCTGATATTCTAGAAGCAGAGAGCAAAATAGAAATTGAAAGAATCTGCCAATCATTTTCTGAAGAGACCCCAAAAGGCAAACTCCCAAAATATTATAGCCAAACTTCAGAGCTTCACAGTTAAAAGAAAAATATTGCAAGCAGCCAGAAGGAAACAATTCAAGTGTCTTGGGGCCACAGTCAGGATAGTAAAAGATTTAACAGCTTCTACACTGAAGGATCACAGGGCTTAGAATATGACATTCTGGATGTCAAGGAATTAGAATTAGAATCTAGACTCCCCTACCCAAAAAACTGAGTATAATCCTCCAGAGGGAAAATCGATATTCAAAGAAACAGAGGATTTTCAAGCATTCCTAGACTAGAGCTGAGTAGAAAATTTGACTTTTAAATATAAGACTCAAGAGAAGCATTAAAAGATAAACAGGAAAAAGATACAATTAGAAGCTTAATAAGGATAAGTTGTTTACATTCTTATATGGGAAGAAGCTACTTGTAACTCAAAAGAAGTTTCTCTTTACCAGGGCAGTTAGAAGTATATATAGACAGGGGCACAGGTGTGAGTTGAATATGATTGGATGATACCTTTAAAAATAAAATTATGGGGTGACAAAGAAGAATGCACTAGGAAAAAGAGAAAAAAGAGAGGTAAAATGAGTAAATTATCTCCCATGAGAGGAAAGAAAGAACTATTATGGTGGAGGGGATAATGAGGGAGATGGCAGGAAATCCTTGAGGCTTGCTGTCATCAGAATTGTCCCAAAGAGGTAATAATACTCTTTCTCACACACACACACATACACACACACAATTGGATATAGAAATCAACCTTATCCTGCAGGAAAGTAGGAAGGGACAGAGATAAGGGAAGGAAGGATACTCAAGCTGAGGGTTGTAGTTTGTTCTTCATTCTCAAAGTGGACCATGACATCAAGGAGATGATTACATAACTTGCACTTGACTTTGATTTCAGGGAAGGAGGCCTGTGTAAAGTCACCATCCTCACTTTCTCCTCTAGAGCCATCTGGGTACAGTGGTCTGATAATGATCAGGAGGACTGAAGAGGACCCAGGATGCAGTGGGAGACCTTGCCCCTTTTAAGGTAAGGTCCTGTAGGGTTCTTACTTTGAGTGAGGCAAATCCCATTCAATGAATAGACTTCTTTAAGAAATGACTCAAGGAAGGGTCCTTTCCATTAAAAAAATCAAACTGGGAGGGGAAGACCTTCAGGGTTTCTGACCAAAAGAAAACAGTTATGATTTACATTCACTCTGAGACAGGAGGATCCAATAAACAACAATTAAGTGGCTCTTGGGCAGGGACATATTGTCCAATCCATGAGATTCAAGGTGAGGCAACAGTCAGAAGTAAAATACTTTTGAGAAGGGATAGGCTGAAAGGAGAGAAAGAATAGGATAAACAGGGGGAAATGGGATGGAGGTAAATACAGTTGGCAATCATAACTATGAAAAAATTTTTGAACCAAGTTTCTCTGACAAAGGTCTTATCTTTCAGATATGTAGAGAAATGAGCCTATTTGATAAAAATAAGAGCTTTACACAACTGACAAATGATAAAAAGATATGAACAGTCAGTTTTCAGATGAAGGAATCAAAGCTATTTATAGTCATATGAAAAATTGCTCTAAATTGATTAGAGAAATGAAAACTAAAACAATACTTAGGTCCTACCTCACACTTATAGATTGGCTAATGGGACAGAAAAGGAAAATGATGAATGTTGGAGGAAACATGGGAAAATTGAGACACTAATGTACTGTTTGTAGAGTTGTAAATTGATTCAATCATTACGTAGAGTGATGTGTAACTATACCCAAATATTTAAAGTAGCTCTTTTCTGGTGACAAAGAATTAGAAATCGAAGGATTGTCCATCAACTGGGGAATGGTTGAACAATTTATGGTATATGATTGTGATGGAATACTATTTTGATATAAGAAATGATGAGCTAGATGCTCTCAGAAAAACCTAGAGAGATGTGAACTAATACAAAGTAAAATTAGTAGAACCAGGACAACATTGTGCATAGTACTTAGAATACTGTAAGATGATCAACTGTGAATAACTTGACTATTCTCAGAAATACAATGATCCAAGACAGTGCTGAAGGACTTATCATGAAAAATTCTATCCATTCCCAGAGAAAGAACTGATGGAATTGGACCACAGATCAAAGCGCACCTTTTTAGAGCTTTCTTCTTCTTGCTTTTTGTTCTGTTTTCTTCACAACATGAATATTATGGAAATAGGTTTTGTGTGACTGTACATGTATAATGTATGACAAGTTGCTTGCCTTTTCAATGATGTGGGGAAGGGATGTGGGAGGGAGAGAATTTTGAATTCAATTTTAAAAATTAATGTTAAAGATTATTTTACATGTAGTTGGGAAAAATATGATATTAAATTGAAATTAAAAAAAAATCATAGGTCTGGACCATACATCATATATAAAGCAGTGATGTGAAATTCAAATGGAAATGGAGGTCACTAAACCATAAATCAGGATCCTTGAAGACTACATATTGTTTCAGAAACCACAAATTAACATTGTCTATGTTGTATTGAGGGTATCTAAGTGGCACATTAGATAGAGGACTGGAATTGGAATTGGGAAGCCTCATCTTCATGAGCTCAAATCTGGTCTCTGGCACTTACTAGCTGTGTGACCCTGGGCAAATCATTTAACCCTATTTGCCATAGTGCCTCATTTGTAAAACGAACTAGAGAAGGAAATGACAAACCACTCCAGTATCTTTGCCAGGAAAACCCCAAATGGGGCCACACTATTTAAAAATGACTGAACTGGTATCATAGTTGGTTTTTATTCATTTTTAAAATATTTCTCAGTTACATTTTAGTGTGGTTTGAGCCCCATTTGGGAAAGTTGCAAGTCATCTGTTTGATTCTTCAGATATAAAACAATGAAATAGTCTTAAACTTATCTCTACCAATTCAGCTAGCTATTTCTCTATGAAATAGTCTTAAACTTATCTCTACCAATTCAGCTAGCTATTTCTCTATGATTTCTATGAATTTATAAGTCCAAATATCTCCCTCTGGTTACAGCTCTACTATGTATGTTGTCTTTCCCGTTAAAATATAGGTTCTTTGAGGACACAGAATATCTTCACTTTTGTATCTGCACCCCTAGCATGGTGACTGTTCCATAGTAAGTCCTTAAATTATATTTTCTTCATTTATATATGTGTACATGAGTGGGTGTAGGGGTGAGGAGTGTTGTAATAGGCAACTAGCCACTGAAAACTCTGTTTTTAAGAAAATGTGCACTGGGCACAGCCAAGATGGTGGAGTAGAAGGACAAACCTATAGAAACTCCACCGCAGCCCATAAAATCCCTGTTAAAAAATGACTTTAAACAAATTCTGGAGCAGCAGAAGTCACAAAACAACCAAGTGGAAGAGATTTCCAACCCAAGGCATCCTGGAAGGCCAACAGGAAAGGTCTATCACACCTGGTGTGGAGCACAGCCTAGCCTTGATCATGTGGCACGGACAGGACCAGAGCAGGCCGCAGGGGGCACAAGCCTCAACAGCAGCTGTGGTTCCCAGATTGATCAACCCACAAAAGTAAAAGAAAACTTCAAAGGTTAGTGAGAAAGCTCTCTCATCTGCGTGAGAAGGAAATGCATTCTGGCCCCTCCAGCAGCAGAAACTGCAGCAGCAGCATCAATTTTTGGAGCCCTTTTCCTAAAGCCCTTGCGGGAATGGAACAACTGATATGAATCTCAGCCCTGAGTGGTCACCCTGGAGTGAGGAGCAGTGCTGGCTGGTTGGCACGGTGGAGCTGATGGGAGGTTCTGGAGAGAGAATTCTACTCACAGATCCTGGAAAGAAAAGAGTGCTTGTGGCTGCTCCCAGACCAGAGCTCAGACCAAGACAGGAGTAAACTCCTCTCCTTTGATTGTGCCACCATGGAGGAACTAAGAACTTACAGGTCCCAAGAGTATACCCTCCTCTCGAAGAAGGATGCAAGAGTCAAGGCACTGGCTGGGGAAATACCCCAAAAAGGGAAAAAATAACACTATAGAAGGCTACTTTTTTATGAACAAGTATTTTATTACATTCTTTCAGATGAGGAAGAACAATGCATACCATCAGAGAAAGACCTAAAAATCAAGGCTTATGCATCCCAAACCCCCAAAATAAATATGCAATGGTCTCAGGCCATGGAACAGTTCAAAAAGGATTTTGACAATCAAGTAGGAGAGGTGAAGAAAAAATTGGGGAGAGAAATCAGAGTGATGCAAGAAAATCATGAAAAGTGAGTCAACAGCTTGCTAAAGAAGACCCAAAAAATGCTGAAGAAAATAACACCTTTAAAAATAGGCTAACTCAATTGAAAAAAGAGGTTCAAAAAGCCAATGAGGAGAAGAATGCTTTAAAAGGCAGAATTTGCCAAATGGAAAAGAAGGTTCAAAAGTTCACTGAAGAAACTAGTTCTTTAAAAACGAGAATAATGATGGAAGCTAAAGACGTTGTGAGAAACCAATAAATTACAAAACAAAACCAAAAGAATGAAAAACTAGAAGACAATGTGAAATATCCCATTGGAAAAACAACTAACCTCGTAAATAGATACAGGAGAGACAACTTAAAAGTTATAGGACTACCTGAAAGCCATGATCAAAAAAAGAGCCTAGAGAATATCTTTCATGAAATTATCAAG
The DNA here is from genome assembly GCA_023548195.1 of Bettongia penicillata ogilbyi. NCBI lineage: Eukaryota > Metazoa > Chordata > Mammalia > Diprotodontia > Potoroidae > Bettongia > Bettongia penicillata. The sequence continues at coordinate 7,264,181 of JAJHZJ010000044.1, read as the reverse complement.
GAAAACTGCCCTGATATTCTAGAATCAGAGGGTAAAATAAATATTGAAAGAATCCACCAATCATCCACTGAAAGATATCCTGAAAAGAGAAACTCCTAGGAATATTGTAGTAAAATTCCAGAGTTTCCAGGTCAAGGAGAATATCTTGCAACCAGCTAGAAAGAAACAATTCAAGTATTGTAGAAATGCAATCAGGATAACACAACATGTAGCAGCTTCTACATTAAGAGATCGAGGGGCTTGGAATGTGATATTTCAGAAGTCAAAGGAATCTAAGAACCACCTACCCAGAAAACTGAGTATAATGTTTTGGGGGAAAACAGTCATTAAATGAAATAGAGGACTTTCAAGCATTCTTGATGAAAAGACCAGAGCTGAATAGAAAATCTGACTTTAAAACACAAGAATCAAGAGAAGAATGAAAAGGGAAACAGGAAAGAGAAATGATAAAGGACTTAATAAAATTGTGCTCTTTACATTCCTACATGGAAAAATAATATTTGTAACTCTTTGAACTTTTCTCAGTATTTAGGTAGTTGGAGGAAATATTCGCACACATACACACACACACACACACATAGGGCACACAAAGTGAGTTGAATAGGAAAGGATGATATCTAAAAAAACAAAATTAAGGGATGAGAGAGGAATATATTGGGAGAAGAAAGGGAAAATGGAATGGGGTAAATTATCTCTCATAAAAGAGGCAAGAAAAAGTTTTTTCAATGGAGGGGAAAAGGGGAGAGGTGAGAGGGAGAAAGTGAAGCTTACTCTCATCACATTTGACTTAAGGATGGAATAACATACACACTCAATTTGGCATCAAAATCTATCTTACACTACAGGAATGTAGGGGAGAAAGGGATAAGTGGGGTGGGGGATAATAGAAGGGAGGGCAAATGGGAGGAAGGAGTAATTAGAACTAAACACTTTTGGGGATGAGCAAGGTCAAAAGAGAGAATAGAATAAATATATAGAATATATATAGATATAATATTATATCTATATATATAGAATAAATAAATAGGGGGAGGATAGAATGGAGGCAAATATAATTAGTCTTACACTTATTTACATTATGGATGTCTTTTGCAGAACTGCACATATATAACCTATATTGACTTGCTTGCCTTCTCAGTGGGGACAGGTTGGGAGGAAGGAAGGGAAGAAAATGGAACTCAGAGTTTTAGGAATGAATGTTAAAATTGTTTTTGCATGCAACTGGGAAATATGAAATATAGGTAATGGGGTAGAGAAATCTATCTTGCCCTACAAGCAAAGAGAGAACATGGGAATAAGGGAAGAGAGGGGTGTGATAGAAGGGAGGGCAGATTGGAGAAAGGGGTAATCATAATGTATGGTGTCTTGGGGTGGGCAGAGGGGAGAGATGGGGAGAAAACTTGGAACTCAAAATTTTGTGGAAATGAATGTTGAAAACTAAAACTAAATAAATAAACATTAAAACATTTTAAAAAAAGAATATGTACTCTGTCAATGTTTGGTGAGCCCACTTCTGAAATTTCTTGAAGACATGGAATAGGAGTGGGGGAGCACTAGTCAGTCCACTTCAGAGCATATGTAGGTACTCTGTGATTGTATCCTAACCGTTTACTTTGTGATGAAGAAAAGCCTCTTAGTTTTCTGCTGAGCTGGAACAAAGTGTACATATAAAAGTCATTAACTAGTCAAATTGTCTCTCTCTCTTGTCTCAGAAGTTTGAATGAAGAGGAGCCAATTTTGCCAGCCTCTGAGTGGGAGATCCCCTTTCCCATCTGGTCACTATGTGACTTCAAGCACATGGTGCTTGTGTTGTTTCTGTCTCTGTTGTATCTATTCTTTCCTGCTGGGAAAGTAGCACAATAGACAAAGTGCTGGACATCAAGTCCAAAGTTAAAATCTGTATCAGGCACTTACTAGTTCTGTGACCCTGGGCAAGTTACTTAAACTTGTCTGCCTCAGTTTCCTCACCTATGAAATTGGAATAAGAGTACCCATATCACAAAGTTGTGAGGATCATATGAGGTTTAACATAGTGCCTGGCACATAGCAGGTGCTTAATAAATGCTCGTTTCCTCCTCTTCTTCCTGTGTTTAGGTGAAGAAATATTGGAGACATAACGACCTTGAAAGATCTGAAAGGAAAGAGAAAATGAGAGACGAGTGAAAGCACAGACTTTGAAAAGTGGACAAAAAAGCCCTGAGAGCTTTAGGCATATGGGAAAGATTTAACACCTCGACATGTTTTTTTGATTCCCAGTAACTCTAGAGTCCCCAGAAATTCCTGAGGAAACTTGGTCTATTGAAATCAATGTGTCCTTGGTAGAACTGAGATTTTATCTTGCTCCAAGATCACAGAGTTCCACAACTCTTGTGTGTTCTATTACCTAAATTAGTCTGCATGACTTTCCTGATTACCTTTCACTACTTGCTTTGAGAAATTTATGATTGTTTTATTCGTCCACAGTTTGTGATTGCTTGGGGTATGCTAAGTGTTTGATGGGAAAATTAAGTTGTTACTCTTCAGGTCTAGGCTGGGCCTATTCATTCAATGCCCTACTGAATGACCAGGGAAAGTTTCTTTTAACCTTAACTTCTCCAACAAAATTATATAGGTAATCACCAGACAGAATCTAAATTTCATCTTGAAGATAAAGGAGTAATGGAGTGATCATCCAGACACTCCTATTTTCTTTCTACTCTTCCCAAAGGTAAAATCCCAGTCTTCCTGAGAGATGGGGCATTCCAAATCCATCCAAAAGTCTCTGTTATTTATGAATTGACACAAAACCCATTTCTGGGTCCTTTACTTGGTCAACTGTTAACATGTGAAACACTTTTCTCAATGTACTTCACAAACATTCTCATATTTAAATCTGTTAAGTAATAGCCCTGTGACGGAGGCACTACAAATATTATCCCCATTTTGCAGATGAGGAAACTGAAGTCCAGAAACTTGACCATGAAACTGTCTTTTCTGCACTATAGTTACTGTAGTTACATATGATAGATATTTAAATATATGAAATAGTTGAGCTATAAAAGATCAAAGAATCATAGATTTAATAAATATTTGGAGAGGTATTTGGAGAGGCAGGTATTCTTGCCTAAAAACATCAGAATTCTACCTGCTATGTAACAAAATTATCAATCGACAGGAACTTATAAAAGATACATTTTATGCCCAGTATTTTGTTTGTTTTTTTAAAAATATCTTAAGACATTGTTTGACTTATAGGTAAGCACAATAGAGAAAATTGAATCAGTTATGGATTCCATGTTTAGGAGAGACATTAATAAGCTAGAACATATTCTTATATATCTAACAGCATCATGTAAGGATTGTAAACAGTATCATATGATCAATGATTGAAGGAACTTGGAATGCTTCTCCCCAAATAATAGGAGACTGGAGAGGAGCATAATGGATAACTTCAAATGCCAGAAGGGATGTTATGTAGAAGGGCAATAGTTAGATGCATTAGAAAGCTATGTGGCACAGTGGCTAGAACACTGGACACAGGAAAATGTAAGTTCAAATCCTGCCTGTTATTAGCTATTTGACCCTACATAAGTCACTTAATCTCTGCCTACACCAGTTGTCTTATCTCTAAAATTAGGATAATAATAATGGAACCTACCTTCCAGGTTGTTGTAAAAATAAAATGATATATTTGTAAAGCTCTTAATAACCTTTAAAATGCTATATATTGTTATTGTAGTAATTATTATTGGTGGTGTCCTTGTTGTTATTTACACCAGAGGGAAGATCTAGGACCAGGAATTGGGACTTACAAGAAGGTAGACCTGGACTCCCAATGCAGATAGCCAACAAATGAATATGCTACCTTGGGTGATAGTGAGTTCAGGAAGTATTTAGGAAACTACTAGGTGAACATTGAGTATGATGTAGGTGAAAGGGAGAATTACTGCCTCAGGTAGGAGTTGGGTTTGGTCACTTTCCTGAAAACATCCTGAAGTTTGGAGGTATGCAAATGAAGTTAAGGTGGATGCCTATATTCCAGGGAGATTTTTGTTGAGGTTGGAATAGAAAACCAACTTCTGAGGTCACTCCCAATTCTAAGATTCTAAGTAACAGTTCCTCAAAAAGTATCTGGTGCATAGTAAGTACTCAATACTTTTTTCTAATGAATGAATAAGTGAAAAGAAAATATAAATATTGCCATTTCATCATCACTAAGATTACATGGGAGACTTCTGAAAACTGGGAAAAGATTCTTGTGGGAGATAACTGGGTTGCTTTTAGGAAACTCTTTGTGGAACAAGAAGGGTAGTAGATATCCTAAATTCTATTGTCATCTTGCTAGGAGATGTCAGCTCTTCCTTCTCAAGGGGGAACTGATGAAAAGCAGACACTTCAACCAGAATAGTCTATGGCCTCTTTAGGGAGAAGCATAATTTGAAAGTGAAGAGAAAAAATGGAAATAGTTGTGACTTTGAACAACCATACATGTCACCTTGTGGCCAGAAGCATTCTGAGATCTGTCAGACAGCTAAAGAGCTGGTCTATGATTAATACAAGAATGCTGGATCTATAGATACCATGAGATATTGCTTTCCCCATAAAATATTGAATGTGGTTAATGCAAAAGCCTGCCAGGAGTCCCTATCTGGCCCCTAGTTGTGTTAGCCTCCAGTTAACAATGAGTTGTCCCATCACTTATTGCCACCACCCAAGCATATGGAGCTCACTCTCATGACCATGGCCTTGGATCTCAATTCTAGCTCTTATCCCCCTAGAGAATATCTCCTACAAATACTCCTCAAAATTACTGGCAATGCTGTACTCAACTATCTCCAGTGAATTGTGTTTTCAGAGTGGAAAGAGAAGTTGGAGGAGATCTAACCTAATACCTACAATGAACAGAATGATGCTCCTTGGTCAGCATGATGACTATATTAGAAGTGGTAAGAAGAAGAAGCAGAGAAACTGTCTTTTCTGCACTATAATTACTGTAGTTACATATGATAGAGATTTAAATATATGAAATAATTGAGTATAAAAGATCAAAGAACTAGAAGGAACCTTAGAGATCATCCAGTCTAACCCCCTCCTTTTGCTGATGAGAAAACCAAGGCAGAGTATCCTGCACAAAATTAGATAGGAAGTAAGTGGCAAAGGCACAATTTAAAATCTTAGACCCCAAATTCAGGATTCTGTATCACAATGCCTCTTTATGCATATGATGTTAGAGCATTTAAAACATGACTTCAGTATTGAGTGAGAATTTGGGGAAAAGGACATTGAGCATTAGAGGTAGAAGATAGGTTAAAAGATAGTGTTAGAAAATCAAATTTTAAAACTACTATGTACAACAGACATGATGTAATAATATTGTTTTAATTATAATTGAGGAAGCTGAGGTCCAGAGAGATAAAAGCACTTGCTGATAGTCCTACAGTTTGGGGCAGAGCCAGGACTTAAAACTGGCAGAGTCAGGATTCATAACTCAATCCTTTTTTTCCACTACACTAAGCAAAATCTAACTCTATATCCAGACTCTGGGTTTTCCTAGGTCTAACAGGCAGGAGAAGTATAATATGTATAATATATAATATGTTGACTTATGAATTACAATATCTAAATTAACAAAACTAGCTATGACTATTCTAAAAGGTATCTCTATCTCTGAGAGAGATTGAACTAGAAAATTCCTAAGGTCTCTTCTAACTCAAAGCATCTCATATTCTAGGATCCTATCACACATTTGGGTCATCCTTTGACTCTGCTGTGTACCTTGGATGCCTAAAGAAGATTGTTGACCATTGTTGACTCAGTTCAGGGAGACCTTTTATCACTGGGGGCATAGACATTTTGCCCCCTAAGATGACTTTTCATCTTTCAGAATCAGAATTTGCTTAGAAATATAGAAACCCAAGTCTCCACAGGCAATGAACTAGGAAAACTAAGTTTCTCTTTGGTGCAAATAGCTATTTCCTATCACAAGTTTCTCCTTTCCCAGAAGCACTGAATCTGCAAGTTTGGTGATTCTATTCTGAGAATTTATTCATAATGAACCTCTCCTTCCTTTTTCTTCTTCCTTCCCTCCTCCTTCTTGCTTAGCCCATATCTTTCAGAATTTGCTTGTTTTAGCTCTCTTCTTGCTTTCAAAGTGAGCATTCTCTACAGAACATATAAGGCCTATGTTTTTATAGCTTCCAAAAGTGGAAGAGGCTGCCTAATCATTGGAGATATTTAAGCAGAAAGTAGATGCCTACTTGTCAAAAAATATGGAATCCTTATTAGGTACATGTCAGTCTATGTGATTTATAAGATAACTTCTGCCTCTGAGTTTCTTATTATCTACACATGAAATATTTATTAAAATCTTTATCCAACAAACCAAAAATAATTTATTGGTCACTAAATATATGCTTAGTAGTGTCTTGAAAACTATGGAAGATGAAAGGTTCTTAGAATACTCATTTTGTCTTATAGTAATCTAAAGGTAGAAGATACTTTCACTACATCATAGATTATCAGAGATGGAAGGGCCCATAGAAGATATAGAATTTGGAGAGACTTTTGGGAGCTAAGATGGTTGAGTAAGCAGAAAATCACAATAACTTTCCTATATCCACCTCCAAACAACCAAAAAGAACTCCCCCAAACAAATCTTGGAACAGCAGAACCACCAAAAACATGGGATAAAACAATTTTTACCCCAAGAAATTTGGAAGGTCAGCAAAAAGGTCTGTATCACTCCAGTAAGGGGGGAAGTGCAATCTAGAACAGGAAGCATCCCAGGAAGTCAGCAGCAAGACTTGCCTCACCAAAACAGCAAAAGATTCAGAGCCCCAGTACAGTGGGGCAGTCAAATGCCAACACCAGGACCAACCATGGACCTCAGAATAGCCAGGAGAACAAGCAGATGCCAACTCTGAGAACTTCCACGTGCTTCAGAGTATCTCTGGGCAAACAGGCAGCATCCAGCTATCAAATGCCAAGTGCTTAAGCTTAGCCCCAGGAAAACAAATACATGCTAAAGGCGCCTAAACAAAACATGCTAAAGGTGCCTAAACAACAGTACCAGGACCCAAATATAACCCAGCATAGCAGAGCAAACAAACAGCTGCTGACACTTGGCCCCACTACTTGTTCCAGTGTAGCCCCAGGCAATTAGGCAGCAAACAGCTCTAGGAACTCTATGTGTGACAGTGCAGCAAGGGGAAAGAGGCAGAAGCCAATGAAGGAACATTCCACTAGCCTCAACAGAGGCAAGACACCAGCACTGGGAACAAACTCAGCACTAAGTAAGCTTCCAGACTCCTACATCCTCCAGTAGTCCAGTAGTGCCAGCCACCCTTTATCTTACACCATCAGCCCAGCACCAGACATGGGGAGCCCCCCAGGAGCCTCAAGGAAACATTGGTGCAGCACCAGGTAAACAGTTAGAGCCTGAAAACCCAGGCACAAGAAGCCTGAGACACTAACTATTCTACCCCAGAAAGTAAGCTCAAATATAAAAAGAAAGGATAAGATACAGAAAAGATAAGCAAACATCAACAACAAAAAGAATCTGACCACAGAAAGATGTTATGGTGACAGGGAAGATTGAGACAGAAACTCAGAAGAAGACAATGTCAAAACATATGTGGGCAAAACTCCAAATTAAAACAGCAAATGCTCTTAAGCCCAGCAAGAACTTATGGAAGAGTTCAAAAAGGAGCTTAAAAATCAGAGAGGTAGAATAAAAATGGAGAAAAGAAATGAGAGTGATGCAAAAGAAATATGAAGAGAAAAAGTCAGCAACTTGGAAAAATAAAACAAATGTGCAAAAGGTAGAATTGACCAAATGGAAAATGATATACAAAAATATACCAAACAAAACAACTCCTTAAAATACAAAAGCTGAATGTGGAAAACAACTCCTTAGAAGTTAGAATTGGGGAAGTGGAAGCTAATGATTCTATAAGACATCAAGAATCATTCAAACACATTTTAAAAATGAAAATAAATAGATGAAAATGTGAAAAATAGCTCATTGGAAAATAACTGAACTGAAAATAAATCCATAAGACAATATCAGAATCATTGGGCTACCTGAAATCCAAAATCAAAATGAGAGAAGTGCAGAGCCACGATGGTGAAGTAAAAGCAGGGAATTGTTTGAGATATTGCCCAAATACCTCCAAATACTTGTAAAAAATTACTGTAAACAATTTTTAGAGCTACAGAACTCCCAAAATGATTGACTGAAACAAATTTCCAGCCCAAGACAACCTGAAAAGTAGACAGGAAGGGTATATTGCATCATTCAGGGAGAAGAGTGCAGTGTGTACCAGCATAGATGGGCCAGAGCAAGCCTCAGGGGGCTGAATCACTGGCAGCTGTGGCAGTTTTCAGACTGCTCAACACACAAATTCCAAAAAAGAAAATTCTGTGGGATCTGGATGGAAGAGGAGTATGTAGGGGAAGAGGGAGTGTAGAGCCAAGATGTCAGAGTAGAAGCATGGATTTGCTCAAGCTCCCCCACAAAAACTCTTAAAAACATGTAAAACATGACTCTAAACAATTTCTAGAGCAGCAGAAGTCACAAAATGGGAGGGTGAAACAAATTTCCACCCCAAGACAGCTTGAAAGGCCAACCAGAAGTGCCTATTGCCCTGGGCTCAGAGAAGAGCACAGCCTAGTGTGGGCCATGCCAGCACAGACAAAACTAGAGCAATCTTCATAGCACTGAATCACAGGCAGCTTCTGTGGTTTCCAGATTTCTCAACCCACGAACAAGAAAGAGAGCTTCAAAAGTCAGTGAGAAAGCTTTTTCATATGAGTGAGAGGTGAGCATGGTCGGGCCCCAAACCCAACCCCAAGGTGGTGCAGCCACTGCTGCATCAGCAGCTGCTTCTGGAGCTCTTGACCTACATACCATGGGGAAATTGGGCAAGTGATCTGGGTATCAGTCCACAATGGCAGTCCTGGGGTGAAGAAGATCACTGGTGTGGTAGAGCTGATGGCAACTGTGGAGAGAAAATAATACATGCAGTTCCAGGGCAGAAAAAAATTCTTGTAGTTGTGCACAGACCAGAGCATATGCTTTGACAGTGCCACTTTGGAGGAACTGAGAACTTATAGGTCTTTAGAGATATCTTGGAACAGCTGCACAAAACCTCTGAAGCCTGGGGTAATATACCCTTCACTTGACAAAGGAGTCAGAAGTCAAGGAACTGGCTGGAGAAAAGCCCCAAAGGGGGAAAAACAAGAATATAGAAGGTTACTTTCTTGGTGAAAAGGTATTTTCTTTCATCCTTTCAGGTGAGGAATAGCAAAGCATACCATCAGAGGAAGACCAAAATATGCAAACAGAGGAAGAGAACAAGGTCAAGGCTCTTAGATCTAAAGCCTCCAAAACAATATGCAATGGTGTCACGCCATGGAAGAACTCAAAAAAAATTTTGAAAGTCAAGTAATAGAGGTGGAGGAAAAAATGGAAAGAGAAGTGAGAGTGATGCAAGAAAATTATGAAAAATGAGTCAACAACTTGCCAAAGGAGACTCAAAGGAGAGGAGCTCCAGGAGAGGTGGAAATTCGCACTAAGACTCAGGCGAGCCTCAGTGCTATGAGTGGAGCCACAGGAGGGGTGGAAACTCACACTAGGATCCAAGTGTGCCTCAGCACTCCAGGGAAAATGGGAAGACAATAGGGTAGCTAGGACCACCAACCCTTGAGTTTGCCTTTACCTTAGCTAAAATGAGGAGCTCTCCCATGACCAGACCACCCCTCCCCCATGCTTAACAAGCTAGCCTCAGGGATGATCAAGGAAATACAAAACAAAAAGATAAATTGGCACCTGCCCTTAGTTTTTTTACACTAGTCAGCTCAATATCAAGTTCTGCAGCTTCTAACTGAAAGAACCAGAAGTCACAATGCACAATCACCATCATGAACAAGAAAAAGCAAATCAAGGGTGAAAAAAAATCATAGAATCTTTCTATGGGGACAAGAACCAAAACATAAATACCAAAGAGGTCAGTAGTGAGACTGTACTCCAATCTGAAACTTCAGAAGAGACTATGAACTACTCACATGCACAAACAGTTATCCTGGAACAGCTGAAGAAGGAAATAGAGGAGAAACTGGCCAATAATTTTAAAAGCATGAAAAAATAATTCCATGAAGAGAACATCTCTTTAAAAAGGAAAATGGAAATGGAAAAGGAAGTTCAAAAACTAACTAGAGAAAATAATTCCTTAAAAGGAATAATTGGACAGGTGGAAAAGAAGATGCGAAAGTTAACTGAAGAAAGCAATTTAACAAAAATTAATATTGGGCAAGTAGAAATTAATGACTCTATAAGACATCAAGAATCAGTCAAACAAAATCTAAAGAATGAAAAGATAGAAGAAAATGTAAACTATCTAATTGGAAAAAACAACTGACCTGGAAAATAGATCCAGGAGATAAAATTTAAGAATTTTTGGCCTACCAGAAAGCCACAATGAAAAAAAAGAGTCTGGACAATACCTTCCAGGAAATCATCAAGGAAAACTGCCCAAAAGTGTTAGATCAAGACAGCAAAATAGTCATCGAAAGAATCCACCATTCACCTCCCGAAAGGGATCCCAAACTAAAAACCCCAAGAAATGTTGTTGCCAAATTCCGGAACTATCAAGTGAAGGAGAAGATACTACAGACTGCCAGAAAGAAACCATTCAAAAATCGAGGAGGTACAATTAGTATCGCACAAGACCCTTTTAGCTTCTGTTATAACATCAAAGGAACTGCAATCTGATATTCCATAAGGCAAAGGAGCTGGGACTACAACCAAAGATCAATTTCCCAGCAAAGTTCAGCATAACATTTCAGGCAAGGAGATGGTCAATCAATGAAGTAGGGATGTCCAGATCTTCCTGACAAAAAGGTCAGAACTCGATAAAAAATTTGATCTTCAAATGCAGGTCTCAAGAGAGGCATAAAAAGATAAACAGGGGGAAAAATAACCAAAACTTGTTACTCAATTAGGACAAACTGCTTACCTCCTTGTGAGGGAAGATGATATCTGTTAATCTTGAGAACTGTACATCTATTACAAAAAATAAAAGGGATATACATAAAGGTAACAGGCATAAAGTAAATGATGTGATGATAAAAATATGATTTAAGCATAAGAAGTGATTGTAACAGAAGACATGAAAAGGAGGAAGCAGAAAATGGTAAATTACATCACAGGAAGAAGTACAAAATTATAGTAGAGGGAAGGAAGGGAGGGAGATGAGTATTGTTTGAGAGGTACTGTCATCTGATTTGGTTCAAGGAGGGAACAATAAACTTAATCAAGTATACAATTCTAATTAGCTCTATAGGCAGTAGGAGGGTAAGCGGGAAAAGGGGAGGGGAAGCTAAAAGTGAAGGAAGAAGTAGTAAGGTTAAAGGGGAGTAAAAGGGATTGGGGCTAAAATAAGGAAGGGAACACTGCAGGAGGTGGTGATGAAAAGTGAAAACTATTGAGGAGGAGAAGGGAGACAGGAGAACTAAAAGCATGAATAGTGGGGAAAAGGATGGAGGAAAAGACACAGATTGTTATCATAACTGTGAATGTGAATGGAATGAACTCTCCCATAAAATGGAGACAGCAGAAAGAATTAAAAGCCATAGTCCAACGGTATGTTGTTTACAATAAACATATTTGAAATGGGGGGAAACACACAGGGTAAAGGCCAAAGGTTGGAGTAGAATATATTGTGCTTCAGATGATGTAAGAAAAGCAGGGGCAGCAATCCTAATCTCAGACAAAGCAAAAGCTAAAATAGGTCTAATCAAAAGAGATAAGGAAGGAAACTATATCCTGCTCAAAGGCACCATAGACAATGAAGCAATATCATTACTAAACATGTATGTTCCAAGTGGTATAGCATCCAAATTCTTAAAGGAGAGTTTGGGGGAATTGAAGGAAGGAATAGACAGCAAAACTATACTAGTGAGGGACCTCAACCTCCCCTTCTCTGAACTTGATAAACAAGAAAGAGGTTAAGGAGGTAAATAAAACTATGAATAAGGAGATATGACAAATATCTGGAGAAAACTGAATGGGAATAGAAAGGAATATACCTTTTTCTCAGCACTATATGGCACATATACAAAAATTGACCATATGCTAGGGCATAAAAACCTCACAATCCAGTGCAGAAAGGCAAAGATACTCAATACATTCCTTTCAGATCATAATGCAATAAAACTTACATGTAATAAATCCATGGAAAGAGAAACCAAAAATTAATTGGAAACTAAATAATCTAATCCTAAAGAAGGAGTGGGTTAAACAAAAAATCATAGAAACAATCAACAACTTCATTCAAGAGAATGACAATATTGACACAACCTACCAAAACTTATAGGACACTGTAAAATCAGTTCTTAGGGGAAGTTTTATATCTTTGAATGCCTACATGAATAAAATAGAGAAAGAGGAGATCAATGACTTGGGCATGCAACTGAAAAAGCTAGAAAAAGAACAAATTGAAAATCCCCAAGTAAATACCAAATTAGAAATACTGAAAACCAAAGGAGAGATTGATAAAATTGAAATTAAGAAAACTATTGAACAAATAAATAAAATCAATCATTAGTTTTATGAAAAAACTAATAAAATTGATAAACATTTGGTCAATTTGATTTTAAAAAAGAAAGAAGAAAACTGAATTACAAATATCAAAAATGAAAGGGGTGAACTCACCTATAATGAAGAGAAAATTAAAACAATAATTAGAAATTACTTCGCCCAACTTTATGCCCATAAATTTGACAATCTAAATGACATAGATGAGTATTTAAAAAATACAAATTGCCCAGATTAACAGAAGAGGAAGTTGAATACTCAAACAACTCCACCTCAGAAAAAAAAATTAAACAAGCCATCAGTGAACTCCCTAGGAAAAAATCTCCAGGGCCAGATGGATTTACAAGTGAATTCTATCAAACACTTAAAGAACAGTTAATTCCAATACTATATAGACTATTTTTGAAAATTGGGGAAGAAGGAGTCCTCCCAAATTCTTTTTATGATCCAAATATGGTTTTGATACCTAAACCAGGAAGAGATAAAACAGAGAAAGAAAACTATAGACCAATTTCTCTAATGAATATAGATGCAAAAATTTTAAATAAGATTTTAGCAAAAAGAATATAGGAAATTATCATGAGAAAAATACATGATGGTCAGGTAGGATTAATACCAGGAATGCAGGGCTGGTTCAATATTAGGAAAACTATTAGCATTATTGATCATTTCAACAATAAAACTAACAGAAACCACATGATTATCTCAATAGCTGCAGAAAAAGATTTTGACAAAATACAACACCCATTCCTATTAAAAACGCTGAAGAACATAGGAATAACGTGAACTTTCCACAAAATAATAAGCAGTATCTACCTAAAACTTCAGCAAGCATTTCATGCAATGGAGATAAGACACATGCATTTCCAATAAGATCAGGGGTGAAACAAGGATGTCCATTATCACTACCATTATTCAATATGGTACTAGAAATGTTAACTGTAGCAATAAGAGAAGATAAAGAAATTGAAGGAATTAGAATAGGCAAAGAAAACAAGTTATCACTCTTTGCACATGATATGTTGATATACTTAGAGAATCCCAGAGAATCAAGTAAAAAACTACTTCAAATAATAAACAACGTTGGCAAGTTGCAGGTTGCAAGATAAACCTGCACAAATCTTCTGCGTTTCTGTATATTATTAGCCAAGTCCAATAGCCAGAGGTAGAAAAAGAAATCCCTTTTAAAGCTAGGGTAGACACCATGAAATATTTGGGAGTTTACCTGCCAAAACAAACCCAGAGACTATATCAACACAATTACAAGATACTTTTCACAGAAATAAAGTCAAACCTAAGTAGATTGAACCAATATTAATGAAAATGACAATTCTACTTTAATTTATTTATTTAGTGCCACACCAATTAAACTATCAGAAAATTATTTTCTAGATCTGGATAAAATAATATCAAAATTCATCTGAAAGAACAAAAGGTCCAGAATATCAAAGGGACTAATGAAAAGAAATGCTAGGGAAGGTGGCCTAGCGCTACCAGATCTCAAATTGTATTATAAAGCAGTAATTATCAAAACTACTTGGTACTGACTAAGAAACAGAAGGGTAGACAAGCGGAATAGTCTAGGTACTCAAGACACAGTAGGCAATGAATATAGAAATCTATTCTTTGATATACCCAAGGACCCCCGCTTCTGGAATAAGAACTCATTGTTCAATAAAAATTGCTGGGAAAACTGGATAACAGCATGGTGAAAACTAGGCATAGACCAATGCCTGACACTGTACACAGGAATAAAGTCCAAATGGGTCCATGATCTAGGTATAAAGATTGATATTATGGACAAATTGGAGAAGCAAGGAATAGTGTATTTATCAGATTTATGGAGTAGTGAAGATTTTTTGACTAAAGAAGAGATAGAAAGCATTATGATAGAGCAAGACAGATAATTTTGATTACATTAAACTGAAAAGCTTTTGCACAATCAAACTCAATGCAACTAAAATTCAGAGGAATGTAGTATATTGGGAAAGAATTTTTACAGCTAATCTCAGAGATAAAGGCCTCATTTCTAGAATATATAAAGAACTGAGTTAAATATACAATATAAGTCATTTCCCAATTGATAAATGGTCAAAGGATATGAATAGGCAATTTTCAGAGGAAGAAATTAAAGATATCTATAATAATATGAAAAAAATGCTCTAAATCACTTTTGAGTAGAGATGCAAATCCAAACAACTCTGAAATGCAAATCCAAACATCACACCTATCAGACTGGCAAACATGACAGAACAGAAGATGATAAATGTTGCAGAGGATGTGGGAGAGTTGGAACACTAATTTGGTTTTCGTGGAGCCGTGAGCTCATCCAATCATTCTGGACAGCAGTTTGGAACTATGCCCAAAGGGCTACAAAAATGTGCAAACCTTTTACCCAGCAATATCACTTCTAGACCTGAATCCCTAAGAGATCATAAAAATGGGGAAGGGTCCCACATGTACAAAAATATTTATAGTAGCACTCTTTGTAGTGGCTAAAAACTGGAAATCAAGGATATGCCCATCAATTGGGGAATGGCTGAATAATTTATGGTATATGAATGTAATGGAATACTATTGTACTATAATAAATGATGAACAAGGAGACTTCAAAGAGGCCTGGAAAGACTTATGTGATCTGATGCTGAGAGAAAGGAGCAGAACCAAGAGAATTTTGTGCATAGCAATGATCACAGTGTGTGAGTTTTTTTCTGGTAGACTTGGGAACTTCATAGCAATGCAAGGACTTAAAAAAAATTCCCAATGATCTTCTAAGGGCAAATGCCCTCTACATCCAGAGAAAGAACTATGGAAATCAATTGAAGAATGTAGTAGATAATTTTTTGTGTGTGTATTATGTTTTGGTTTGTTATATGATTTCTCCCATTCCTTTTAGTTCTTTTACACAGCATGAATAGAGTGAAAATGTTTTTAATAGGAATATATGTGTAGATCCTACATAGAATTGTATGCCATCTTGGGGAGGGAGGGGGTAGGTTTAGGTTGGGTAGGGGAAAAAAATTTAAGTTATATGGCAGTGATTGTAGAACACTAAAAATAAATAAAATTAATATTAAAAAAAGAGATCATAAAAGGAAAATTCCTTGTAATATTGTAACCCAATTCCAGAACTCCCATGCCATGGAAAAAACATTGCAAGTATCCAGAAAGAAACAATTCGAGTATTGTGAAATTATAATCAGGATAACACAGGATTTAGCTCTACAGAATTGAAGGGCTTGGAATATGATATTCTAGAGGTCAGGGGAGCTAGGATTAAAATCAAGTATCACCTGCCTAGAAAAACTGAGTATAATACTTCAGGGGGAAAATGGATTTTCAATGAAATAGAGGACTTAAGTATTCTTGGTGAAAAGAGTAGAGCGGAATATAAAGTTTGACTTTCAAATACAAGAATCAAGAGAAACTTGAAAAGGTAAACAGGAAAGAGAAATCATAAGGGACTTATTAAAGTTGAGCTGTGTACATTTCTATATGGAAAGATATTTCTCACTCATGAGACTATTTTAGAATTAGGGTAGTTGGAGGAAGATAGATAGGTATGTAAAAAATAAAATTACGTGATGAAAGAGAAATATATTGGGGAGAAAGAGAAAAGGAGAGATAGAAAAGGTGAATTAGCTAAAAAAAGAGGCAAGAAAAAGGTTTCACAATGAAGGGGAAGAGGAGGAGGGTGAGAGGGAATGAGTGATCCTTACTCTCATCGAATTTGGCTTAAGGAGGAATTAACATACACACTCAACTGGGTATCTTTCCTTACAGAAAAATAAGGAGAAGGGGAAAAGAGGAGTGGGGATCTGACAAAAGGGAGGACAGATTGGGGGAGGGGTAATCAGAAGCAAACACTTTAGAAAAGGGATAGGGTCAAAGGAGAAAATAGAATAAGTGGGGGAATAGAATAGAGGGAAATATAGTTTATCTTTCACAATATGACTATTATGGAAGTGTTTTGCATAACTACACATGCATAACCTATGTTTAATTGCATGGCTTCTCAATGAGGATGGCTGGGGAGGGAAGAAGAGAGGAGAATTTGGTATTCAAATCAAATGTTAAAAATTGTTTTTACTTGCAAGTGGGAAATAAGACAAATGGCAATGGGATATAGAAATCTATTTTGCCCTACAAGAAAGTGAAAGGGAAGGGCATAAGGGAGGGAATAGTAGAAGAGAGGGAAAATTGGGGGAAGAGGTAAACAGAATGCATGTCATCTCAGGGGGCGCAAGAGAGAAATGGGAAGAAAATTTGGAATTCAAAATTTTGGGAAATAAATGTTGAAAACTAAAACTTAATTAAAAAATCAAAAGAGAGACCTGGACAGCATCTTTCAAGAAATCATTAAAGAAAACTGTCTTTATATCCTAGAACCAGAGGGCAAAATAGACATTGAAAGAATTCACTGATCATATCAGAAAAGAGATACACAAAAGAAAACCAAAAAAAAACAAACTCCAAGAACATTTATAGACAAATTTCAGCATTATCATGTCAAGGCAAAAACTGGGACCAGAAAGATATAATTCAAATATTGGGGGAGCCACAATCAGAATTACACAGGACTTAGTAGCTGCAACATTGAAGCATTGGAAGTCATGGAACATGATATTCAGGAAAGCAAAAGGTGCTAGGAGTACAACCAAGAATCATTTACCTAGAAAAGTTAAGAATAATGCTCAAGGGGAAATATTGTCATCCAATGAAACAGAAGAATTTCAAGGTTACATAAGGAGAAGACCAAAACTGAACCAAAAGATGATTTCCAGTATCAAAACTCAAGTGAAGCCTATAGAGGTAAAAAAAGGAAAAGACTACATAAGGGATTCAATAGCATCAAACTGTTGACATCTCTACATGGAAAGATTACACTTTTAATTCTTAAAAATTGTATCACTAATAGTACCTCTGTAAGGAATACACACATCCACATAGTATGAATATAAGGTTAACCTGCGGGAATGACATAAAAATAATAAAGGGATAAGAAAGAGGAGCATACTGAGTGAAGAAGGGAGGGAGAGGTAGAATGGAGTAAATTATTTCACACAAAAAGGTGCAGAACACTTATTAGAGCAAAGAAAAAATGAGAAGGTGGGCAATTACCATCACTTGAATCTTACTCTCAACAGAATAGGCTCAAAGATAGAATAATATGCACAATCCCTTGAATACAGAAATCTATCTTAGCCATCATGGTAGTAGGAGCAAAAGAGATTAAGTAAAGGTGGTGGGGTCGGGGATAGAAATAAAAGAAGGGAAGGCAAATCAGGGGAGGAGGTGAACATAAGCAAAACACTGGTGAGTAGAAAAGAGGTAAAAGGAGAGAGAGGACAAAGAAAAGGAAAAATAGGATGTAGGGAAATACACAGTTGCTAATTATAGCTGTGAATATGAGGGGGAGTAATTCTCCCATGAAATGGAAGTGGATAGCAGAGTGGATCAAAAGTCAGAATCCTACAATATTTTGTTTACAAGAAACACAACTAAAGCAGAGAAACACAGAGTAAAAGTAAGGGGCTGGAGCAGAATCTATTATGCTTTGGTTGAAGTAAAAAATAATGATAAATCAGGGGTAGCAATTCTGATCTCAGACAAAGCAAAAGTGAAAACAGAACTAATTAAAAGAGGTAAGGAAAGAAACTACATCTTGTTAAATGGTACCAGAAACAATGAAGCAACACTAACCATATATTCACCAAGTGGTATATTCTTAAAGAAATTAAGTGAGTTGCAAGAAGTAATAGACAGCAAATATTTTCTAGTGGGGGACCTCAAATGTCCCCTCCCAGAAATAGATAAATCTAACAAAAAGAAATAAACAAGAAAGAAACTAAGGAATTTAATAGAATATTATAAAAGTTAGATATGACAGACTTTTGGAGAAAACCGAATGGAAAGAGAAAAACATATACCTTTATCCCAGTAGTCCAAAGCACTTACACAAAAGAGCATAAAACCTCAAAATCTAATGTAGAAAGGCAAATCATTCTTTTCAGATCATAATGCAATAAAATTACATTCAACAAAGGGCAGTGGAAAGATAGATTTAAAATTAATAGAAACTAAATAATTTAATCTTAAATAATTAGGTCAAAGAACAAATCATATGAGCAGATGGATTTCAAGAGAACTTGGAAAGAATTGTATGAACTGATGCTGAGTGAAGTAAGTAGAACTAGAAGAACATTGTACATAGTAACAGCCACAGTGTGAGAGGACTGATTTTGATAGACTTATCCCTTCTTAGCAATTCAAGGACCTAAAACTTTTCCAAAGGACTCATGATAGAAAATGCCATTCACATCCAGAGAAAGAACTATGGAGTTGGATTGCACGGTGAAGCAAACTCTTTTCTCTTTTTTTCTTTCTCCTGGTTTCTCCCATTCATTACAATTCTCCTATCCAACATGAATAATGTAAAAATGTATTTAATAGGAATGTATTGTAGAGCCCATATCAGATTGCATGCCATCTTGGGAAGGGAGGAGGAGAAAATTTAAAACTTATGGAAGTGAAAAGTGAAAAGTGAAAATAAATAAATAAATTTTAATAAAGAGCAAATCATAGAAACAAACAATAATTTCATAAAAGAGAATGAGAACAATGAGAAAGCATGCCAAAATTTATGAGATCAAGAGACAGCAGTATTAAAAGGAAAATTCATGTCTACATTATTACATCAGAAAAATAGAGAAAGAACAGATCAATGAATTGGGCATGCAACAACAACAAAATCTAGAGAAATAGCAAATTAAAATCCCCAATAGACCATCAAATTGGAAATCCTTAAATCAAAGATGAAATTAATAGGACTGAAAGTAAAATATATGTATCATATATATGGTGGTTCAATATTAGGAAAATTATCAACATAATTGATCATGTCAATAATAAGGCCAAAAGAAGTCATATAATTATCTCTGTTGATGATAAAAAAAAAAGGCTTTTGACAAAATATAGCACCCATTCGTATTAGAAACAACAGAAAGCCTAGGAATAAATGGAGTGTTCCTTAAAATGATAATGAATATCTATATGAAATCATCAGCAATCATTTTCTGTAATGGGGATAAGCTAGAAGGCTTCCCAGTAAGATCAGGGGTGAGGCAAGGATGTCCATTATCACCACTATTATTTAGCATAGTACTAGAAATGTTGACTGTAGCAACAAGAGAAGAAAAAGAAAGCAAAGGAATTAGAATATACAATGAGGAAACAAAACGATGACTCTTTTGCAGATGATATGCTCTTAGAGAATCAACTAAAAAACTACTTGAAATATTTAGCAACTTTAACAAAGATGCAGGATATAACATGACCCCACGTAAATCATCAGCATTTCTTCATCTGACCAACAAATCACAGAAACAAGTGGTATAAAGAAAAATTACATTTAAGACAACTGTGAACAAGATAAAACACATGGCAATCTACCTGCCAAAACAAATCTAGGAACTTTATGAATAAAATTACAAAATACTTTTCACACAAATAAAGTCATACCTAAACAACTGGAAAAATAAAATTGCTCCTGGGAAGGCTGGGCCAATGTAATAAAATTGCTAATTCTGCCTAAACTAATTTACTGATTCAGTGCCATACCAATCAAACTACCAAAAATTATTTGATAGAGCTAGAAAAAAAATAACAAGAAAATTCATGAACAAAAGGTCAGGAATATTAAGGGAATTTATGAAAAAAAATATAAAAGAAGGTGGCCTAGTAACACCATACTTCAAACTATGTTATAGAGCAGTAATTTTCAAAACTAGCTGATGTTGGCTAAGAAATAGTGTGGTGGATCAATGGAACAGATTAGGTATATAATACACAGTAGTCAATGACCATAGTAACGTAGTGTTTGATAAACCCAAAGACCATAGTTTTTGGAATAAGATCTCACCATTTGACAAAGTTTCTGGGAAAATAATAAGGCAAAAACTCAGTATAGAGCAACATCTTACACCATATACCAAGATAAGGTCAAAATGGGTACATGATTTAGACAAAAGGCTGATACATACACAAAGTAGAAAAGCAAGGAATAGTCTACCTGCAAGATCTATGGACAAGGGAAGAATCCATGACCCAACAAGAGATAGAAAACATTATGAAATGAAAAATAAATCATTTTAATTATATTAAATTAAAAAAAAACTTTTGCATGAGCAAAATCAATTCAACTAAGATTAGAAGGAAAGCAGAAAACCTCGGGAAAAATTTTTAAAACAAGTGTCATTAACAAAGGCCTCATTTCTGAAATATATAGAGAACTGAGTCAAATTTACAAGAATACAAGCCATTCCTCAACTGAACAAATAGTCAAAGATATGAATAGGCAGTTTTCAAATGAAGAAATCAAAACTATCTATGGACATAAGAAGGAGTGATCTTATTTTACTTTTGATTAGAGAAAGGCAAATTAGAACAACTAGGAGGGACTACCTCATGCCTATCACATTGACTAATATGACAAAATAAAGGAAAATTATAAATGTTAGAAAGGACATGATAAAAATGGGACACTAATGCACTGTTGGTAGAAGAGAGTTGTGACCTGATCCAACCATTCTGGAGAGCAATTTGGAACTATGGCCAAAAGGTAACTAAATTGTGTGTATTCTTTAATCTAGCAATACTACTACTATGTCTGTGCCCCAAAGGGATCATACAAAAGGGAAAAGTATCTGCATGATCAAAAATATTTATAGCGGTCCTTTTCACAGTGGCAAAATACAGGAAACTGAGGGAATGCTTATCAGCTGGGGAATGGCTGAACAAACTGTAGTATAGGGATATAATGAAATACTATTTTGCAATAAGAAATGATAAACAGGAAGATTTCAGAAAAACCTGGGAAGACTTATACAAACTAGCTTGAGTATGGTACTGAGGAGAGGAGGAGCACTAGGACCCTCCTCTTCACAAAGGATTCAGAAGTCAAGTAACTGACTGGGAAAATGCCCCCAAAAGGGGAAAAAGTAAGACCATAGAAGCTTACTTTCTTGGTGAACAGGTGTCTCTTCCATCCTTTCAGATGAAGAACAACAAGGCACACTGCCAGAGGAATTCAAGGCCTCTGCCTCCAATACGTTCAAAATAAATATGAAATTATCTCAGGCCATAGAAGAGCTTGAAAAACGTGTCAGCTGTCTGCTAAAGGAGAACCAAAAATGCTGAGGAGATAACACCTTTAAAAAGAGGCTAACTCAATTGGAAAAAGAGGTCCAAAAAGTTAATGAGGAGGAGGCTTTAAAAAGCAGAATTAGCCAAATGGAAAAGAAGGTTCAAAAGCTCACTGAACAAAATTCTTCTTTAAAAGAGAAAATCAAGTACAGGGAAGCTAATGACTATGAGATAAACCAAGAAGTTAGGAAACAAAACCAAAAATTTGAAATAATAGAAGATAATGTGAAACATCTCATTGGAAAAACAACTGACCTGTAAAACAGATCCAGGAGAGATAATTAAAAATTATAGGACTACCTGAAAGCCATGATCAAAAAAAAGAGCCTAGACATCCTCTTCCATGAAATTATCAAGGAAAATTGCCCTGATATTCTAGAACCAGAGGGCAAAATAAATATTGAAAGAATCCACTGATAACCTCTTGAAAGAGACTTGAAAAGAAAAACTCCTAGGAATATTGTGGCCAAATTTCAGAGTTCCCAAGTCAAGGAGAAAATATTGCAAGCAGATAGAAAGAAACAATTTGAGCATTGTCAAAATATAATCAGGATAACACAGGGTCTGGAAGCTTCTACATTAAAGGATCAAAGGGCTTTGGAATGGGTTGTTTCAGAAGTCAAAGGAGCTGGGATTAAAATCAAGAATCACCTACTCAGAAAAACTGAGTACAATACTTCAAGGGAATAAATGGTCATTCCATGAAATAGAGGACATTCAAGCATTCATGATGAAAAGAGTAGAACTATATAGAAAATTTAACTTTCAAACACAAGATTCAAGAGAAGCATGAAAAGGTAAAGAAGAAAGAAAAATCATAAAAGACTTCCTAAAGCCCAACTGTTTATATGCCTACATGGAAAGAAAATATTTGTAACTCTTGAGAATTTTCTCAGTATTTGGGTAGATAGAGGAATTACAAACACACACACACACACACACACACACACACACACATACATACATACATATAGGCAGAGGGTACAGGTTGAGTTGAATCAGAAGAGATGATATTCATAAAAAAATTAAGAGGTGAGGAGGAAAATACTGGAAGGAGAAAGGGAGAAATGGAATGGGGCAGACTATAACTCATAAAAGAGATAAGAAAAATCTTGTTCAATGGAGGGAAAAAGGGAGAAAGTTAGAGGGGAAAAGTGAAGCTTACTCTTTTCACATATGGCTTAAGGAGGGAATAACATACTCAGTCAATTTGGTATGAAAATCTTACACTACAGGAAAGCAGGGGAGGAGGGGACAAGTTGGATGAAGGAGATGATAGAAGGGAGGGAAAATGGGAGAAGGGAGTAACTAGAAGTAAATACTTTTGGGAAGGGACAAGGTCAAATGAGAGAATAAAAAAGGGGGGACAGGGTAGGATGGAGGGAAATATAGTTAGTCTTACACATGGCTATAATGGAAGCCTTTTGCAAAATGATACATATATAGCCTATATTGAATTGCTTACCTTCTCAGGGGGGATGGGTAGGGAGGGAGGTAGGGAGAGAAGTTGAAATTCAAAGTATTAGAAATGAATGTTGAGAATTATTATTGCATATAAATGGGAAATAAGAAGCACAGGTAATGGGGTATAGAAATTTATCTTACGCTACAAGAAAAGAGAGAAGATGGGATAAGGGAAGTGTGGGGTGTGATAGAAGAGAAGCTACATTGAGGGAAGGGGTAATCAGCATGCAAGGTATTATGGGGTGGGATGAGAGGAGAGAGGGGGAGAAAAATTGGAACTCAAAATTTTAGAGAAATGAATGTCTAAATCTAGAAATAAATAAATGCAATAAAATAAAAAAAGACAAAAAGGACACACAAACTGATAAAAAGTGAAGCAAGCACAACCAGAATAACAGTATACACAGTATCAGCAACATTGTGTGATGATCAACTATGAATGACTTATTTCTACTCAGCAACACAGTTATTCAAGAGAAATACAAAGGACTCATCATGGAAAATGCTATCCACATCCAGATAAAGGATTGATGGATGCTGAATGCAAATCAAAGCATACTTTTTTATTTACTTTATTTTTTTGTTATTTTTTATTTTGATCTATTTCTTCTTTACCAATATGACTAATATGGAAACATGTTTTACACAACTGCACATATATAAATTATATCAAATTGCCTACCATTTTCAGAGGGAGGGCAGGGAGAGAAGGAGAAAAATTTGGAACTTAATGCTAAAAATTGTCTTGACATATAATTGGGGGAAAATGAAATAATATTTTTAAAAGAGAGAGAATGTGGTTCACCACCTGCTATTTCTAAGCTATGAGTCATAAAATAGGTGGTGTGATGAATAGAGTGTTGGGCCTGAAGTCCAAGAAGACTCAATTTCCTGAGTTCAAATCCTGACTCACATACTTAATAACTGGAAAAGTTAACCCAGGTTACTGCAGTTTCTTATCTGGAAAATGTACTGGAGAAAGAAATGGCAAACCTCCCTATCATCTTTGCCAAGAAAACTCAAAATGGAGTCACAAAGTGTCACCCATGACTGAAATGACTAGACAACAATAACAGGACAAAAACCAAATGGTCCCTTTTCTCTAGCAGTTGACATTGGAATGAGTAGATACACCATATACACCAATGAACACTAATATAAGAAGAAGCACAGAAAATGGGGCTCTAGGAATATTAAAGAATAAAGAAAACCTTTTCAGCCTGAAATCACTGGGCAATGCCACCAAAAAAAAAATTAATTAAATTGAGCTTTAAAGGGTGATGAAGATTCCGATGTATAGATGAGTAGGTGGATTAGTGGCTTGATCATTTGACTTTTACTTATGAAGACTTGAATTTGATTCCCACTTTAGACACTTACTAGTTATGGGGCCTGAATAAATGATTTAAGCTCTTTGAGTCAGAGTTTCCTTATCTTGTAAGAGGAGGTAGCTATATTCAATGAACTCTGTGATTCTTTTCAGTTCTAAATCTATGACCCTTTAACTTGTAGTGTGCTGGTAAATATTTAATGACTGGATCTCTGGGGGATAGGCAGAGAGAAATTGATATCCAACACTTTACAGTTTAATCTGTGTTGTTAACATTTTCTTTATGACTTTTTTTAAACTCAAGATAATCAACAAAACAAATATACAGCACTGATTTGTAGTTTGCCAGTATCAAAAGTACATATCTCTCATTGAAAATTTAATAGCTGGGGGAGGAGCCAAGATGGCGGAGTAAAAAGACTCAGGTATGCTAGCTCCGAACCCACAGCCTATATATTTTCTGTGAAAAGAACTCCCCACAATTTCTGGATCAGTGCAAGCCGCGCAGAAACACAGTGGAAGAGATTTCCGTTTCAGAGAGCCCTGGAAAGCTGTCCCAAGGGGTCTGTCGCACTCTGGACATGGAGCCCACCCCTGTGCTGCCCTGGCTGTGCAGCCCTAGAGGAGCAGATACGAGCAGGCTTCAGGGACGGGATCTCTGGTGCCTGCAAAGGTCCCTCCACCCACAGGCGCTCCAGGTCAGTGAGAGAGACTTCTAGGCTGGCTGAGAGGAGAGTGGGGTGTCTCCGTGACTCGGGCCCCCTCAGGAGGCAGCGGCAGAGGCAGCAGCGGCCCGGAACTCCTGGAGCAAGCAGGGGCTCAGACCCATTACTGAAGGTCTCTGCATAAACCCCCTGAGGGAATTGGGCCTGGGAGGCGGCCCTGCCCCCACTTGAGCACCAAAACTTAAGCTCACATTGAATAGCAGCCAGGCCTGGCCACTGAAAGCCCTGAGGCTGGGGAGCAGCATTTGAATCTCAGACCCCAAGCACTAGCTGGGTGGATCTAGGCAGGGGTGGAGAGGAATCTCAGAAGTCAAGTAACTGTCTGGGAAAATGCCCAGAAAAGGGAAGAAAAATAAGACCACAGAGAGCTACTTTTTTGGGGAAGAGATATTTCTTCCTCCTTTCATTTCTGATGAGGAAGTACAATGCTTGCCATCTGGGAAAGATGTGGAGGTTGGGGCCTCTGTATCCCAGACATCCCAGGTGGATGTCTGGTGGGCTCAGGCCATGGAAGAGCTCAAAAAGGATTTTGAAAATCAAGTTAGACAGGTGGAGAAAAAACTGGGAAGAGAAATGAGAGAGATGCAAGAAAAGCATGAAAAAACGGTCAATACCTTGGTAAAGGAGACCCAAAAAATGCTGAAGAAAATAAAACCTTGAAAAATAGGCTCACTCAATTGGCAAAAGAGGTTCAAAAAGCCAATGAGGAGAAGAATGCTTTCAAAAGCAGAATTAGTCAAATGGAAAAAGAGGTTCAAAAGATCACTGAAGAGAATAGTTCTCTCAAAATTAGAATGGAACAGATGGAGGCTAATGACTTTCTGAGAAACCAAGAAATCACAAAACAAAACCAAAAGAATGAAAAAATGGAAGAGAATGTGAAATATCTCATGGGAAAAACAACTGACCTGGAAAATAGATCCAGGAGAGACAATTTAAAAATTATGGGACTACCTGAAAGCCATGATCAAAAAAAGAGCCTAGACATCATCTTTCATGAAATTATCAAGGAAAACTACCCTGATATTCTAGAATCAGAGGGAAAAATAAGTATTGAAGGAATCCACCAATCACCACCTGAAAGAGATCCAAAAACAGAAACTCCTAGGAATATTGTGGCCAAATTCCAGAATTCCCAGGTCAAGGAGAAAATATTGCAAGCAGCTAGAAAGAAACAATTCCAGTATTGTGGAAATACAATCAGGATAACACAAGATCTAGCAGCTTCTACATTAAGGGATCAAAGGGTGTGGAACAAGATATTCCAGAAGTCAAAGGAACTAGGACTCAAACCAAGAATCACCTACCCAGCAAAACTGAGTATAATACTTCAGGGGAAAATATGGTCTTTCAATGAAATTGAGCACTTTCAAGCATTCTTGATGAAAATACCAGAGCTGAAAAGAAAATTTCATTTTCAAACACAAGAATGAGAAGAAGCATGAAAAAGTAAACAGCAAAGAGAAGTCATAAGGGACTTACCAAAGGTGAACTGTTTCCATTCCTACATGGAAAGACAATATTTGTAACTCTTAAACTTTTCAGTATCTGGGTAGTTTGTGGGACCACATACACACACATACACACACACACATACACACATGTACACACATGCATGCACACACATACAGAGACAGAGAGCACAGAGTGAATTGACTAGGATGGGACCATAAAGAAATTAAGGTAAATGGTGAGAGAGAAATGTAGTGGGAGGAGAGAGGGTGAAATGGAATGGGGTAAATTATCTCTCATTCAGGAGGCAAGCAGGAGACTTTTTAGTGGAGGGAAAAAGAGGAGGGCTGAGAAAAAAACATGAAGTTTACCCTCATCACATTGGACTAAAGGAAGGAATAACTTCTCATTTTAATAAACATTTATTTTGGTATGAAAACCTATCTTACAATACAGCAAAGTGGGGGAAAAGGAGATAAACAGGGTGGGGGGATGATGGAAAGGAGGGCAATGGGAGAAGGGAGCAATCTGAAGTCAACACTCTTGGGGAGGGACAGGATCAAAAGACAGAATAGAAACAATGGGGGCCAGGATAGGATGCAGGGAAATATAGTTAGTCTTACACAACACGACTGTTATCGAAGTCATTTGCAAAACTTCACAGATATGGCCTATATTGAATTGCCTGCCTTCCCAAAGGGAATGGGTGGGGAGGGAGGGATGGGGAGAATTCGGAACTCAAAATGTTCAAAAAGTGTTGGATGCACTATTTTTTCCAGAGATCCAGTTATTAGAAATTTACCAGCATACTACAGATCATAGCATTATAGATTTAAAACAGAAAGGGACCTTAGCAGACATGGTGTGCAGGAAGAGAAGTGATAAGAAATAACAGTGGAAAGTTCAAGTGGAGTCACATTTTGGAGGGTTTCAAGTGCTGAGCTAAAGTGCTTGTGTTTTGTCCTAGAGTCAGTAGGAAGGCCCTGAAGGGTTTTTGAGAAGCAGAATGATAAAATCAGACTTCTACTTTAGGAAAATCCCTTTGAAGGCTGTGTGAAATATGGATTGCAGAGAGAAGGAAGCCAATTAGAAGGCACAGTAACCCAAGTGAATTATGATGAGGACTTGAACTAGAATGCTTGTGTGAATGGAGAGAAGACAGAAAGAAAAAACATGTCTTGGAGGTAGAATCTCCAGAATGTGGTACCTGAGAAATGGAAGGACTACTTTAAAAGGTGTGTGATGTTTCAAATCTGGACGACTAGAAATATGATGATGACATCAACTGAAATATGTAAGTATAGAGAAAGGGAAGGTTGAGGGAAGAAAATGATGTTTTATTTTAAATATGTTGAAAGTTAAGTATTTGAGGAAATGCCAGGATGAGGAAGGAATAGTTTATGCATAAAGGATACCATAACATCTTCATAGGCAGAAGAGAAGGAGTTAGTACACAAAAAGGAGGAGATGAAATATGAGTTAGAAGGAATGCCAGATAAGCCTGCTTCTGAGGAGATAGGAGCAAAGGCATGAAAAGAAAGGTTAGCCTTGGCAAGTAGAAGTGTTACTTCAGCAGTTAAGACTGGAAAAATTGGAAACTCTTTCATTTAAAAACAGTGGAGTGAGAATATAGTATGTCAGGTTCTAGAGGAAGTCAATTCGCCAAGGACATCCCAGTAAAGCACTAAAAATGTGCCAGAAGAAAAATAAAAATATGAAAAATAAACGCAAAGAGAATCAACTCGAAATTCTTTTATGCAATCTAGAATTGCACACACACACACACACACACACACACACACACACACACACACAGATTTCCAGAGTCCTTTAACCGGATGGATTAAAGATAAACTAGGAGAGGTAGAAAACAAAATTCAAAGCACCTAAGCCCCACAGAAAGAGACTGGCCATAAGAACAAACAAGTAGGCCTCATTTGACCTAGCAAATAGCCCGCGCCTAACTCCGAATTCATGCAGCCTGAGCCTGAACTGTAGTAGCGGATGAGTCAAGAGAATCACTGATGAAGGCAGAGCTCAATTTTAGACCCTTACCTTGGGATCAAGCAGGGCCTACCCATACTATCCAGGTATATGGGAACAGAGTTCAGCCTAAGCACAAATCTTTGTTAAGAAAGTAAGGAAAACAGAAGAAAAAAAGAGACTGAAACAAAGGAGAAATGATTGATAAAAAATAGAGCTTTTAGGTATGGCAAAAGAAGGTTCAAGCAATTTCAAATTGGACGAGGACCTTAGAACATAGGACATACACTGTCAAAGCTGTCAGAAACCTTTGAAAGCAAAGCTGACTACATATAGTACTACAAAAGCTACAAAATGTTTCCTTCACTTTCTGAAGTAAATAGAGCAGGAATATGATGTCCATTTTATAGATGAGAGAACAGGCTCACAGAGATGAGTGAATTTGCCCTAATTTATCAGCTAATAAACTTTAGAAACAGGACTTGATCCCAGATCTTTTCCTAAAATATAAGACCAGTGCACATTCTTACCACAACTTACCACTGATTCTAATATTCTTTGCATCTGACTGTAAAATCTCTTTTCTTGACAGAGGAGTCACTGTTCCCAATGAGTTACATAATCTCAGAGCTAGAAAAAATCATTGGAGATACAATTCAATACTCTCATCCTGTAGACAAGGAAATTTAAAATGACCTACCCAAAATCGCACATCTAATAGGTGACAGAAGTAAGACTCAAACCTTGCCATCAAGTCCAATATTCTTTCTACTACACCATGATCATTTGCTTTTTTTATTTCAAAATTCTAACTTACATATTTAATTTTTTTGTCAAAAGGTAGATGCTGACAGACTTTTTTTTTTTATTGTGAGAAAAATAACTTCACATCCAGTCTGGTCCCCAACTCAAACACTCACTGATATGCTGACAAAGGTTAGGGTCCCCTACCAGGTGATGGTTACTGATTGACAATGGTGGCATTCTGAATGAACCATCCAGTTTTGGAAGTGCCATCTTGCCACTCATTCTGCCTAATTGCTTTCTGGCACTAGAGCCCCAAGTTGTCCCTACAGCTCATTAGAGTACAGAATGACAAGTCATTCACTTTCTCTTGGTTTCCATGTAGTGATGACAAATGCTCCAGGCTTCTGAGGCACCTCTCTGAATGGCCCGGAGGCTATAATAGTGTCTTCAGCACCATGGAGAGCAGGGAGCGCACACCAGGGAGAGCTACTAAATCAAACAGTTTATACTCAGAAAAGGCAAGAGAGAGAACTTACTCCACCTCAGCCCAAGGGGACAGCCTCACACCAGGGGAAGAAGATGCATTAGAAAGGAAGCCACTGCAGGGTAGAAAGCAAAATTCTTTCAAGTGGCTAATGGGCTGGCTAACAGCTGTCAGGTTAACTCTTTGTTATAGACCTACAGTATAAAGTTAGTACAGGCAGAGCAGGAATAGGTCAGTAACAACTTCGACCATCACTTTCCAGGCCAAACAACTGCCTCTTACACATGCCTTTTGAGACTGTGTGACCCTCAGGGACAAATTTCAGAGTGCCCCAAGAATTCTGTAATCCTTAGCATGCAATTGCTTCTCTGTTCATGCAGAGAGAACACTGGGCACAATTTTAAGGACAGTGAAGTCAATCTTGACTATGTTAGCCTCATTTCTCTCCTCCTTGGCTTTGAGTTCAGGGTCAGACGCTTATTTCACTAGTTGCATGACCATCCCCAAAGCTTGTCTGAGCTTCATAGTCTTCTTTTGTAAAATGTGGATAAAAATAATTAGAGTTTAATTCATAAAGTGGTTAGGGACAGGTAATAGATGTCAAATGCCTCGGCTCAGTGCTTTTATGTTGCTCTCCCCTTGGAAATAATGAGTATCCTCTGCTTTGGTGCCCACAGATCTACCCCACTAGAATCTAAGCCCTGTTCTTTTCTACATGAGTGCTTATCTAATTTGATAAACTAACACAAGCAAAGGTATCAAAAATTGATAATGATTTTCCTTTCATCATTTCTAGAAAGCACATTTTCATTTTAACAAAAGTCTTCTATATTCTAGTTCAAAGGAGGGACTAATGTGGGAATATTAGGCTCCAAAGAAGGCTAATCTTTAAAGATAACATTTTGGGCAAAAGATCTCATTTATGCCAAGTATACTGTGAGAACCACAACCTAAGTGTATGACATATTTATGAGAGTTATAATACATGTATTATAGTATGAGTATGTATGGTATGTGCATAGCATATACATGTATTATACATTCACATATTTTAGGTATAAATGTGTACATGTATATATATATGCACATATCTATCCATGTATGGTATACAATTATACATTTCTATATAGGCATGTAGGGAGAAATATATGGTTGTCTATAAGCATGGATTAGAATCGTTATCTTGCTATTTATGCCCTGGGAGACCTTAAAAAAGTCAAAAACCTTTCTGTGACTATATTTCATATATAGTATATGGATTGGATTATCTTTAAAGTTTTTTTATCTCCATAACATTATAAACTGAAATTTATATGGTTTCAGAGAATTCTGAAGTTAAGATTTGCCAGTTTCCTCTCCCTAAGTTGTTCCAACATGCTGAGACCAATTGACTTGGAGACCCCCAGTCTACATGGGCACAACTCAGAACAGATTTTATATCTTTCCCTAGAAGTTTTCAGATTTTCAGAGGAGCTCACAAGATGCCACCAGAAATGCTAGCTCTTTCCATAGTGCTTTATTCTTCATAAAGAAAAGAAAACTCTTCCTAGGATGCCTTCTGGTTTCTCCAGGTTCATCTGTATTACTGTACTGGTTGCCTTAGGTAACACATTCATCCACAAAAAAAAACAAAACAAACAAACAAAAAAACAAACAAACCAACAACAACTTTTCTCTAATAACTCACTGTGGCAGAGAATTGACCCTGGGTTCTCAAAGGTTAAGGCAGCTATACAAGCTCTGGTAGTTTCTATAATATTGTGAAGACTTCAGGTACCATCCCAGCAACAGGCTATATCTGTTGCCTAAGGATCAGGATAGCTAAGTACAGGGAAGTCATCAGCAGTAGGCCAGCTACTAGATTTGGCCAGAATAACACAGGAAAAATGAAGAATGGCCCTCAGACATTGACATGGACTAGAAAAGTTTATCTGATATTAAGTAATTTTCACAATATACAAACAGATAAGACCTAGAAACTTCTTCAGCCAGAAAGCACTTAGCCTTCTTTCCAAATGTACACATAATCACGAGGGACAACACTGGTTTAGAAGATAAACTCATTTACTTAAAAAAAATCCTATGCAAGAGGATGGTGAAATATTATGAACACTATGATATCATTCATGAAACATTTTTAATAATAAGCTTTTATTTTCCATCAATGAAAGTGAGACTGCCACAATAGTTTCCTATGTTCTGACCTTAGGGGGCAGAGTCAAGATGGTGGAATAGAAAGGCACACATATACTAGCTCTCCCCCCACATCCCATAAAATACCTGTAAAGAAAGACTCTCAACAAATTCCAGAGAAGCAGAAGCCACAGAACAACAGAGTGGAGGAGATTTCTAGCCCAGGGTGACCTGAAAGGCCAACAGGAAACATCTGTCACACAGGATGTGAAACAGAGTGTCAGGGCTCTGGGAGGAGGATGAAAGCAGGCCTCGTGGGTGGAATCCCCAGCCTCAGCAGCAGCGGTTTTCAGATCCCTTAACCCACAGGCACCAAAGGTCAGTGACAGGGTTTTTTCAACTGACAAAGAATGGAGAAGGGCCTTCCCAGAGCTCTGGCCTTAGGCAGCGGTTGCAGAAGCCACATTGGGGCAGGCAGCAGCAGCTTCTGCAGCAGCCCGTATCCATTATTGGATGGTAAAACCCCTGGGGACACTGAGCAGCTGATTCTTACCTCAGCTCTGTGTAGAGACCCTGCCCCTACTTAATACTCCTCAGGGATTTGAGCAGCTGATCTTTATCTCACACTGAATGGTGGCCCTGTCCATGCAGCTTATCTGAATCTCAGCCCCCAGTGCTGGCTTGGCACAACTGGAGGCTAGGTGATTGTGAAGAAGAAACTCCATCACTCACATTCTGGGCACAAAAATTTCTGCCTGATCCCAAACCAGTGTGCTTGATTGTACCACCTTGGAGGAAACGAGATCTTACAGACCCCCAGAGTACACCCTACTCTTGACAAAGGACCCAAAAGGTCAAGTAACTGGTTGGGAAAATGCCCAAAACGGGGGGGGGGGGGGGTGGGGGGGAAAAATAAGACTATAGAAGGCTACTTTCTTGGTGAATAGATATCTCCTCCCATCCTTCAGATGAGGAAGAAAAATGCTTACCATCAGGGAAAGACATAGAAGTCAAGTCTTCTGTATCCCAAACATCCAAAATAAATATTCAATAGGCTCTGGCCATGGAAGAGCTCAAAAAGGATTTTGAAAATCAAGTAAGAGAGGTGGAGGAAAAATTGGGAAGAGAAATGAGAGAGATGCAAGAAAATCATGAAAAGTGGGTCAACATCTTGCTAAAGGAGACCCAAAAAAATGCTGAAGAAAATAACACCTTTAAAAATAGGCTAAATCAATTGGAAAAAGAGATATAAAAACGCAATGAGGAAAAGAGTGCTTTACAAAGCAGAATTTGCCAAATGGAGAAGGAGGTTCAAAAGCTCACTGAAGAAAACAGTTCTTTAAAAATGAGAATGGAACAGATTGAGGCTAATGACTTTATGAGAAACCAAGAAATCACCAAACAAAACCAAAAGAATGAAAAAATGGAAGATAATGTGAAATATCTCATGGAAAAACAACTGACCTGGAAAATAGATCGAGGAGAGACAATTTAAAAATTATGGGACTACCTGAAAGCCATGATCAAAAAAAGAGCCTACACATCATCTTCCATGAAATTATCAAGGAAAACTACCCTGATATTCCAGACCAGAGGATAAAATAAATATTGAACGAATCCACTGATCACCTCCTGAAAGAGACTTCGAAAAGAGAAACTCCTAGAAATATTGTAGCCAAATTCCAGAGTTCTCAGATGAAGGAGAAAATATTACAAGCAGCTAGAAAGAAAAAAAATGAGTATTGTGGAAATGCAATCAGGATAACACAACATCTAGCAGCTTCTACATTAAGGGACAAAAGGGTATGGAATATGATATTCCAGAAGTCAAAGAAACTAGGACTAAAACCAAGAATCACCTAACCAGGAAAACTGAGTATAATACTTCAGGGGGAAAAAAATCTTTTAATGAAATAGAAGACTTTCAAGCATTCTTGATGGAAACACCAGAGCTGAAAAGAATATTTGACTTCCAAACACAAGAATCAAGAGAAGCATGAAAAAGTAAACAAGAAAGAAAAATCATAAGGGACTTACTAAAGTTGAACTATTTACATTCCTACATGGAAAGACAATATTTGTAACTCTTGAAACTTTTTTCAGTATCTGGGTAGTTGGTGGGATTACATACCCACACACACACACACACACACACACACACACACACACACAGAGACAGAGAGCACAGGGTGAGTTGAATAGGATGGGATCATATCTAAAAAAATGAAATTAAGGGGTGAGAGAGGAATATATTGGGAGGAGAAAGGGAGAAATGGAATGGGGCAAATTATCTCTCATAGAAGAGGCAAGTAAAAGACCTTTTAGTGGAGGGAAAAAGGGGAGAGGTGAGAAAGAAAACATGAAGCTTACTCTCATCACATTCGACTCAAGGAAAGAATAAAATGCACACTCGTTTTGGTATGAAAACCTATCTTATGATACAGGAAAGTAGGGGAGAATGGAATAAGCAGGGTGGGGGGAATGATGGAAGGGATGGCAATGGGAGGAGGGAGCAATTAGAAGTCAACACTCTTGAGGAGGGACAAAGTCAAAAGAGAGAATAGAAGAAATGGGGGGTAGGATAGGATGGAGAGAAATATAGTTAATCTTATACAACATGACTATTATGGAAGTCATTTGCAAAACTACACAGATATGACCTATATTGAATTGCTTGCCTTCCCAATGGGGATGGATGGGGAAGGAGAGAGGAAGAGAAATTGGAACTCAAAGTTTTAGGAACCATTGTTGAGTATTGTTCTTGCATACAACTAGGAAATAAGAAATATAGGTAATGGGGTATAGAAATTACAGGACAAAAGAGAAGATGGGGATAAGGAAAGGGAGGAATGCTAGAAGGGAGGCAGATTAGTGATAGGAGTAATTAGAATGCTTGGAGTTTTGGGGTGGGGAGGGGAGAAATGGGGAGAAAATTTGGAACGCAAAATTTTGTGGAAATGAATGTTGAAAACTTAAATAAATAAATTAAAAAATA
This sequence comes from Bettongia penicillata ogilbyi, assembly GCA_023548195.1. Taxonomy (NCBI): domain Eukaryota; kingdom Metazoa; phylum Chordata; class Mammalia; order Diprotodontia; family Potoroidae; genus Bettongia; species Bettongia penicillata. The sequence continues at coordinate 7,229,090 of JAJHZJ010000044.1, read as the reverse complement.
AAAATAAAAAAATCAGACCTTATACTATATTATAAAGTGAGAGCACTGTTAAAGTGTAAAAAGGATAATTTTGTTTATTTTTAATTGAAATTTTCTTGTATAAATAAAACACATGTAGCACAGAATAGGAGGAATGCAGAAAATTGGGGGAGGGGTGGGAATTTTCAGAAACATTCTCTCAAATAGGATGTAATTGAGTTAGAATATTGCTGTGGTGTAGGAAATGGTGAGCTGGTTGATTTTATAAAAACATGGAAAGACTTGGATTTATGAAGAAAAAATTCTACCCTCACAGAAAAAGATAGGAGGAAATAAGCATGGTACAGGCTTACATATATGTGCTTATAGATATCTATATATCTTAACTGTAATCTTCTTTAGGATGGGAGGGAAAGAGGGAGAAAAAATAACGTAAAATGTGCACAGCAAAGAATAAGAGAAAACCAACAAAGAAGCAAAGAAAAACTGGACAGCTTTGAAAACAATGTATTCTATTTGTTATGTGGGTTTTCTTGAAATAGAAATTTATTATCCTATATTAAATCCTCTCTCATGAAAAAAAAATAGTTTCCTATATTCTGCATGAGGAAGTAGAAATAGCAGTAAAGGAAATAACGAAGAAAAACAAGCCACAGGTATACACTGAGGTGTTCCACATTGCAGAAGATACAATTTCAAGAGCATTTGAGGATGGAATCTCAGAAAACTGAAAAAAGGTAAAGATATTCAATTGGAGGAGTAAGAACCATAACTGTGTTAGTTCCCCCATAAAGGATGCAGATGACATCAGTAATCACTGACCCATATGTTCACTTTCTCATCATTACCCAATAAATAACTTGCACATGGATCACTGTTGAAAACACCAGAAAGGAAAGGGCAACTTTGGGCAAACCATATTATTGCAGATCATATTTTTCCAACCATACAATTTACCAAAAAGCTAATATAATATACATATAGGCATAGCAGAGATGACTGTTTAACAATATCTTCTAGTTATTAACTTCAACAAAGAAATAAAACATGGAGAAGTATGCCTACACGCACAAAAAAAAATTATCAGTTTCTAGGAGGAGGTTCATTGCAGAGAATAATTATAAGAGGAATTCCATACAGATGATGTCCTCCAGACGTTCTTAATTATGAATAGCATTCAATTCATTCTAGCAAGTCTCAGAACATCATAGAACCTTTTAAATGAGATCCATAAGCACTCAAAAGGGTTCTGCCTAACTAAGCCCATAGGATAAATTTAGTATGCAAAGAATGGAAAAAGCCAAGTAAGTAAAGAATGGCTATTATTGAAGCTGTGATAGTTAGCTGGATGGATAGCCCACATGTCTTACACAGACACTTCATATTGAGAAGGAATTGGCCTAGCATTGAACAGATGGAAGAGTTTGGGTTTGCTTGTTTTGAGGAAATTGTACAACACTTTGAGTGTCTCTAAGCTGCAACCTCGAACAAAATTTTGCACTTTAACACAAATAGTGTTCTATATATTGATTTATTATGGGGATGAAATAATATGAAAGATACCATTGAAGAGATAAATAAGCTTTACATCTTTTATATCACTTGATCCCCACAATCCATCATTGTCAATATGATACAAACTATTTATGTCCAATACATGTCTTTCCATTGTCCTTGAGGTGACCTGATTTTGATTCATTAGAGATTATTGCATTTCATGATTTATAGTCATATTGCATTGCTGAAAGAACATTGGTATGACTAGAAAAGGAGATGGGTCAATCATATAGTGAGATCAAGGGTTATGTAGTAACAGAGAGACAGCTACGTGGTCTATGTGTCCATTTTACTTAAAGTGATCTCTTTGATCCAGCAGTACCACTACTAAATCTGTTTCCCATGGTGTTTAGGGAAAAAGAAAAAGTACCTATATATTCTTAAATATTTGTAGTCGCTCTCTTTGTGGTAGCAAAGATCTGGAAATATCTGGAAATTACTCTCAGATGGCTCAGGAGGAGAAAATGTTGTTGGAGACTTTGCATAGTGGATCATCAAGGCAATATTCACAGCACTGATAGTGACTATGAATATATCAGTGTAGTTTTCAACCAGAAAATATAAAAGACTCTCCATATAGAAGGCAGAAGAAAAACATTTATTTAAACATCAGAAAGTCAAATCCTAGAACCAGAAAGCAAAATCCGTCATGGGGACCAAGAAGTTAATAAACAGGATCATAGGAGAGGGCAAAACCATTCTCAAACCTCCCTTTCCCCAGCCAGAACCTCTTCACTATAAACTGTCACAGTGTTTCAGTCTCAAACTTCCCCTTTCTCAGCCAGGGTCTTCTCCCTATGAATCATCACAATGTGTCAGTTGGGCCTGTGTCAGTTGGCCTGTGCTCTTTCCCGTCTGACCTGATCCCACTCACTCACTTCCTCCCAGTTCCGCTCCACCCTTCCTGTTCTGCCTCTTCAGTAAGCTCCTCCCACCACATGTGACCTAGGCTTTCAGGCAATTTAAGCAGATCATATAGGCCTATTAATTAATGAGAAAGATCTTTCCATTTAAATGACTATTACATTTGGCCCCAAGATTTTTCATATTCATTACATAAATCAGTGGGGCAACTGGTATTACAAGAACTCCACCATTCCTCCTTAACAAAAGGGGCCCAAAATCTTGAGGTAAGGGGCAAAGGTCTCTTCTTCCACAACTACTTCCTCCTGACATTGGATATAGAGCTGTCCCTGCCCCACGAGGTCTCACTTGAGAGATCAGTTCTTTAGTTGGCATCTGGAGTTTGGTCAACTTCAGGTCCAGAGATGACACATCGCCATCATGGATAGGAGGTGACATCTGGCTTAAATGATCAGGCATCTGCAGGTGGAGGGTACTAAGCCCATAGGAAACAAATCTAGAAAACAAGTTTAACAGATGAAAAGACAAAAAGCAAACAAATAAACAAAACAAGGAAACAATAACCAGAAGCAGGGTAGATACAGAGTCAGCTGTGGTTCTGGAGTCACCCACTACCACAGCCTCATTCATGGTAGAATATGTGAGTTAAGGGTACAATTTGGTAATCATTCTCTCCTGAATAAACAACAGTTACAAGGTATTATCTTTCCCATGTGCTATAATTTCCACATCCTTTCAAACGTTGTCTAGCTTCCATTTTACCCATGCTGTAGATCCTGATTTTATTCTATCAGTAGAATCAATCCCTCAGTTCCTCTGTTAGTTATTTCAGAAGGAGAGTAAGTTTTCATAAGTGGTCTTGTTTCACAAGAATAATAATCACTTGAACTATTCTATAGTTTTTACAAAACTGTATGGGTCCATCACCTAAATAATGGAATACTACAATAATTTCTCCTTAATAATAGAAACTATTGCTCCAATCAATACATGTATTCCTTGAGCTGCTAATCCTAATCTGAGCTATAGTTTGGTAAACTTCCTATTCTCCCTGAAGGTGTGATAAACTTGGATACAAGATTTCAGCAGGATCTGTAGGGGAAGCTCTTACTTCTCTATTTCATTATCAAGTTCCTTTTCTCGGTACATTCTGCATAGTTCATTAGTTGGAATACCATCTATGCCTTGCACAGCCCTCCCTTACTCAAAACAAAGTCTAGTGTAAATTATGTCATCATTTCTCTGATGTCATGGTCTTCTTTGAAAACATAGGATGAACATGGTAAGATTACCTCTTATTGGAGATGGATTAGTGGATTCTTTTTCTTTTCACTTTTATGATTCTAATTGTTCTAGACAGTATTTAACAAATTCTGAAAATAACATATCCATGCTTTTGATTTAGTCATGAGTTTCTAGGATTAGGATTTGCAATTTTTTTCTCTTTTTTCTATTTTCCAAGTCAGTTGTTTATGCATACATACACATATACATATCTGCACACATATAAACACATATTTGCATGTATGTATATTTATAACTGACTTGGAATATATTTAAATATGCAAATATGCATATTGTTATAGCAATATCTATGTACATATATGATAGAAACCTCATTTGTTCTAATTTTTTAGGGTTTGGAGTTTTTACTTTCTTCTAATATTTATCATTGCCTCACTGAGTGCTTTGTTCTGCTTTATTTTTCAAGATATTAGTTGATTGGATAAAATTGTCTACTTTTTTTGCTTTAAACTGTTTTCTAACTTATTAGTCTCATTTTTAAAATCTCTTCTTTCTACTTTACCTTCATTTCTTCTATACATTCTTAGAGTTATGGTGGCTAATACATTCTTTTTTCCCCTGAAGTTTTCCTTGTGATTATTTTGAAGTTACACCCTAGAATTCTTTAGATCTGCAGTGTCTCTTCATTGTAGCAGGATTGTGTTTTATTTCAGTTTTTTGTCTGTTTGCTTATTCTATCATTTCAGTTCTTACATTAGTACTTTGTACTAGATTCAGGGTCTGTCAAAGCCCCATCTTGCGTTTTAATCCTGGAGAAGTAATGTATTTTACTGGGGTTAATTTCTATTTCTAATACCATGTGGAAGCTGTTGCTCTGTAGTCACTGGCTAAGTTGTGTCTTGGAGGCAGGTATTTGCTTTTTCCAATAACTTACCTTTCACAGTCTTGGTCTAGGGTTAGGAGCTAAATTCACCACAGATACCAAATCATGCCTACTACCGTAGTCTGCAGCTTCCATCTGTCGTCTGGGTATCTAGATACTGGCCCTCACAACATTGATCTTGTTCCTTTCTTTGTGGAGTCACCTACCAGTGTTTCCTAACTTCAGATCTTTTCCTTTAGAGTGGATGGGTTTCAGAATGGTCCCATTATTCTAACCTGTTTTTCTTTCCTTTGAGTCAGTGGTTTGTGCCTTTATTCTTCCTAGGCTTCCTAGTCTCTGCATCTGGGGATTCCACAAGGGAGATTGTGTTGACTTCTGTCTGGTTTCCTAGAAAGTCCTCAGATTTGAGCTGACCTTTAGTTGGTTTCCTTGACCTGCCACCAACCGGAAGACATCGATCTCTAGATCAGCCCATGTTTGTGTCTAGAAACGCTCAGATGTATCAGTATTCATTTAGAACCTTTCATGCAGACATCTTAACAAGTTGGCAGACACATTCCTACTTCCCATCTAAAAACCTTTGTATAGTTTGCTACCTGTGTTTGGAATGCACTACTTTCTCATATCTACCTCTAAAAATCTCTAACTTCTTCAGAGCTCAGCTCGAGCACTAACTCCTGCACAAGGTCTTTCTTATTCCCCTACCCTCGTTTTCTAAGAGTGTTTCCTTTTTGTCTTTACATTGACAAGGACTAACACAGTGTTGGCATTAATAAAGGTACATTGCCATTCCATCATTATTGAATGGTTGGTAAGATGGATTATGATCACCCCATTTGGAGAGAATACCTACTTGGATGAGATCATATTCATTTAAAATATGTTTATTATTTTAAATCTTGACATACTTAGATTATCTTTCAGATAGATTCCAGCTTTAAATTCTATACTTCTGTTATTTGCATGGCATATTTAGAAACAAGTTGATAGAGTTGTCAAAAAACAAAACAAAAATAAGGTACAGTAGTCAAAAACCAAACAAAACTAGACTGAGTCCAGGCTTTTCTATTTACCACCTATATGACCTTGGTCAAAGCCCTGTGCCTTAATTTCCTCTTTTGTAAAATCAACATAAAAATGATTGCACTGTTTACCTCACAGAGAGGTTGGGAAAAATAATTCTAATAATAAAAGTGAGCTATTACTGGTGTCAAAGCCCAGTTGAGAATCTAAATCTCTTGACCACTGGTTCATATCACATTATATTTTTCATGTTTAGTACTCTGTTTTATAGGTGAGGAAAGAATATAGGAGAATTGGTCTCTTGGAGTTTCCATTTAAGTCAGAATTTATTTAGAATCATATTGATGGGAAAGCTAACATCTACCTACCATGCAGTCAGGTAAAAATGGCACAAAAGATGATCAAAGCAGAACAGCCTCTTGGGGTGGGTAACACAAGTGCCTTCTGTGGTATAATCATAGCATATCAATGTTGGAAGGGAACATAGAACAGGCAGCCCACAATATCAGAACTGCAAGGACCACCAAAACAAAGAATTTAAAAGCTGAAAGGGATCTTCAAGACCTCCTAGTCCATCTCCATCATTTCATTTAATAGAATCATAGGATTATAGAGTTAGAAATTGGAGGGGGCATAAAGAACATTGAGTCCATCCAAACTTCTCATTTGAAGGTGAAGAAATTGAGATTCAAAGAGGTTAAATGAAATTCCTAGGGTCATAACAGCTAAGTGCTTGAGCCAGGATTTGAATCCGGGTCTTCCTGATTCCAAGTCCAATATTTTATCTATTAATGGTGCCTATTTTTACATCAGTTTAATTCTGAATGTATTCCTTTCTTCTTCCCTAACCAGTGAGTTATCCCTTGTAACAGAATTAAAAATATATTTTCATCAAAATTAATCATTGCATAAACTAAGTCTGGCAGCATAGGCAATGTTCCACACCCATGGTCTTCCCCTTCTACAACCAAGGGAATGAAATACATTTTCATATCTCTTCTTGGGGTTAAGTCATAGTAATTACATAGTATTGTTTTATTTTGTTTGTTCTTGCACTTTCACAAAGCTATAGTCACTATGTACAGTGTTTTTCTGGTTCTGCCTACTACATTCTGCCTCAGTTTTTCCCATTCCTCTCTGAATGCTTCCATATCTATTGTTTCTTACTGAACAGTAATGTTCCATTATATTTATGACACAATTTGTTTAATCATTCCCTAATCTGTGGACTTCTCGATTGTTTTCAGTCTTTGCACTACAAAAAGTGCTGTTATGAATATTTTAACATGTATATGAACTTTTTCTTCTGTCTTTGACCTTGGGGTTTATGACTACCAGTGAGATCTCTGGGTCAAAAGGTATACATAGTTTTATTACTTTTTTTTTTTAGCAGAATAACAAACCTCTTTCCAGAATCAGCCTCCTTACTTTACATAGTAGGAAAGTGAGATTCAGAAAGGGTTAGTGAATGTTACACAATAATTTAGTGGCAGAACCAGGAGTAGGTCCCTCCTAGGTTCTAAAGTTAAAAGATTTTTCTGCCATATTTGGGCTTCATAGACCCTTGTCAGCAGCACAGGCATCCTCACCACAGGATTTAGAAATGAAAGGTATTTTTGGCAGACATGATAAGAGGTTCCATATTAAAGGAAATGTCCCATTAAATGGCTATAATTCCAATTTAATGGACACAATGTTATCACATATTAATTACATACCAAGTTCTCAATTCAAAGGATGCCTCTCCAGCTTTAATAAATAAGGTTAGAGATCCATGTTATAAATTGCAGTGCTAGATAATTACTTCCTACCTGTTTACTATAAAGCACTATCTGAAGAATTACCACAATGATATATAAAGCTTAGCAAAGGCAGGAAATTCCAGTGTTTTCAGTCTCAGCAAATTTTCTATTTCCTTTGGAACTACAATCCTTTTCTGAACTAGGGCATTGTACTCACATTTCTGCATTGTGCTCTATCCCAAAAATAAGGGACATAATCATTTAAACTGTTGGCTACTATTACTAAATAATCATTTAAGATGTTCTTTTTACAACTAAATGATATTGGGGGGATTGCCTCAAATGACCTCTGCAGCTATTCATTAAAAGGCAACAAATGATTGCAAGTTTCACATGATTTATTGAAGTGCATATTTGCCAGTGGTAGAGATCTTGTAATTTTTGGATCCTTATTGGATAATTGGGGCTTAGCTCAGGCTTAGTAATTAATGGACCAATGATAGGTCTTTCAGAAATCAATTGACACTAGAATCAACACCCTTCTTACCCAGGATGAAATAACCTACTCGAGCTCCTACAGTACAAAGTTTCTCCAAACTCTTATATTTTAAGATAATAATTCAGTTCTTTAGCACTTCAGTTTTTGCAAAGCACTTTCCTCATACCAACCAAGTGAGGTAGGCAACGTGAGAATCATTACCCCCATTTTATAGATGAGAAAACTGAGGCTCTCAAAAGTTAAATGACTTGTGCATGATCAAACAACAAATGAATGTCTGAGAAGGGAGTCAAATCTATGTCTCCAAATTTCTGACACTTTTTCTATTCTTTCCATGCTTAATATTCTATATTCTGAAGTAACTTTCAGTTTTGACATTCTGGGTTCTAAAGCCTGGTACAGTTCTAATATTTGATGATTCAGCAAGAGGATTTTTCATCTTTTTCTTCAAAATTAGTGATTTATATTATCTGCAATATAAAGACCCACAGGAAAAAAATTCCTTTTAGAGCTGTATACTGCAGAGAAACAGAGATAGGGATAAAAAGACAGAGAGAGACAATGAGACAGATGTTGAGAGAGAGAGAGACAGACAGATAGACTTTAGTAATGAATTGTCTGCTTTTAACTGTCATACTACAACTGGGAAACCTATGCTTCCCTTCTTGATTATCTGCCAGAAAATTTAGAGCTAAGTATAAAGGTTTGATCGGCTCAGTGCTGGTGCCTGAAAAAGCATCAACTCTTATTTCCTTCCTTTGAAACCTGTTCTATTTAGTTCAATTCAACAAACTCTTTTTGAACACCTACAATGGGCAGAGCTACAATTAGCATTAGGTATAAAAATGAACCAGATCCAGCACCTGCATTCCACTGCCTCTTAATATAATAATAAGAAAAGAATTAAATAACCTTATTACAATCCATTGGTAGGATGGAATACAGCCAGAGCTCCCACAGACCATAGCAGATTCCACCTCATGTGTACAGCCATACCCAAAGAGGTTCCCAAGATGGGGCTGATTCTCAAAGAATCCTCTTTTCAAAGCTTTAGAAGTGGCCAACTCTCTCTCTCTCTCTCTCTCGCTCTCTCGCTCTCTCTCTCTCTCTCTCTCTCTCTCTCTCTCTCTCTCTCTCTCTCTCTCTCTCTCTCTCTCTCTCTCAGACACACACACACACACACACAGAATTCACCTGAAAAATTGGCTGACACAATTCTATACCACAGGCCATCCATTTCCTCTGACCCCCGGTTTGTGCTCAGCTTCTACCAGGAGGCCTGGGGATTAATTGGCCATGTAATCGTTATCCCAGCTCGTAACTGCAAATGCTGTTGCTATTCATATAAGAACCTAATCCTTTTCTGAATCCTTCTTGCTTCAATTTGCCACAATAATATCCCTTAGTAGTGGATAATTACACATTGTGTCAAAGAGGATTTCCTTTCTGCTCTTCTGAATTGGGTCCCTACTAATTGCAGGGACTGTCCCCTTCCACCTGAGCTACTGGATGAGGTAGTAAGGAACACTCAATTATAGCCTTCTTGTAATAATTCATTTAGATTGTTCGATTGTGTCTCTGAACACTTTTCTTTTCTCCTGATGAACAGATTTGAGTTGATTTCCTTTGTCCTCCCTCTTGCCACTTTAAAAATTCCCTTACTTTTTTAAAGGACCAGCTCCATAGAATCATGTACTCACAGACCCTCCAAAGCAAAAAGGGACTTCAGTGGACATTTAATCCAGTCTCTATTCATTCTAATCATCCTAGTTTAAAAAGTTGTTATCCTCCTTAAATGTTCCCAAAGTGTTGTGCCTCAGTCTACCTTTTCTACAGTTTTCTCATGTTTCAAAATGAGGGGGTTGGACTAGATAATCTCTAACATGCCCTTTCAGCCTTAAATCTCTGATGTTATTATCCTTATCATTGGCCTCTTAAATTATACCCATCTGCATACATATCCCCCCCTGCTCCTTGGGAGAAAGGTATATGTTATTTGGAAAAATTGTTTTCCAAGCACTTAGCATGGGAGAGTTGAGGGACTAGGCATTTATTAAACATCTACTATGTTCTAAGTACTGTGTTGAAAACTTTACAAATATCTCATTTTATCATTACAACTCTGTGAAGTAGGTACTATGATTCTCATTTTACAGTTGATTTATTTATTTATTTTTATTATTTCCTTGAATTTATTTTTTTAACTTTTTACATTCATTTTCACAAAATTTTGGGTTCCAAATTTTCTCCCCGTTTATCCCCTCCCCCAACCCCAATACGCCAAGCATTCTAATTTCCCCTATCACCAATCTCCCCTCTCTTCTATCATCCCTTCCTTCTCTTGTCCCCATCTTCTCTTTTGACCTGTAGGGCCAGATAACTTTCTATTCCCCATTACCTGTATTTCTTATTTCCTAGTAGCAAGAACAATACTCAACAGTTGTTCCTAAAACTTTGAGTTCCAAATTCTCCCCATCCCTCTCCCCATCCATTCCCTTTGGGAAGGCAGGCACTTCAATATAGGCCATGGCTGTGCAATTTTGCAAATGACTTCCATAATAGTTGTGTTGTGTAAGACTAACTATATTCCCCTTCATCCTATCCTGCCCCTCATTGCTTCTATTCTCTCTTTTTATCCTCTCCCTCTCCAAGAGTGTTGACTACAAATTGCTCCCTCTTCCCATTGCCCTCCCTTCCATCATCCCCCCTACCCTGCTTATCCCCTTCTCCCCCACTTTCCTGTATTGTAAGATAGGTTTTCATACCAAAATGAGTGTGCATTTTATTCTTTCCTTTAGTCAATTGTGATGAGAGTAAACTTCATGTTTTTCTCTCAGCTCCCTTTCTTCTCCCTCCACTAAAAAGTCTCCTACCTGCCTCTTCTATGAGAGATAGTTTGCCCCATTCCATTTCTCCCTCTCTCCTCCCAATACATTTCTCTCTCACTGCTTAACTTCACTTTTTTAAGATATGATCCCATCCTAATCAATTCACTCTGTACTCTCTGTCTCTGTGTGTGTGCATGTATGTATGTGTGTGCATATGTGCACACATACACGTGTGTGTGTGTGTGTAATACCACCAACTACCCAGATACTGAAAAGTTTCAAGAGTTAAAAATATTGTCTTTCCATGTGGGAATGTAAACAGTTCAACTTTAGTAAGTCCCTTATGACTTCTCTTTGCTGTTTACCTTTTCATGCTTCTTTTCATTCTTGTGTTTGAAAGTCAGATTTGCTTTTCAGCTCTGGTCTTTGCATCAAGAATACTTGAAAGTCCTCGATTTCATTGAATGAACATTTATTCCCCTGAAGCATTATACTCAGTTTTGCTGGGTAGGTGATTCTTGGTTTTAGTCCTAGTTCCTTTGCCTTCTGGAATATCATATTCCATGTCCTTCTATCCCTTATTGTAGAAGCTGCTAGATCTTGTGTTATCCTGATTGTATTTCCACAATACTGGAATTATTTCTTTCTAGCTGCTTGCAATATTTTCTCCTTGACCTGGGAACTCTGCAATTTGGCCACAATGTTCCTAGGAGTTTCTCTTTTTGGATCTTTTTCAGGCAGTGATCAGTGGATTCCTTGAATAATTATTTTGCCCTCTGGTTCTAGAATATCAGGGCAGTTTTCCTTGATAATTTCATGAAAGATGATGTCTAGGCTCTTTTTTTGATCATGGCTTTCAGGTAGTCCCATAATTTTTAAGTTGTCTCTCCTGGATCTTTTTTCCAGGTCAGTTGTTTTTCCAATGAGATATTTCACATTATCTTCCATTTTTTCATTCTTTGGTTTTGTTTTGTGATTTCTTGCTTTCTCATAAAGTCATTAACCTCCATCTGTTCCATTCTAATTTTCAAAGAACTATTTTTTTTAGTGAGCTTTTGAATCTCCTTTTCCATTTGGTTAATTCTGCTTTTTTAAACATTCTCCTCATTGGCTTTTTGAACCTCTTTTTCCAATTGTGTTAGCCTATTTTTAAAGGTGTTATTTTCTTCAGCATTTTTTTGGGTCTCCTTCAGCAAGGTGTTGACCTGTTGTTCATGCTTTTCTTGCATCTCTCTCATTTCTCTTCCCAGTTTTTCCTCTACCTGTCTAACTTGATTTTCAAAATCCTTTTTGGGCTCTTCCATGGTCTGAGCCCATTGAATATTTATTTTGGATGTTTAGGATACCTGTTATGTTTAGCCTTGACTTCTATGTCTTTCCCTGATGGCATGCATTGTTCTTCCTCATCGGAAAGGAAGGGAGGAGATATCTGTTTACCAAGAAAGTAACCTTCTATGGTCTTATCTTTTTTCTCTTTTCTGGGCATTTCCCCAGCCAGTTACTTGACTTCTGAGATTCCTCTCCACCCCTGCCTTGCCTCCAGATCAGCCCAGCTAGTGCTTGGGGTCTGAGATTCAAATGCTGCTTCCCAGCCTCAGGGCTTTCGGCAGGGGTGGGGTTGCTATTCAGTGAGAGATTAAATTCAGGTGCTCATGTGGGGACAGGGCTGCCACATGGGGCTCAGTTCCCTCAGGGGGTTTATATGGAGACCTTTAATAATGGATCCGAGATCCTGTCTGCTTTGGGAGCAACTGTCTGCTGCTACCTCCACTGCTGCCTTCCGAGGGGGGCCTGAGTTATGGAGATACCCCACTCCCCTCTCAGCCAGCCAAACAGGCTCTCTCACTGACCTTTGGTGTCTGTGGGTGGAGAGACTTTGAGGCCACTGTCCGTCCCTGAAGCCTGCTCAGATCTGGTCCTCTCAATGCTGCAAGGCCAAGGCAGGGCTGGGCTCTGCTCTGGGTCCAGAGCATGATGGACTTTTGGTGTTGGTTTTTCAGGGCTCTCTGAAACAGAAATCTCCTCCACTCTATTGTTGTGTACTTTCTACTGCTCCATAATTTGTTGGGAGTTCTTCTTTACAGGTATTTTATGGGCTATGGGTTAGGATCTAGCATATGTGAATCTTTCTACACTGCCATCTTGGCTCCTCCCCCCATTTTACAGTTGAGAAAACTGAGGCAATAGAGGTTAAGTGAATTACCCAAGGTCACACAGCTAGTAACAGAGGCTGAACTTGAATTCAGATCTAGGTCCTGACTTCAAGCCCAGAACTCTACCCATTCTGCCACCTAGCAGCCTTGCATGGAATAGAATCTTGATAAAATATTTGTTTTCTAGGAAGACATGTGTGAGTGAATGCAGAGTAAATTGAACAGAATGAGAAGAATGGTGCATATAATAATATAATTTCATAGAAATAGACAACTTAATAACTCTCATCAATGTAATGACCAACCATGATTCCAGAGGACCAGGATCAATGATGAAACATCATTCCCATCTCTCAACAGAGAAGCAATGCAGTCACATGACAGATGGAGACATCTTTTTGGACATAGTCAATGAAGGAATTCATTCTTCTTGTCTATGTATACTTGTCACAAAGTTTTTATTGTTCTTTATATAATAAGGGAGATAGGGAGGAGGAAGAAAAATGTTGTTTATTAAAAAAATCAAAGGAAATTGAAAATAACTATTTAATTGAACTGAATTGAAACAGAAATTCTCTCTAGAATATCCCTGGCAAAGGAATATCTATTGTCCATGTAATTATTACTATTAATTATAATAAAAATAACAATAACCTATATTTCTGTTGTGCATTAAGGTTCACAAAGTATTTTTCCCCCACAACAATCCTGTGAGAGACATTGAGTAAATATCTTTATTCACATTTTCATATTTGGCAAGCAAGGGCTAGAAAAGCTAAGTTACACACCTAGTTCCACAGAACCTGGATCCCAATTCAGCTCTCCCATGTCTCAGTCAGAGGCAAGGATAATCAAGACATACTCTGGGAGAGTATTCCCGTTGGCTCCTCCGGCTGAGGCATGCCTGAACATCTGAGGCCTGTGGTCTCTGAACACCTACACTCTGATCCTACCATACTAAATTGCTGCTCTTGATTGCAGGGTGGGGATGAAGGATAGGCTAGGCTATCCTTATCTCTAGAGGTAGACAATTCTACTTTGGGGTAGTTTTAATTATGAGAAATTTCTTCCTGAAATTTCTTTCCCTTGAATTCCTCTCTCCCCAGCCCCTCCCCTTCTTCTTGGACCTACTTCATTTGAGCCACACAGAAAATCTTTCACATTAGAATCCTTCAAATGCTTAAAGATACCTCTCATGTGCCACTTACTCCTTCTCTAGGCTAAACATACCTAGTTTTTTCAACTGTTCCTTTCACAATGTGGTTTAAAATCCTCCTGTCCTAGTCACCCACCTCCAGAAAAGTTTCAGTTTTTCAGCATCTGATTGAGTTTAACCTTACCTAAAGCTTAAACAGTGATCTAATATCCTAACACATAATTATCCAGCCTCTGCTTTAAGACTTCTAGTGACAAGTAATCTAATGATATTTTCTTTGTGAAAAAGACAGATTTTACTGGTTAAGACAAATAGATCCGATATCCAAGGAGATTGTCCAACAATGGAATGCATTGTCATGAAATGGAGTCTATCTGGACTTTTTTAAGACCTAAAGAAGGAGATTTTGGCCCCTGAAGTAGAAATGATAGAAACCATGGAAGGAAGTGACTAGTTCACACTTGATGCCATAACAGAGAAGAGGAAACTTGGTAGGTATTATTTATCACACATCCCACATCTGGGAAAAGCAGGACATATGTCCAAGTTCAAAGAAAGGATAGGTAGGATTACATGGCCCAAATTTATTCTGGGGGGTAAGTCAAAGAAGGAGAGATAAGAACCTTCAAGGATGTTGAATCTAAAAACAAATAATGCTAATGGAGAAAATAATGGAGGGTAAACTTTCTGAAGAGGAAGATATAAATGCTTAGGGAATTAACTAATCAACTTGAATTTTAAGAAGACAAATAAATGGATCTGGAAGTAAAGGGAGATAATAAAGGATGGATATGAAAGTGTGTCATGGTCATGTAAGATATATCAGTACAACCTGAAGGTGAGGTTCTTTGATTACGCTGAGGGCAAGAGGAAAATCATTTATATCATGTGCTGGCCAAATGGGATGAAAATGGACAAAGGCATTACCACTCAATATTTGTTTTCCTTATCCCCCAAATTTGTTTTAATAGAGGTATGCTTCCTACAAAGGAGAAATATTAACCTCTATTCACTCTGCCTTTATCAGACTATATCCAAAGTCTTTTCTTTAGCACTTTTTTTTAAGTTAGCATTTATATAGTGCATTAAGGTTTACAAAGTACTTGAAAGTATTATTTCATTTGATCCTCATAATCAGGTAGCAGGTAGGTAGACACTATTATTATCCTCATTTTAGAGGAAATTAAGGCAGAGGTTAAGCAACTTTCCTATGGTTGCATAGCTAGTATGTGTCCAAGTTCATTTTTAAACTCAGATCTTCTAGATATTACAGGCATTTGTTCTACCATACCATGTAACTTAGAGAAGGAAATGGCAAAATACCCCAGCATCTTTGTCAAGAAAACTCCAAATAGGGTCACAAAGAGTCAGATCTGCCTGAACTGACTAAACCACAACAATAACCACCTGACTGACCAGGAGAGATATTGAGAATTAGAATGCATCCAGAGAAGGGGGACCAGAATGGAGTTCATGGTATATAAGTATGGAAGGAATTGGGGAGTTATAGCATGGAGAAGGAAAGACTAAGGAGGGGAACAGGATACATTGGTTTTCAGGTATTTGATAGCCTGGCATGCAGGATTATATATGATACGCTTGGCCCCATAGAGCAAAAAGTGGGAGCTGCAGGGGCAGATTTAGGCTTAATGTCTGGGAAACTTCATTAACAGTTAGATCTGTCCAGTAGACTAGTCTATCGCCCCTCTCTCTGCCTCAAATAGTGCATTAACCATCACTGGACACCTATACACAGAGATTAGATGGTCATTTTCAGAAATGTTATAGAGAAAATTCCCACTCAGGTTGGGGTTGGACTCACTACCCTCTGAACTCCCTTCTAGCTTTAAAAGTCTCTGATCAAAAGACTATATCATTTATAGGAGAGGAACCAGATCTTCAGAGATTCAGTGACTTGCCATGATGACAAAACAGTGGTAACAGATAAGTGGGATGGGGGGGAGAAGGAGGAGAGAGGGAGGGAGGGAGGAAGAGAGACAGAGAGACAGAGAGAGATGGGTTTCCTCATCACAATCCCATGAAGCAGATCAGATCCATTTTACAAGTGAGGAAACTGAGAAACAGTGATTTCCCCATGGACATGGAACTCATAAGTGTCAAAGCTGGCATTTGAACCCAGGTCACCTGGCTCTGAGACCAATGCCCTTTCTACTTCCCAATGGCTGCCTCTTAGACCTTATTCCTTTAATATATACCACAATCCCACTCTTTTTCCTAACCTTTCTACCTTCCTACTGTGTCATTCTTTAGGCCTATAATAGTCCCTCTTATCTCTGATGCTGGAGCCATCAGCTGATATTACCTGAGATATGATTACCCCTCACCTCCTGCCTGATCAGCTCAGTAGCAGAGGGATAGAGTCACATTGGGCTAAATTGTACAAAGGAAAATCTCTATCAATGGCCACAGTGTGTGGCCTCCACCTTTTATCCACCAATGCTCATGCTCTGCATTCAAGGGAGAGAGAATACATCGATCTACCAATGGGAGAAATCTAAAAGTGACAAACTGAACTAGTTAGAAATCCCATCTGCCACTAACTTTATGATGCTAGGCCACCCACCTCCCCAATCTGGGTCTCAGTTCCTGTAGAATGAAGGGGTTAGATTAGATCTCTTCCAAATCTAAATCTTACCATTTCTGTGCTATTGTGCTATGTTCTACGTTCCCTTGAGCATGCTATTATGTGCATGTGAGCACAGTAAGGGCCCTGTTCACCTTATGTCTTGCAAGTGAGGACTCCAAACTCAAGGAGCTCCTTAAAGAGGAGACCGCCCTCCTCCATGTTTGAAAACAAATTCCTTTGTTCTGCAGTAAAGACTTCCCTGCTGAGTTTTCTGTGCATGTGTGTTAAGAGGGATGGGAAGGTTGAAGGGCTTGATCTTCTGCACATTGGCCTGGTTGCTGGATGAGGGGGGTGGGGTGTGTAAAGAGGAGAGAAGCTGGTACCGTGGGTGTGGGTGTTCCCAAGGAAACAATTTGTCACTGTTCCATGAAGCATGATTAGGCGGGGGTGGAGAGGCGGAGGACCTCAGCACTGGAGAAATGTTAATTGGGGGTGTCCCTGGAACTCTAAACAGGAGGAGAGAAGAAGGATGGGGAAGCTGGAGCCCATTGAGTGTGAACAAATTCTAAAGACATCCATATTTAGAGTTGAACCAAACATTTTTATTCCAGGGACCCTAAAATGCCTGCCTAGGTATGTTTTGGCTTTTATAACTCTACATGGGAAAATATTGCCAGAAAGGTTGTCCCCATTATTCTAGCTTCTATCTTGAGAGGAATCCTGTCCTCCTAAGATTTATAGGCTGGGGTTTCCATCTTGGATATAATCCAAGTAAATATTGGCACCTCCTAGCTAAACAGTCAGGCCAGAACTGCTCATTCTTTTTCTTCTTCTTCTTCCTTTTTTTATTTTTTTTTTTAGGAATAATACCAGCACCACCAAAATCTTTGTCCAATTCCTCACACTGCAGAGCAAACTCAGGTTCTCTAGAACTATGCCAGAGGAACTTTAATCCCCTGTCAGATTTGTCCAGTCTGAGAAGACTTTGAGAGCAGTTTCATCAGTAGGTCATGAATTTGTCATCAGAAGATTGAGACTACTTCAGCATAGAGATACTTGTCACCAGGTTGACTATGGGGTCATACATATCTCAGCCACCGCAAATATATGAAATTTAGTTGTGGCAAGATTATAATTTGTGTTGGAGAGAAAATCCCTACATTGATGGAGTCAAAGAAATATTGGTGTATAATACAGGCTCTAATCTATCTCCCCAGTAGAATAAGGTTGCAAAATATAGGGTGTAAGGTGAAAAGAGGGACAATTTGTAATCAAATGATTTTTTAAAAAATAAATGTATGTTTTAATCCCAGAATATCCTATTCTTTGTGGCCAGGAGGGGCTTATCTGGTGATATATCAAGTAGAATGAAGATTCCAAGGTTACTAGGGACAGTAATACATGGCGAGGTAGGGGTTGAGTGGGGTCATTTTTCACAAATATCTTGTCTTGACTGTTTCCTATCCAGATTTGGATTTTAATTCTATCATTGCCACAACTACCTGTGTGATATTGAGCAAGTCACTTCTATTATTTCTTTTTTTGTAAAATCAGGCAATTTAAACACAAAGAATCTAATAAAAACCATTTTAACTTGAAGATTCCATAGTTCTTTCTCCCATTTCCCTCCTTCACATTAGTTATAGCCAAAATGAAAATATTTCCACCTCCATATTTTTGAGGCCTGTGTGATACAGTGGAAATTACAAAGGATTTGGACATAAGAGAACTTGGATTAAAATCTAGCTATGTGATCTTGAGCAAGTGATAGGGTCTTAGTGTCCTTAAACAGCCAGTCTTGAAGGTCATTCCACTTCTAAATATATAATCCATTCCATGGCTCTACGGGAGTGAGCTGATTCCAGTAACCAGTACCTTCTATGAGTCTTACTTAGCTCTCTGATCCTAACTATTTTTACCAAAGCTCAAGGAGTAATCTACATCCCAAACTAGACAAATGTTCACCCTCTGCTCTTGTTTGACCACTCTCATGTCTGTGCCTCTGCTCACCCTCCCCCACATTTCCGAAACGAACAGGACACACCTCTTCCTCTCAACCATCTTGACCAAAGTCGCTACCTTCCTTCAAAGTCAAACTCAGCTGCTACCTTCTCCATGAAATCTTTATTTGTCCTGGTCACATACATGAAAAAAAACTTTTCCCTCATCAAGTTACTCATAGCTCTTTTCCTGTACTTCTTTGCATTTTCATAATTTCATATGTGACATAGGCTGCATGGGCCAGGCCTAGAACCATACCTGCAACATAGCAGGGACTTAATAAATGTTTACTGACTGAGTAGGACCCTTCTCTGAGAAGGAAAATAGGGGGTAAATAAGCAGAGGCAGATAGAACCATGGAAGATCACAGATCACATATCTAGGGCTGACCTCCAAGGTCATCTATCCTATGCCCTTCACTTTACAAACCATTAAATGGAGGCCCAAGGGACTAAGGGATTTGTTCAGGGATGCATAGGTAGCAACAGACCAAGGATTTGAATTCAGGTCTTCTGACTACAGATTTAGTACTCCCTCATTATTCCATCAAAATAGCCCCTGAAACCAAAGGACTACTACTAACCCTTGTGTTTATCATTATTTAGATTCTTCATAATTAGGGCATTCAAAGGAATATGGGAGCTGCTTGTCATAGATTGGTAAATTAGTAGGTAATAGCCTTCTGCACCTCAGAACATTCAAAATCAGCTCACAGCTCTGGGCAGGGCTATAGACCAGTGTTGTGGCTATATTTTCAGCTTCATCTTCTTGAACTAGAACAAGATTAAGTGCCAGAGCAGAAGTGAATCAAGGTAACCTAGTATCCTCACTAAGAAACACTGTCATCTAAGGTTCACCCTAACAATCCACATAAGAAAAGACAAATGTATAAAAAACCCTCTTTCATTCAGACTATAACATAAATTTGGTTTATTCAATGAGTACACAAAAATTGGATGGGTTCTGTAAGTGGTCAGTAAGCTGGTTCTAGAACAGAAGAGAAAGATGAAAGCAGGCTGGATAGCCTTTGGGAAACTGTGGCATTCTTTTAATAATATCAAATTGCTTTCTGATTCAAAGTCTTTTCTGGCACTAATATTCTTCCAGTGTTGCATTGTTCATAGCAGAAAGAGATTTAGTAAACGTTTACTGAATAGAGTTAAATCTCAAGCAAACTGACAGGCAGATAGGTTGAAGAACACAAATACTTCCAAGTAATCCAAAGGAATATATATCACCTTAATTCTTTAAATAAATCCCTTTGCTTTAGCTAGACTGTTCTTAGAACATTTTTTTTCAGTTTTACCACCTCTTCACCTTTTGTTATTTCCTATGCCTGGAATGCCCTCCATCATGTTTCCTTCATATTCAAATCTTTCCTTTCCTTCAAGAATCCTTTCAGTGTTCACATCTTCTAAGAAGCTTTCCCATTTCTTTCTTAAAGACTATGCTGAAACTCAATTCACTCTGCCTCTCATTGGTTAACCAACAATTGCCCAAGAACCACTTGATGATCATTTTTGGGGGCCAGATGGCTCAGAGTATATGTAAGTAGTAATTGTTTCTCTTTTGGCCAGAAACAATCCTGAGTTTCTTCCCCTTCCAGTTTGATTTTTTTTTTATTAAAGTGGCCATCCCTTGGCTCGCTTCTTAAGGAACCCTAATCTTTGAATGGGTGTTGCCTCAGTCAAAGCAAGAACTAGAAAGACCTTATCTTAAAAAAGCCAACGTGTTCCACTGCTTCCTGAGCTAGCTCCAGTCATCCTAATACATATATGACCACTGGACTCAAATGACTATGGAGAAGAAAGTGAGCCTGGAGACTTTGCACAGCCCTTCCTCACTGTAATCCAATTCACTTGCAAGTCATGGCATCAAATCCTAATGTTATGGCCCTCTGACATAAAAGGACCAAACCACAACCATACAAACAAACTAAGGCATCATTCCCTCTTCCAAACTCATATTGTGAGTAGACATTGACTGTACCACTCAATCTGTGAATATCAAAGCAGAAAGGGACCATGCAATGGAAAATATTAAAGCCAGAATGGTTCTTAGAATATAACCCATTAAAACTGTTAGAACAGACTTCAGCAACAACCCAATCCAAACTTACCACCTAACAGAAGTAAACTGAAATTCACAAAAATGAAGGGATTTCCCCAGTTATAGAGATAGTTATTAACACAAAGGTCCAGAACTCAAGTTTCCTGAACATCAGTTCTGTGAATTTTTCATCATTCCACACGGCCTCTAAGTTGACACTTACCACTTATTGACTTATGTTGTTAGTTAGCCATAAGTGCATTTATTACTTCTCAATCTTCTCCAAAAGTGGAACGGGGAAAAAGGGAGATCTCTGTCTCTAGAAATCATCAAGTGGTGCCAGAATAACTATCAGTTAATGGTGTAGAGAAGATTCTTTCTTCAGGTCTGACTTGTACTAGATGATGAGGCCTCTCCAACTCTGACACACTGTGGTTTTAGACAGTAAATTCCTTGAGGGCAAAGACTGTAGCTTGTAACTTGTGTTTCCATCCCTAGGTACAAATGAAGGGCCTTGCACAAAGTACAGGCTCACTGAAGACAACAATTTCATTAATTGACTAACTTTCCTTCCTTCTCTCATTTTCTTACCTTTCTTACTTTCCTTTTCTCTTTCTCCCATTCTTTCTTCCCTTAACTTTTCTCTCCCTCTTTCTTTTTTCCCCTCTTCCTTTCTTTCCTTCTTTATTCCTCTTTCTGTCTCTGTCTTTCTGTTTTGTCTGTTTGAACTGTTTGTCTCTGTCTCTTTCTGAGAGTGTATCTCTTTCCCTTCCCCCACCTCACATCTTCCCCCCATGCTAGAAGTGCTTTGGCCATTTACTGGCATAATCCTAGCATTACTGATAAGCATAGGAAATTGAGGTGTTCCACTACTATCCAGACTGATTCTCCTCTTTAAAGACAAGTTGGTGTGCCTCGCCTCCCTAATTCCCTAGGATTCACTATGCTAAGGTCAAATTTAGTGCAGAATTCTAATCTGTAGTAGCACACTGAAGCTCAGAATTTCTCAGTTGAAGAGATCTGCCAGCTTCAGGCTCTCTAATAGTTTGAAGTCCAATCGTGTGTCCCCACATCCAATCTGAAAGTGTCTTTGCAGGATCTGTGGACTGTTGACTCACTCTTGTGAATTTATTAGACTTGACAATCTTTAACATTAAACAAGCCCAGTCATAAGTGACAGAGGATCAGTATTTTGTCCCAGTCCCAAACCAATGATTGCTCTTTTACTTTAACCAAATTCTCTCTTCTTCCTTCTCCACTTTCTGCTCTTCTTCTTTTTCCTCCTCCTTTTTTTCTCCTCTCTATTCTCCTCTTTCTTCTTTTCCATTTCCTTTTCATCTTGCTCCTCCTCTTCCTTTTTTATCTTGTTCCTTCTCTTGACCCCCTAAAGACTCTCCCCTATTCTCCTTCCCCTGACCCAGCCAATCTTAAATTGGAGCAATTACTTTAATAAGCCACAGCTTGGCACTGCGGAAATGCTTCTTTCCCTCCCTTTCTTTCAAGAGACTTTAATTACAGCTGTCAGAGGCAATTAGAAAGCTAACCAAGGAGCAGTGGGAAAAGGGCCCAGTTATTGGGCAATGGGTCATGATCGGACCCCAGGTGCATCACTTCCTGTTAGCTGAGTTGCTGAGGGACCAGAGCCCAATTGGAACATAATGGAGATGGAATGACTTGTCTCTTTGATCTTACACTTAAAACGACAGCTACTGAACAGCCATTTTTGCAAGTCAAGCAAGGAAGAATGTTCCCTTTGGAATTTCCAATATGATTATAACAACAGCAATAATAATAACTCACAGATATTTTGTAGTTACACTGTACCTCACACACATTTGATCTTCAGAACCAACCTACAAGATAGACAGTTGAAGCATTATTACCTCTGTTTTATAGGAAACTGAAAGAAGTGAACAGATAGAAAATGACTTCCCTGAAAGTCACATAGTTAGTAGTAATACTAGAATTTATATACTATATTGTTTTAGATTTGTAAAGCACTTTTCCATAAGTTAACTTATTTGATCCCCAAAACAAACACTCTAGGTAGGTGCCATTATTATCCCCATTTCACAGTGGAGGGAGCTGGGGTAGATAGAAGTTAAATGACTTGCCCAGGATCACATAGCTAATAAGTGTCTGAGGAAGGAACTGAATTCAAGTCTTTTAAATTTCTCAGCCATTATACCATTATACCATCTAGTTGCCAAGAAATAGTAAGCAGGAGAACTGAGAGTCAAACTCAAGTCTTAATTCCAAGGATAGAATACTTTCTATTATATTACACTGATATCTCTCTGTGTCTGTGTGTGTGTGTGTGTCTGCATGTCTCTCTCTCCGTCTCTCTCCTTCTCAACAAAGCAAAGCATCATATTTCTGCCTTTTGGAAAGTTCCAACCAATTAACAGTAAGACTTTAATACAAACATAAGTCAGTTAAAATATTTAATGAAAACTTATACTATTAATTTCATTAGAATAGCCAATTAGGAAAAAGCCATTGCTATAAACTCAGCTGGCGGAGTGTAGAAGTAGGAACTATAATTTAGAGACTAATCCTTACAGTACCTTCCTCACAGAGTTATTGCAGGGGAGGAGGGGGGGAGAGAAGTATTTGGAAATCATAAAATTAGAGCTGTAACTAGGGCAGGAACACTAGAGCTTTATCCCTAGGTCAGTGATAATAAGGAGACATGGTGCACTTCCTCTCCAGGGGAGCATACTTTCTTTTCGTAGTGTACCAGAAACTGCCAGCCCCATACTTTGCCATCCTTAGACTGCTTATAGTATGTAGTTCAATCCAATCTGTTCCACAAACCCAAACCCAAGATCTTCTTGTGATGACACACAACTCCCAGGGCCCTAATTTTCTCCCAACATAGGCTGATGGGAATGAAACTAAATCTTACTCTGGGATAGGCATCTTCCTCTGTTAGCTGAGCATGCATAGTTGATAAATTGCTGCTATCACCAACCTTTTTTCTTCATTTGCTATTTATATAGCACCTACTGAGTTCCAGGCAATGGTCTAAGTGTTTTGTTTTTTTTTTTACAAATATGACCTCATTTGACCCTTATAAAAACCTCATGCTATTATAATCTTTATTTTATAGTTAAGGAAACCAAGGCAAACAGGTTACTTAGCTTTCCCAGAGTCATACAACTAGTAACTATTTGAGGTAGGATTTGAACTTGGGTCTTCCTGATTCCAGACCCAGCATTCTATCCACTAGCTGCCCCATAGGACTGTCTCCTGTGCCAATACCTCCTCACTTTGCAAAATCTTCTTAGTACCTTTGTTCTATCAGCCCCATCACAGGTGAAAGAATTTTCAGCTCTAGCTATTCATAAAGTATTATAGATATACAAAATCTGACTCAAGAGAAGAAAGAAATCACCACAGAAAGGGTTAACCACTTATTGAGCACTTACTATGTGTCAGGTAAGGCATGTGTTCATGTTTCATTTCTGAAGAAGACCATGCCATCAGAGAAATAATGACATGACTTGCACTTGACTGGCTGTGCAGGACACCAGTCTCATTTCTCCTCCAGAGCCATCCAAATCCAGTGACCAGATATTCATCAGGATAACTGGAGATGACCCAGGATGAGGCAATTGGGGTTAAGTAACTTGCCCAAGGTCACACAGCTAGTGAGTGTCAAGTGTCTGAGGCAAGATTTGAACTCAGATCCTCCTGACCTCTGCACTGGTGCTCTATCCACTGCATCACCTAACTGCCCCTGTCAGGCAAGGTGCTAAATACTGGAGGTGCAAAAGGAAGCAAAAGACAATTTCGACCCTCAAGGAACTTGTAATCGCAAAGCAAACAAATATGTACAAGCCAGCTATATATGTCCTATATATAGGAATTACTTAAAAGAGTAAAGCACTAGAAATAAGAGGGGAGTGGGAGAAGCTTCTTGTAGAAGGCAGAATTTTCATTTGGACTTAAAGAAAGTCAGAATGGGTATTCAAAGAGGGAGGAGAGAGGGAGAAATGAGGAGGAAGAACATTTCAGACATTGAGAGCTAAGAGATGGAGTATCTTGCTTATGGAATAGCAAGGAGGTCAATGTCACTGGATAGAAGAGCACATGTCAGGTAGTAAAGTATAAGATTGGAAAGGTGGAGGAGGGTTAGTTATAAAAGAATTTCCATGTCAAATAGTGGATTTTACATTTGATTCCAGAGATGATCCAATGGTGATGGAGTTGGACCCATGTTTTAGGAAGATCACTTTGGTGACTGAAAGGAGGATGGATTGCACTGAGGAGAGACTCAAGGCAAGCAATACACCTCACCATACTATTGCTATAGTCCAGGCATTAGGTGATGAGAGTCTACATTAGTATGATGGCAGGATCAGAAGAGAGAGGGGATACATTTGAAAGGTGTGCAAAGGTGAAATCAACAAGCCTTAGCAACAGATCGGATAAGGGGAGTGAGAGATAGTGGGGAGTATAGGATGACTCCTAGGTCATGAGCCCAAGACACTGGGAGAATGGTGTTGCCCTCTATAGCAATACAGAGGTTAGGAGGAGATGGTCAGTTGAAAATTATCAGCTTAGAGATGACCATTACATCTGTGGAAGCTGAGGGGATCACCAAGTGAAGTAAGATGGGAGCAGAAGAGAGATAGTCTAGGAAGGAGACCATGGGATGCCTATAGTTTTTGGTGTTCTTGTTCGGTTGTGTTCAACTTTTCATGACCCTTTTGGGGTTTTCTTGGCAGGGATGCTACAGTGGTTTGCCATTTCTTTCTCCAGCTCATTTTACAGATAAGGAACAGAGGCAAACAACGTTGAGTGATTTGCCCAATGTCTCACAGCTAGTGAGTGTCTCAGGTCAGATTTGAAGTCATGAAGATGACTCTTCCTGACTCTGAGCCCTGCACTCTATCCACTGCACTATCTAGCTGCCCCTCCTATAGTTAGAGAATGAGATCTGAATGACGAACCAGCAAAGAAGCCTGTAAAGGAACAGTCAAATAGATAAAAAGAAAACTAGGGGAGAGTAATGTCCTGAAAAATCTAGAGAAAAGAGAATACCAAGGACAAAAGAGGAATCTACCAAGGCTGCAGAGAGGTTAAGAAGAATGAGAACTAAGAAAAAGTCATTGGATTTGGCAATTAAGAGATCACTGGTAACTGTAAACAGGAGCTTCAGTGGAACGATGAAATCAGACACTGGATTGTATGGATGGTGAAAAGAGAATGAGGTTGTGGCCAGAGTGAAAGTTTCAGGAAGGAAATAACATTTGAGTTGCACCTTGAAGGATGGGTTTATGTTAAAAGGTGGAATGAAATTGGCATAGAATAAATTAACCATGTAATAAAATTCAAACTCCTTGCACTAATTTTCAAGGCATCTCATAATCTGGCTCCAACCTGTATTTCCAGCCTTATGTCATATGCTTCTTCCCCTTTCCCTTTTGCCTCCTAAATCCACAAACCCTATACTCTAGCTACATTGGACTGGAATCATAAGATCATAAATTTGGAGCTAAAAGGATTATCAGAAACCACCTCACTCCCTAGACAGGAAGCTTGATGTGCTGGAAAGAACAATGGATTTGGAGTCAGAGGACTAGCATTTAAATCCTGACACTTCTGTGACCTTGATCACTTGATCAATTAACCTCTCTAGGCCTTAGTTATCTCATCTATAAAGTGAGGAAGTTGCACTAGGTGACCTCCCAAATCCTCAGTGTAAATCTATCCTTTTATAATTCTATAATCTACCTGTTGATATATACACATTCTTCAGGACCCATCTCAAATCCTTCTTCCTTCTTGAAACCAGCCCCAATTCCTTATCTATAACAGACTTCTCCTTTATCTGGAGTCAAAGGACGAGTGTTGGCATCCTAAATTCCTGATCAAGGGTATCTGTGTCAACCAATCTACCATCATGTATTGAGAGCCTCCTGCATGTGCCAGGCACTGTGTTAGCTTCTAGAGCTAGATATAAATACTACAAATGAGACAATCCTTATCCATAAGTAATTTTCATTTTGGCAGGGTCACATCTGAGCTTAAGAAAAATCATGCTGGCAACAGCGTGAGGATAATCTGAAAAGAGAATTTAGACAGAGAGGCCAATTAGGGAGACCATAGCAATAATCTAGGTGAGACATGATGAAGGTCTAAACCAAGATGACAGCTGTAAAGAAAAGGGCAACTACCAAAAAGATATTGTTGAGATAGAAATGGCAAAATTTGGTAACTGGTCTTACATGTGTGGTGAGAGAAAGTGAAGATTTAAACAAATGGAAAGCATCTGGGGAAAGCACAAGTTCCCTATACTCTGTACATTTCAGACCCCTACCTTCCTACTGGTTCTTAAGCTGTGGGTTGCCAACCCATATGGGGTGGTGTAGGGAGGAATCTGAGGGGTTTCTGATGGTGCTTGCTCATATTGCACTGGGCAACTTCACAGTAGCCTTAATTCTAAATATAAAGCATGCTCATTTTGCACTGTGCATACCCTCAGGCCATGCAATGCCAAGGAACTGCTGAAAAGGAAAAGGGGTCAGGAGTAGAAAAAATTTAAGAAGCCCTGAACTTCAGCAAATTTCCCTGGCTTTAGAAATTTCTCAGATAAAAGCCTCATTTCTCAAATATATGAAGAAATGAGTCAAATTTATAAGAATACATGTCATTCCCCTGTTGTTTTCAGAAGAAATCCAAGTTATCTATAGTTAACAAAAATGCTCTAAGTTGCTACGGAGAAGATAAATTCTAATTACAACAGTTCTGAGATACCATATCACACCCTTCTGATTAATACGACAGAAAAGGAAAATGACAAATGTTGAAGGGGGTACAAGAAAAATGAAACACGAAAGCACTGTTGTGGTTGGAGTTGTGAACTGATCAAACATTCTGGAGAGTAATTTGGAACTCTATCCAAAAGGCTGTAAAACCATGCATACCTTTTTACCCATTAATACTATTACTAGATCTTTAACCTGAAAACATAAAAGAAGTAAAGAGACCTATATGTAAAAAAAAAAAAATATTTACAGTGGTACTTCTTGTGGCAACAAAGCACTAGAAGTTGAGGTGATAACCTTCAAACGGGGAAATGGCTAAACAAACTGTGTCATATGATTGGGATAAAATGTTATTGTACTATAAGAGATGACAAACAGGATGCTTCCAGGAAAACTTGGACTCACATGAATTGATGTAGTATTGTGAGCAGAACCAGGAGAACACTGTACACAGCAACAGCAATATTGTATGATGATCAACTGTGCATGACTTAGCTAGTCTCAGCAATACAATGATCCAAGATAATTCTGAAGATATGATGAAAAATGCTATCCACTCCAGAGAAAGAGCTGACAGAGTTTAAATGTAGATTAAAACAAACCTTTCTTCCCTTTATTTTTCTTGGATTGCTTTGGTCTGTCACAACATGACCAATATGGAAATATGTTTTGCATCACTGTACATGTGCTATTTATTTCAAATTGATTATCTTTTCAATGAGGGGGATGAGGAGGGTGGGACTGAATTTGAAACTCAATTTTTTTAATGAATGTTTAAAATTGTTTTTACATGTAATTGGAAAATTAAAATATTCAAAAAAACCCAACACATTTTATTGCCTTTAAACTGTGATTTGTACCCAAACTACCTTTCCGTCTCAGTCCCTTAGATATTGGTACCCTTCAGTCATCTCTGTAACACACTGGTCTGATTCTTTGATTAAATCTTCTCTTTCTGGAAACTTATCTTTCTTTCCTTTTCTACTGTCAGAGTTATTTTTCCCCTCTCCCAGAAATTACTCTAATTCCTGTCACATGCTCATCCTGCCTTTGAGGCATGTGATGTTATTATAGGAACATACATCATGCAACAGCATGGCTGCCTTTTATTTCAAGGCAGGAGAGGGTAGAGAATCTGAAGCTTGGTCAACAATGAACTCAGCTCTTTGAACAGCTAGTCATCCTACCCAAGGTCCTCATGGAAGGACACTGATTCATAACTGTTTTAATATTTGAAGGTCTGAATAGCATCCAGAGTCCTTTAGACATTTTTTCCTGAATAAGTAGAGGAGGTGATTCAGGATTCCTGAATCAATTCAAATTGTTTTTTGATTTCCAACTTCTGGAATTTACTTTGGATGGGACTATTCCCCTAGACTTCTGAGATGGTCTTCATTTGCCAACTTAGTCTTTGACTTCCCTGACTGAAGCCATAGTGTTATTCACTGCAGAGAAGATATGAGTAGCTAACACTCATATGTGACTATGGAGCTCTGAAAACCATTAGTAGCACAGTTCTCTATCCTTATCACATGCCCTGATGGGATACTTAGCAGAGGCAATGACATTCCCCAATTTGGGATGGGGCAGAAGATACCACCTTGTCCATATTTAAAAAGGGATCTAAAAACTGGAAAGCAACTTTTCAGATCCAGTACAACCTGTCTGAATACAGACATGCCATTTGTGTTGTATAACCTCCTATAGTCTCTCAGAGCTCCATTTATTCAGTGTTTCAAGACCTGATGGATCATTATGTGAGTATATGATCTTTCTTGATGACATCCTCCTCTACATATGTTTTCCAGTCTAACGCATCAAATTCGTCTTGCTGTCCCCTTGCATTTATCTCACTATGAGCTATTCAACAGTTTAAAGACATGCTGATCTGAGAAAGAAGAGACAGTGTTCCTCATATGTATTTCAGCACAGTGGGATTCCATACAGATTCATAAAAGCCAGAGGTCATATTGCCTGTTGGGATCACTAATGTCAAGGAAGGAGGCAAGAATTCCTTTCAGCAATCCTTTAAGGACTCTAGAGTTCAAGGATCTTGTATGCTATCTTCAAAGGTCTCTTCCAGTTCTACCATATTCTGATTCCCCTTTCAGCTCTGACACTCCATTATGATTTCTAAAGTCTAGGTTTTAACATCCTCTGGTCCTGTAATTCTTCATCCTGAGATTTTCAACAAGAAGTTTCCTTAAAAGAGCTGCCATTCACTAGAGATACATTTATTTGAGTAAAGCACATTGAAATTTCTTTTTCTGATTCATTTTAGCTTTGAATCTGGTTTTAAGTGGACTCTGTTGAATCATTTTTATCTTCTTAGTAATTTAATTAATAAATACTAATCCTTGCAAGATCTAACTAGTACAAAAAGGAATGGAAATCCTACATTACTTGGCTCTTCCAAGGCTCATTTGCTCTGATTAAGGTTGACTGGCATTGTTTAAGGAGTTGCCTTGTTTCTAGTGAAATATCTGCCAATCACTGGGCTTAAGCTGAATACTGTAGGAAGCTCTCCCATGTAGGCTTGTTCAGAAATGTTGAAATAAAAAACCGTAAACAAGAATTCATCCATTCATTTATTCCTTCAAGAAATGTTTGCTGAGCAACCAAGTAAAGAGGCAGCAGAGTGGGGAGGCAGGAACACTGGATCTCTGTTAGGAGGACTGGGTTCTAGGTCTAGTCCTGCCATTTACTCAATGTGGGTGACCACTTTCCTTCTCTGTGCCTTAGTTTCCCCACCTTTCAAATGATAAGGATAGATTAGACAATCTCTAAATGTGCCTTTCCACTTTTTTTCAAGTTACCAAGGACTATATAAATATTCTACTTGGGGTAGGTACTTGTTAATTTTAAGAAAATTCTCTTGTAATTTCTTCTTCGGCCCCAGATAGTCACAAGATACTGACCAGCTATTACTTTTCCTTGGAAGATCAGATTAAGTGTCATCAGGCAGCTGTGTTGTACATGCTTTGAGAGCCTCAGGATTCAGCCATGATAAAGCATTTATTATAACATTCCTCTTGCAAGCATTTATACTTTGCAAATGGGTTCAGAAGTGAAATCCTTTAATCTGTGTGTAGATTCATCAAAGATAATTGATTTTAATTCCAATGGTTATATAAAACAAAGAAAAATAAATTACAGTCATTTCGGTGTGTCATTGTATTTAAAATGTATAGTACAATGAACACTGAAGTTCAAGTTAGGAAATCTAGGTCATAGTATTCATTACCACTAAATTCATATGTGAATATGCCCATTCATACATTTGTGTGTGTGTATTATAGTATATATACTCATACATCCTCACTATTTGTGTGTATGTGTGTGTGTATTATAGTAAATATACTCATACATCCTCACTATTTATGTGTAGATGTATGTGTGTGTAGTGTGTGTGTGTGTGTGTGTGTGTGTGTGTGTGTGTATGAGCAAGTGGGGGAGGGAAACGAGAGCTCAAAGGGAATTGGGCCCAGAGAGAAAGGCATGGGCATAATTTTGTCTCAGACACTTCATGATCCTGTGCAAGTCATTCCATTTCTCTGGGCTTCAGTTTCCTCATATATAAAATGAGTGGCTTGGATTTTACCTCTGAAGTCCCTTGCAGCTCAAAATCTATAATTCTGTGATCATGAGGATGATCTAAGGTTCTACACATCTTCTGAAGGGCTTTTGGTAGAGAGACAAGGAGGTACATTGGAATGATTATGATGGCAATCAAGATGATGCTGATCTCTTTCCCCTAATCTTGTACATGCCTTTCTATCTCTACATCTTTCCAAAAGCATTCCATAGAGCATGTGCCTGATATACAGGAAGTCTTCTCATGTTAGCATAAACTTATGGGCAGCTAGGTAGTACAATGGATAGAATGTTGGGTCTGGAGTTGGGAAAACTCATCTTGCTGAGTTCAAATGTGGCCTTAGACATTAGCTGTATGACCCTGGGCAAGTCACCTAACTCTATTTGCCTCAGTTTTCGCACCTGTAAAATGAGCTCAAATCACTCTGGTATCTTTGTGAGAAAAAAATTAAAAAACGAAAAACGAAAAAAAACCCAACCCAAATGGGGTCACAAAGACTCAGACATGGCTGAAAATAACTGAATAATAACACTGAAGCTGTCATTGCCTTTCGCATACAAAGCTCCTTAAAAGAGATTTTCAAGACAAGAAGGTCATCTGGTCAGTCAGTCAATAAACATTTATTAAGCCCCTACTATATGTCTGGCACTGTGCTAAGCCCTGGAAATACAAGGAAAGAAGGGGGTAAAAAGTCCCTGTTCTCTAGGAGCTCACACATTCTGATAGGAGAGACAACAAGTTATAGGTAGAACAAATTGGGAGTAGTCTCAAAAGGAAAACACTGGAATTAAGAGGGATCTGGAAAAGATTCCTGTGGCAGGTTGAACTTTAGCTGGAATTTGAAGAAAGTCAAGGAAGCCAGGAGTCATAGATGAGGAGGGAGAGGACATAATGACAAGTCTCCCTTCAGGTCATTTCCATATGTGTCCCTTTAACTGACTTTAACACAACTCATCTCCCTCTACTATAATATATTTTGTGCCTCTTCATATGATATAATTTACCTTTTTCTGCCTCCTCCTTTCCTCTTCTCCCTTTGCACCACATATATATCAACACATCAGTTAATTTATACCCACGCCCTCTATCTATGTATTATCTAAGTATATCCCTTTTAAATGTCATAATAAATAGACAATTAACAAATATCATCCTCCCATATAGGGATGTAAATGGTTTGCCCATATTAAAAAACAAGGTTGCTTTTTTTTTCTTTTTTTCCTGCTTACCTTATTGTGCCTCTCCTTAGTCTTGTATTTGAATATCAAATTTTCCACTGAGCTCTGGTCTTCTCATCAGGAAGATGTGGAAATTCTTTTATTTCAATGAATGTTCATTTTCTTACCTGAAAGATTATGCTCAATTTTGATGGGTAATTGATCTTTGGTTGTAGTCTAAACACCTTTGCCTTACAGAATATCCTGTGTGATTGTGACTAAAGTTCTTCGATATTTGAATTGTTTCTTTCTGGCTGCTTGCAGGATTTTCTCCTTGACCTGATAATTCTGGAATTTGGCAAAAAATATTCCTTGCTGTTTTCTATTTGAGATCTCTTTGGTGGATTCTTTCAATGACTATTTTGCCCTCTGCATCTGAGACTTCAGGGCAGTTTCCACTGATGATTTCTTAAAAGATACTGTTCAGGCTTTTTTTTTCATCATGGCTTTTTTGGTAGATCAATAATCCTTAAAGTTTCACTCCTGGATCTATTTTCCAGGTCAATTGTTTTTCCAATGAAATATTTTATATTTTTTTCTGTTTTTTCATTCTTTAGATTTTGTTTGACTGATTGTTGATGCCTCATAGAGTCATTAACCTCTACTTACCCAATTCTAATTTTTAATGAATTGCTTTCTTCAGTTAGCTTTTGTATTTTCTTTTCCATTTGTCCAATTATTCCTTTTAAGCTATTGTTTTCTCCAGTTAGGTTTTGTTCCTCCCTATCCATTTGGCCAATTTTACTTTTTAAGGAACTGATTATATTTTTTAAATCATTGGTCAATTTTTCTTCTACCTCTCTAACTTGGCTTTTAAAATCCTTCTTGAGCTCTTTCAAGAATAGTCTTTGGCCTTGAAACCAGTCCATATTCTCTTTTGAGGTTTCAGGTGTGGGTATAGTGTCAAAGTTATTGTACTTTAATCTTCCCTGACCCTGTGATAAGATTCTATGGCCACTGCTTTTCTAACTTGCTTCTTACTCATGGTAATTGCCTTTCTCCTGGCTTTTAAAGTAGATTTCTGCTTCTGGGGCACAGTGAGCTCTGCCCCATGTTTCTTCTTTTGGGAGCTAGGGACCTAGTTACTGGCTTTGTATGCTGTGGCCTTTGTTTCTTTCAACTAGAGGATATACAGTGCTGCAGGTAACCTGGTGCTGAAGTGGCTTGTGTGTGCCAAGGCTGAGGCCAGGTGACGACTATCTGAATTTCCCTGGGGTTACACTGAAGCTTACAGCAGTGTGAAATGTGGGGGAGGGGTGACCTGGCAGATGGAGGTCTCCTCCTCCCCTAAGGCTGTGCTAGATCATGGGCAGGCTCAGTGGCTGGTGAACCCTCATCTGCTCTGATCTCTGCCAATTCCTCTGGGTGTACTAAGGAGCACCTGGAGTATTAGTGTTGGTACTTACTGGTTCCACCCCTTTGGGGCTGAGTGCTTTGCATTTTCCTTCTCTATATCATTTTCCAGATGAGAAAAATGAGTTAAGTGACTTGTTCAGGATCACACAGCTAGTAAATGACTCAGGCCTGCTTTGAATTCAGGAAGATGCATCTTCCTGGCTCTCTATCCACTGAGCCCCTACCTGCAAAATATCTTACAAATACTATTTCATTTGAACCAAAACCAAGGCTTCCTGATTCCTAGTCAAGGGTTCTAAATGGAGTTCCTTGAATACATCAGAAGCTGCATGACTACACTGATGTGGGTGCTATATGACCAACACAGATCAAGGTTTTCCTTAATTCTCTTGACAAGATGCCAAAAACAAAAATAAATATTGTCAGCTTATGACCAACCTTCTGGTTCCAAAATGCGCTCAACCACTCCTCAGAAAATAGTCTGTCAGTGAGACTAAACTTAGAATCTTCCCAGTCCAACAAGATCTACTAGCACTTAGAACTGATTAGGTCATCAAGAACCCAGGATCAACAGCCAAGCAGTACAACTCTGAAAGTTACAAGTTAAATTTATTATATTTAAAAGGAAAGCTAAAGGGTACATAAGAGAGACCTGCAGTTTCCTGCATAAGCTTCTTTTTCTGTTTCACTATGGATTTAGAAATGTTCATGTTATTTGGTCTCTGTTAAGTTCAGAATTCTTAAAATAATTTTCAAAGAAACAAAAAGAACCTAGGATCACCTCTAAAACACAATGAGGTATTAGTGGTGGACTTTAGTAGAGGATTCCTCATATAGTTCAGATTTCAAAAACTCTGAGCAGTATGGAAGAGTTAATTGGGTTCTGGCCTCAGAGGTCAGATGACTTTGGTTTAAGTCATAGCTACCAGACAATGGCTAAGTCCCTTATCCTTTCAGTGCCCCAAGGTAATGCCCTGAAACTATAAATTGAAGGGGCTATTACTAATCTTCATTCATAGACAGAGTTTCCTCACATACAAGGAATTTTCTATGTCAATGAATTACAGATATAATCCAATTTTTTTCCCTCACAAGCAACATAGCAGAAGACCATCCTTAGAGTCAGAAAGACCTGGACCTAATTCCTACCTCTGACCATGGGAAAGTCATGGGATTTAGTGGTCAAGGCATCTCTAAAACTATGAGTTCCATGGAGATTGCTGGATCTATATCTTGCATCAGAAGAGCATGCCCACCTATCATCTTCTGCATTGCTGAAATCACAGCTCTGAAACAATAAGCATTCCTTTAAAATGACCCTGTGAGGTAGATAATATAAGCATCATTACATTTCAGTTTGCAGATGAAGTCCCTAAGGCTCAGAGAATGAAAATAACTTGCTGGATCTCAGACAGTTTAATTAGTCACAGGGTCAGGACAAGTATTCAGATCTTCTCCCTCTAAGATCAGCCAGCCCTTTGCCAACTTTCCTATACTGCCTCTTTACCTGCCCCATTGCCCTTCTGAGTTGTAAAGTGTGCCAATCTCTTGCCCAGGAGGTGCCAAAGTTATTTAGAGAGTCAACTCAGTATGGTCAGAAGAGCAATAAATGGGAGCCAAGAGACCTAGGTTCCAGGTTTTTAATTTGGGCAAATTGTTCTCCCTCTCTGGACCTCAGCTTCCATCTGTAAAATGGGGAGAAGAATCCCTTCTCTACAATCCCATAGGGTTGTTAGGTTGATCAAATGAAGCAAGGAAAAAATATTTGAAACACATTGCACTATACGTTTACATGGTATTATTAACAACAAAATTGGCCAGCAGAGTCAAATAAAACTATGGGCAAATTATTTCCTTGGCTCTGCGACAGGCACCTTTATTAAAGACTAATATTTCAGTCTGGGCCAAAGATTCTGACACCACCCCCGCTCTCATGCTGCTGGTAATCAACCTGCCCTGCTTATCAGAGTAATGTGTTGCCTTATTGTGTTAAATACACTACAGGAGTCCATCCTGACAGTGTTTCTGGCAAAGGAGGCTCATGAAGTGCCAGGAAGTGGTGAAAGGTTCTAATTGATTTCTCAAATGCTCTCATGTATTTCTGGAATGGTAAATGTTATAGGCCTAGGCCCAGGCAAAATTGAAAAGTAAAGCCAGAGAATAACCATGTTTAAAGTGACTTTAGCATATAGCATTTTAGAGCTCATGGGGACTTTGGATCAGGGAATGTCAGAGGAGGAAAAGACCTTCAGTAAATAAGATACTTGAACTGGAAAAAACCTTAGAATAGAGCTACAGGGGGACTTAGAATGTGAGAATGCAGAGACATTAGAACATTGACTGGTAGAGCTCTAAGTGACGTTGAAGGTCAAGTCATAGAAATATACAGATTTAAGAGAGACCTTGGAGCCCTTTTAATCCAACCTTTTCATTTCACAGATGAGAAAATTGGTGCAAAAGGAGGTTTAATAATTTATTTATTATCTCATTCTCTCATTTTGTCTGTCTCTGCCTCTCTGTCTCTGTGTGTGTCTCTCTATGTCTCTGTGTCTCTCTCTGGCTATCTCTGTCTCTGACTACCTCTCTGTGTGTCTCTCTGTTTCTCTGTCTCTGTGTCTATCTCTCTGTCTCTGTTTTTTTATCTGTGTCTCTGTCTCTCTGTTTCTCTGTCTCTGTGCATCTCTTTCTCTCTCTGTCTCTCTCTCTTCCCACCATTTTTTCTCTCTGTCTTACTCAGGTCCTTTGACTCCCCCATGCTACTGCTTGCTTTTTCATTAACCTTTCTACCCTGCC
Organism: Bettongia penicillata ogilbyi; assembly: GCA_023548195.1. Lineage (NCBI taxonomy): Eukaryota > Metazoa > Chordata > Mammalia > Diprotodontia > Potoroidae > Bettongia > Bettongia penicillata. The sequence continues at coordinate 7,192,787 of JAJHZJ010000044.1, read as the reverse complement.
TACTGCCAAAAACGAACTCATTTAGCAAATGAGGAATCAGAGGGTTAGAATGGTTTATGTTCCTTGCCCAGTCAGGCACAGAGGAAATAAACAGTGGACCTGGAATAAAAACCAAATCTCTTAACTCTCAGATTGGTACATTTTTTTATCATATAGCTCCACATTTTGATAGGTAAAATAAATCTCCAACATTTAACTATCTTCTCTTTGGGCACTTGCTGTTAGATATCTCTAATGTTGTCACCAGAATTCTGCCCATGGATGCCCAAAGAAGGAATAAAACTCTCCTGGTGGAATTTCAGGCACCATAGTAAAGATGTATCTCAAGGCTAGGGTGAGTCTTCTCCAGCAGCCCCTTCTATCAGACTGCTTTTTCTACCTGCGTACTCAGTCAAGACCACAATTGACTCTTGTCGTGTTGGTGTTCATAGGGAGGCTTTTTATGCTTTCTAGGGTTGCTATGCTATAATAATGGAAGCCAGTTAAATATCCCTAGATAGGCAATATTAATAATAAGAGTAACCCTTTTCTATTGTGCTTTAAGTTTTGCAAAGTGCTTTCCTCACAAAAACTCCTAGGAGGTCAGCAGAGCAATTATGATTATCCACATTTTATAAGTGAGAAACCTGAGGATCTCAGAGGAAAAATTATTCCTGATCACATGGCCTTGCTCCTTCTACTGTAATAAAAATAAAAATACTGTGGCATAGGAAAGCAGTCTGGAATAGTGGATAGAGGGCTGAGATGATAGAGAGAATGAGATGATAGAGAGATTTGGACGCTTGGTTCATGTCCTGTCTCTGATTCCTACTATTTCCATGAGCCTGAACAAGCCCTGGATTCTCCTCCTGTTTTCAGATAAGTCACTCAGTCTAACTCAGTCTAGGGACAGATAAAATGGTGTTGATCTAGACTACTCTAGGGAAATCCTACTCAGATGGCATCATAGATCTAGATTCGAAGCAAAATAGAGCATTTTCTAAATGCAAAAAATGTTTTATGCTCTATTTTTTTCTAGTTTTAGGAAATCTTAAAGAACAAAATGATTATTGAAGGGTCTTTGATTCTTTTCTGAAGGACCAGAGAGATGAATAAAGAATCACATTTATCACCTAAGATTTTTAAAGTTCCTCATTCTGAGATACAATTAAGCCCTTGAATATCAGCATTTGACCTCTTCTTAACGAACATTTAGCTCCTATTCCAAGATGATTTTAAATGGTGGAATACTGGAGGAATACCCCCTAATTCTTCTCCAGGACACAAAGCAGGGAGGGAAACCAAGAAGGCAACTTGTAGAGTATTAAGTGAAGGGAGACAAAAACTGATGGACAGTGTGCTGAGATACCATAAAGCAAGATGCATAATGGGCACATTCTATTCATTCTTAGCCAACTTCCCCAAATTCCCTCTGATTTTATGACATCCATAGATAAAGAAGAGAGAAAAAATGAAGATGATGAAGCATAACTCAGGTGAAAAGCTGAGATGTGTGTTAATATTGGAGAAAATTCAATTTCATTCAACAAATACTCATCAAGTATGCATTCTGGGAGTTGTTCTATGAAAAACAAAATAAAAAACAACAGTTGTTGATATATATATATATATATATATATATATATATATTTCATTTGGTCCTCACAGCAACTCTGTTGTGAGGACATATTGTTGTCCTTATTTTATAGATGAGAAAATTGAAGCCAGGAGAAGTTAAATGACACTTCCAGAATCGCAAAGGTTCTAAGTATCTGAGGCAGGATTTGAACTCCAGGGACAGCACTCTATCTCCTACTATGCCTACTAGCTGCTGCTAATAACAAACATTATTAAATACCTGTAATGTACAAGGCAATGGGCTAGACATTAAGGATCATTGAGGATTTATAAACCTTTGTGGGGGGGAGGGAGAGGGAGAGGGAAAGAGAGGAGAAGAAGAGAGAGAGAGAGAGAGAGAGAGAGAGAGAGAGAGAGAGAGAGAGAGAGAGATCTAGGGGGAAAATATTAGCAAATGGGAAGATCAGAATACATTTCCTATAGGGAGTTAGTATTTGGGGTAACCTTGAACCTTGTAAGGAGTCAGGTATTCCATGAGACAGAGATAGAGAGGGATGGCTTTACAGACACAGGGGACTGACGCTTGTGCATAGGAATGGAAGATGGAATAACCCACACAGAGAACAGCAAGTATTTCAGTTTGGCTGGAATGTAGAATGTGAAGGAGAGTGATGCACACTATGCCTGGTGTGAAGGGCTTTAAAATTCAAATGGAGGAATTTGTATTTTTATCCCACTTGATATGGGGAGCCACTGGGGTTCCTTGGATAGAGGACTGTCATGGTCAAAATTCTGCTTTAGGAATATAACATAGGCAACTTTATGGAGGATGGAAAGCTGAGGCAAAACTTGATGTAAGACAGTTAGGAGGCTCTTGAAATATTCCTGCAAAGAGTTAAGGTGCTAAACTATGGGTGAGTCTGCAGTCTTGAGGCCACATGTAGCCCTCTTTGTCCTCAAGTTTGAATCCTTGAACCAAGCCACACTTGAGGACCTAGAGGGCTACATGTGGCCTTGAGGGCATAGGATCCCCATCCCTATCACCTGAATTATAACATAATGTTGGCCACAAGGAGATAGATGCAAGACACATTGTGAAAGTAAAATAGATAAGACCTAGACTTACTGAATGTAACAATAATGTCTTGATAGTCCCCATAATCATCATTATCTTGTATACAAGATTAATTAGCAAGTGTCATGAGAATGTGCCTTTGTAAGCTCTAAATATCATGAGTGTTATTTTCCAGGTATTTTTCCTTGCTAATGACGTTAGGCTGATAGCATCACTCCTGGAGTGCTATTTAATGAGATCCATAGACATTTGAAAAAAAACTAGACCATTCACATCAGAAAAGCAAAGTAAAGGAAAAATGCACATTGGCTGTTATGCTGTTGGATGAGCCGTCCATTGAATGAGTTTATCAGCATATGTATCTTGAACAATGGTTTGGGCCCAGAATTAATAAGGAAGACATCAAACTGGAATGCACTTGAGAAGTTATAAATGACTCCTATGCTGTTCTCTAGCACCAAAATCCTTTTGTAATATCAATATTTCCCTAGTGATGCTCTGCGACTGAATCCTGGAATGCCATGGTCTCAGAAAAATCAAAATTGCAGATGACCCAAAGAGCAAATTAGTGACCCACAGGTGGAAGTAGACTTCAGCATATCATCAATGATGTCTTTTGTGTGATAAATGGCACAAAAGGCATCATCAAGGACATTTATTACCAGACGAGAAGTTGGACTAGCCAGGAAGGGATTGTAAAGAAAAATAGATGAACAGTCTAATGCTTCTCCAGTATTCATAATTAAAAGAAAGAGAAGATAATCTGGATGAATATTCTCTGGAGCATATAAGGAAATACACAAAGAAGAATTGCAAAGGATTGGGGGTAAGAAAGGGATTGCAATATAGTCACATTAGTAATGAAAGTAAACATTAACAACTCATCAAACTTTAAAATTTGTAAAGAACTTCACACAAATACACACACACACACACACACATTTTCCTGGATTCTTGTAACCTAAGATCTTGGGTTTCAAGCTGGGAGAATTTATAGGCTATCTAATCCACTTTAAATATGAGGAATGTGAGGTCACAGACAGTTTTTCAGGGGTGGAGAACCTGTGACCTTGAGGCCACATATGATTCTCTGTAGGTTCTCAAGAGTGGCCTTTGAATTGAATCCATACTTTACAGAACAAAAGGTCCTCAAGTGTGGCCCTTTGACGTAATCCAAATTTCACAGAACAAATCCCCTCAATAAAAGGGGTCCCTTGAGGACCTAGAAGGTCATATGTGACTTCAAGGCCACAGGTTCCCCACTGGGATAGTTGCCTAGAGCAGAAAGGTGTCAAACATGTAATCCATGAATGTAGTGTAGCCTGACACACATCTGAGGTCAACACAAACCAGATTGAATTTAATTAAATGAGATTAAATGTAATTATAATTTGACAAATAAACAAAAATATAGCAAAACAGAGATAATATCACATTTTAAAACTAAGTTAATACATGTGAGGCGTAGATCCTTATGTATGGTTTGGTGGTCCACATTTCTATTTGAGTTTGACACCATAGGCCTGAGTCTGACACTATAAGCCTGGAGCACTGAGAGTGTAAATTACTTGCTCAGGATTACACAGCTAGTATATTTCAGAAACTGGGCTTGAACCCAGTTCTTCCTGCTTTCAAGCCTAGTTTTCTATCCATTATGTCATGCTGCCTCTCATATGGGCACTCTTACTATTACCATTATATAGACAGGAAAACTGAAGCTCGATGAGGTTAAGACATATGTACAGGGTCACACAGCTATTAAGGGTCTGGGGCAGGATTTCAATTCAGGTCTTCCTGACCAGAACTCTATCCATTATACTGTGGTGCCTCATGAAATCAATAAAATCATGCCTCTATAGCAAGCATTTATAGCCCTTTAAGGTTCTGGAATAACTCTCTGGGTCATCCCAAGCCCATCTTACCTTGCATTGGAATATTTCTTTTTATAAATGGTCACTGCCATCTCTCTTAAAATGGTAACAGTAATAGCATTGTTAATTACAGGGCAATGTTTCCTCTGTCTGAAGTAGCGGACTGTATTAGTTTCAGTTTATTAATAGTATTAATAATTTATTGATTAATCTTCCACTCCTTATGAGAAGGAAAAGGAGACTAGATAAAGCACTGAGAGACCTTGATTCTGAGCCCAGTTCCAAAACTGATTGCTACTTTGGAAAAGTCACTTCTTCTTTCTGGACCTCAGGCACCCCACCTGTAAAATAAGACATCGGAGGGGCCACTAGGTGGCACAGTGAATAGAGAACTGGCCCTAGAATCATGAGGACCTGAGTTCAAATATGACCTGAGACACTTGACAATTACTAGCTGTATGAGCTTGGGCAAGGCACTTATCTCCAATTGTCTTGCCTTCCTCCCTGTAAAAAAAAAAAAAAGAGAGAGAGAGAGAGATTTTAACTAAATGACATTAATTCACTTAAATGTTTCTTAACTGCCTGAAAAATTCTGAGGCAGAAATCTGACATTTTCATCTTCTACGTTACAGGAGAATTTCCAGTTTTAATGTGCTAGGCTCCAGATCTCTGAGTACTAGATTTCCTGAGTCAGGAATATCTTCACTGAGAATTAAGTTTATCATAAATTCTTATGAAAGGAGGATTTCAGGGCCACCAGTTAATAGGCATCCAAATAAATCAGAACTTGGAGTAAAAGGGTAGATGTTTAAAAAAAAAATTTGACTATTTCCACTTAATGGGCTATTCTTTCATTTACCACATGATCTACTTGGCCAGGCTCAATTTGAGCTGAAGTCATATTTCTGTTAATTAAATTGCGTATGGGAGAGATTCCCTTAAATGCTGCCACATTCATTTTCACAATGGGAAAAATACAATGTTATTGATTTCCATTTGCTTTAGAATTAATATTACACACATTAACCAAAATGGAAATAGGCATGGCTATTAGTTGCAAAATACCATCCAGGCTATAAATTCGAGGCAAGTGGAAGATTTCTATTTGAACAAGCCCTGAGTCCAAATATTGGTGTTAGATGGTGCCTTTATCTTTTAACAAAAGCAGCAGAAAAAATTTCCCAAACAATAATTCCACAGATATTGATTAAGTACCTACTATGTGCAAAGGCCTGGAGGAGTCGACAGAACCTCAGAAGTTACCTTGCTTAGCCTGTATCCAGTCAAAAATTCCCTCTATTCCTTCTCATGGTCACTCAGCTTCTGCTTAAAGAAATCCAGGGATGAAGGTATAATGGCTTCATTAATTCATTATTTTCTAAATGCATGAATACAGGGAGCATATGATCTGGTTCTCCCAAGACCTTCACCTCTGAAGAGACTGTCTTCTGGTCATCCCAGACCTATCTAACGTGTGAGGGTGTATAGGAGTCAATAACGCAAGTTCTGGTCCAGGGAAAACAAATCCTATCACCTGAATCCCCTTCATGAGTATGAGGGTTCCTTAGAGGAGTTAACAGATTTCTGTGGGTAGGTATATGTATGTGTCTTTCTGTCTGTCTATAAGGACAGGAGGGCTCTGGAAACAGTTGCAGAAAAGCCATGGTTGCCTTAGTCCTCCAGAAATCCTCATTTCTGATTTATTTGCCCTCTTCTCTCTGTCATTTCAGCTTCCCCAGATCTTATATTTTGTCTTTGTTTATTTTTTTTTTATGGGATAAAAGAAACTATCTGATTCATAAAGATAATGGAATGTCAGGAGCTTAGCAAGTCTTCTAACAATGTACTTATAGAAACTGATACTCTGATGAGACCACAGTCTATTCTCTGTTCTGAGGTGACAGACTATGGGAACAAAAGAAAGCTCATACCTTACTCTTAACTCTTCCATTCCACCCATACAAATCCAACCTATTCTTTGATACATGGCCCAATTCCCACCTCCTCCAGGGAGCCTTCCAAGGTCAGAGTGACCTCTCATTCCCCCGAGTTCCTATGACTCTCATTATTCAACTCAGTCATTGAATATGCACATTCTTCACAGGGTTGCTGTGTAGAAAGACATTTGTAGACTTGAATGTATTAGAGGAATCCAGAAGAGCTTGTCACATGCTCCCTTGCTGAAATATCTTTATACCATAGAAATAAATTGGATTTAGAGCTTGAAGGGATCTTATAGATAAGGAGTTCTAAACATAAAGTTCACATACCCTGGGAGGATAAGGGAAGCTTTTCAAGGGACTCTGGTGTGCATTTGGTAAATAACTATATTAGTCTATTGAAACTAACTAATCTCTTTATTTTAATTTTATGTGTTATTATACATATATATAGTGAAATCTAGAGTCTATTTTCTTTCATATTGGAAAGAGTAGGAAAAAGGAATGTTTATTAAGCATCTACCATATGACAAGAATTAGGCTAAGTACTGTATAAATATTATCTCATTTGATGATCAAAGATTTGCTTAATGTCAAGGGATAGCTAATATCAAACATTTATATAGTGCTTACATTGTACCAGATATTGTGCTAAGCTCTTCTCATTTGATGTTTGAAACAACTCTGAGAGGCAGGTGCCATTATTATCTCCATTTTACAGATAAGGAAACTGCGGCAAAGAATTGTTAATTGATTTGCTCAGGATCACGTAGCTAATAAGTGTCAGAGGTCAGGTTTGAACCCAGGTCTTCCTAACGCCAGGCCTTCCATGTTTTCATTGTACCAACTAGCTGCCCTAAAGAGTTTGGAAACCTTGATGTAGTTCGGCCTCTTCATGTTTCAGAGAAGTCAAATTGAATCTCATAAAGAATTTTCCCAAGGACTCAAAGGTAGTATGTGAAACAGTAAAGAATTCAAACCTCTATCTTCTGTCTCTAAATCCACTATATACTGCCTCTCATGTGTTAGGCTTATCTCCTTACCTAGATTCTAAGAGCTCCTTGAGGAACCATGTTATCCATTTACACAGAGACAAATGGGTCTCCATGTAAGACAGGAATGGCCTGCGTAGTTAGAAGATCAGAGTTCAAGGCTAGGCTCTGCCACTAAATGCAATTTTCCTCTGTCTGATCTTGCTTTGTCTTTGAAATAGGGATACTGTTAAATTCATTTCATGGGGTGGTTGTGCTAGAGAATCAAATATTAAATGTGAAACTGCTATGAAACTACAAAATTATATGTAAACATCATCTTTGATTATTAATAATCCACATACCCCCTCCTCTCCTGAACAGCTAAGTCAAGGCTGGTTCATATGAAGCTGGCTTAACAAATCTTGGTTGAAGTGAATGTTAGTCAACTGGCTGCATGCTGAATGTCTCTCACTTTTGATTCTGCCTGGAAAAGTGATGAAGTTGCTTCTCTTTGAAGCAAACACCACACTTCTTACCTCTTAACAAAATATTTCCATTTAAATGACCCACAGGGATCAGTTAGATTCTCGTGCCTGGTCATTTATCTATATTTGCAAATACCCTCTGAAGCCTTTTCATGTTGGTGGAGTCTTTTTTTAGGTTGAGTCTCCAGATAGCCAGAGAAGAAGGGTGTGGGTAATGTGATCATTTCTGCTGCTTATGGATGAATGACAATCATCCAGGAAGAAGCAAGTTTCCAGGGAGGGAGTGTGTCCTTGGACCAGTCCTTTCATCACTCTAGTTTTCAGTTTCAGGCCAACTCACAGAAAATCAATCCAGTTAAATATTGATCTCCTCAACACTACAGGTGTTCAAATGGAGGACAGAGATGACAGAGGGGAAATCATGTGGTCAAGCAATTGAGTGGAACCTTGAAATTATTCAATGACTCTTCTAAGGTGAAGGTTTTCTTAAGTAGAATAGAGGTTATGTTACCAGTGACCAGAATCCATGGTAAAATTACATTGTGTCTCACCTTCTTTATCTTCATCAGTGACAGCTTCCAACCCAATGCCACCAAAGTTAGCCTGAACCACACAGAGCCTGAAAGTGGTTAACACCTCCCAGATCACTAGTCCTGTTTCCAATCCAATCCTCACAGACATCATCTATGAAAGCAATATCTATGGAAATGAAGCCCAAGAAACTGTTTCTGAAGGCATTATAGCTGCATCTATGAAAGACACAGAAAGAAAAGTTCTTGCCACCGAAGTCGTTGGTGCTGTCAGGTGGTTCAAGATCAGACACAGACACAGACACTGACATGACTCTATCAGTGGAAATTAAATCCAAGAAAAGGTATTACTGTCTGCTTTATCATTGTCCCCAAGGACTATGGAGGTCCATCTGACCATCAGTTGAAACTTTCCACGTGTGTTGTCTCCCTCCATTAGAAGGCAAGCTCCTTAAAAACAAGGGTTGTTTACTCTTCTATTTACATCCCCAATACTTAACAGTTTTTTGCATGGTGTTGTTTGTCCTTAGTTTTGAAGAGGACCAGTAACATCATAGGGTAATGCCTTGACTTTCAATGAATTACATTTAAGTGAGGCAGAGTTACACAAAGCTGTCAGCCTCACTTTCTCCCCCAGGGTCATTAAAGTCCAGTGGCAAGATAAAAGTCAAGATGACTAGCACTGGCTGGGCATCTTTGCTGTCTGACCAAGCTCTAAGCACTCAAGAGCACCTGCTTCAGCTGCCTTCGTGGCCCTTGAAACAAATTGTTCTCATCTGCCTCTTCCACTAGGGGAAGTCTTTGTGAAGTTAGGGTAGATATTTCCCTAATTTGCCAATGGATTTGAGATCTGTCAATTACCCTTAACTTGGTTTACCCCATCTGTTGAGAGTTATACCAGAGGATGACCACTGTGGGTGCCATAGCTTCTTGGTGCCATAGCTTCTGGGAACTATGACTGAGGATTGGGAGAATGGTGGACCAAATGTGGATGAACAGCCTTGAAAAGGGCTCAACAAGCCCTCATGCCAGAAACATTAATCCTCCCTGAACACACTATATATCCCTTTACACATTAAATGCATAATAAATGATTCATTCATTCTTTCATTTTGATTTCTTTCTGCTAGCCACCTCTCTTCTCTAAAGTTAACCCCATCAGGTGGAGTCAAGATGGTGGAGTGGAAAGATGCATATACTCTAGCACTTACCCCACAGCCTACAACATACCTGTAAGAAATGATTCTCAACAAATTCTAGAGCAGCAGAAGCCACAGAACAAAAGAGTGGAAGAGGTTTCCAACTAATAACCTGGAAGGCTGACAGGAAAGGTATATCTTACAGGACTTTGAGTGGAGTGGCATCCAGGCCAGGCTGCCCAGCACTGGGAGGAACAGGACCTGAACAGATCTCCAGGGCAGAATTCCCAGCAGGGAGGGTCCCAGATCCTTCAACCCACAAGAAACAAAGAAAGTTCCAAAAGTCAGTGTGGAAGGGTTTTCCTAGCTAGGAGAGATGGGAACAAGGTTCCCCCAGCACTGGCCCCAGGTGCTGGCAGCAGCAGCAGTAGGTGGCAGGCTGCTACGCGAAAGCAGCTTGGGTCCCTTGGTCAGGCAGCTCAGCTTAAAGTCTCTGGAAGAATGGAGCAACTGACCTGAACCTCAGCCCTCAGTGACAGCCCCCACCCAAAGCCCCTGGGGGAATTGAGCAGCCGATCTGAATCTCAGCCCTGAGCATGGTCCTGGGAGGAGGAGGAGCACCAGGACCCTCCTGTTGACAAAGTATTCAAAAGTAAAATAACTGGCTGGGAAAATGACCAAAAAAGGGGAAAAAATGAGGTCATAGAAGGTTACTCTCTTGGTGAACAGTTGACTTGTTCCATCCTTTCAGATGAGGAAGAACAAGGCACACTGTCAGAAGAAGTCAAGGTCTCTGCCTCTAGTACCTCCAAAATGAATATGAAATGGGCTTAGGCCATAGAAGAGTTTGAAAAGCATGTCAGCAGCCTGCTAAAGGAGAATCAAAAACATGCTGAGGAAAATTACACTTCTAAAAAGAGACTACCTCAATTGGAAAAAGAAGTCCAAAAAGTCAATGAGGAGAAGGAGGCTTTAAAAAGCAGAATTAGCCAAATGGAAAAGAAGGTTAAAAAGCTCACTGAACAAAATACTTCTTTAAAAGAGACAATCACGTTTGGGGAAGCTAATGACTATGAGATAAACCAAGAAGTCAGAAAACAAAACCAAAAGTTTGAAAAAATAGAAGATAATGTGAAACAACTCTTTGGAAAAACAACTGACCTGGAAAATAGATCCAGGAGAGACAATTCAAAAATTATGGCACTACCTGAAAGCCATGACCAAAAAAAGAGCTTAGACATTATCTTCCATGAAATTATCAAGGAAAATTTCCCTGATATTCTGGAACCAGAGGGCAAAATAAATATTGAAAGAATCCACTGATTACCTCCTAAAAGAGACTCAAAAAGAGAAATTCCTAGGAATGCCGTAGCCAAATTTCAGAGTTCCCAGGTCAAGGAGAATATATTACAAGCAGCCAGAAAGAAACAATTTGAGTATTGTGGAAATACAATCAGGTTAACACGGGTTCTGGCAGCTTCTATATTAAGGGACCAAAGGTCTTGGAATAGGATGTTCCAGAAGTCAAAGGAACTGAGATTAAAACCAAGAACCATCTACCCAGCAAAACTGAGTATAATTCTTCAAGGAATAAATGGTCATTCAATGATATAGAGGACTTTCAAGCATTCAGGATGAAAAGACCAGAACTGAATAGAACATTTGAATTTCAAACATAAGAAGCAAGAGAAGCATGAGAAGGTAAACAGGAAAGAGAAATCATAAAAGACTTTCTAAAGCTGAACTGTTTACATTCCTACATGGAAAGATAATATTTGTAATTCTTGAGACTTTTCTCAGTATTTCAGTAGGTGGAGGGATTGTACACACATACACACACACACGGGGGGGGAGAGAGAGAGAGAGAGAGTGAGTGTACAGGTTGAATTGAATCAGAAGAGATGATATCCATAAAAAAAATTTAATAAAAATTAAGAGGTGAGGGAGGAAAATACTGGGAGGAGAAAAGGAGAAATGGAATGGGGGCAGGTTATAATTCATAAAAGAGATAAGAAAAATCTTGTTCAATGGAGGAGAAAATGGAGAAGGTGAGAGGGGAAAAGTGAAGCTTACCCTCTTCACATATGACTTAAGGAGGGAATAACATGCTCACTAAATTTGGCATGAAAATCTATCTTACACTACAGGAAAGTAGGGGAGGAGGGGACTAGTAGGATGAGGTTGATGAAAGGGAAGGCAAATGGGAAAAGGGAGTAATTAGAAGCAAACACTTTTGAGAAGGGACAAAGTCAAATGAGAGAATAAAAAAGGTGGGACAGGGTAGGATAGAGGACAATATAGTTAGTATTACACAACATGATTGTTATGGAAGTCTTTTGAAAAATGACACATATATAGCCTGTATTGAATTGCTTGCTTTCTCATTGGGAATGAAGAGGGAGGGAGGGAGAGAAGTTGGAATTCAAAGTACTGGAAATGAATGTTGAGAATTATTATTGCATATAACTGGGAAATTAGAAATACAGGTAATGGGGTACAGAACTTTATCTTGCCATACAAGAAAGGAGAGAAGATGGAGATAAGGAAAGGGTGGGGTGTGATAGAAGGGAGAGTACATTAAGGGAAGGGGTAATCAGAATGCAAAGTATTATGGGGTTGGGGGAGGGGAGAGATGAGGAGAAAAATTGGAACTCAAAATTTGTGGAAATCAATGTCAAAATCTCAAAATAAACAAATAAATACAATTTAAAAAAATAAAATTAACCCCATCTTGTTTTTTTTCTTTTCTTTAGTAAGAAAGGGCAAAAATTATGCCGTGTGCATAGTAGCAGAATATAAGAGAGTAATCAAAATAAGTGAACAATTTTTTTCAAAAAAGCCTCTTCGATAAATACTATACATTGTGTTGAGAGCTGTCCATCTTTTCTTTGCTTCCTTATAATTTTTCTTTTGTTCTCTGCTGTGCACTTTATTACCTTGTTCTTTTTCCTCTTCCCTCACCCCAGACTACACTTAAGTGCAGCTATATTTATCTATAGCTATATGTGTATACATACTTATATATGTACACATAAAGATATACATTTTCCCAAATTCTACTCCTGATCATTGATTTTTTTTTATTTTTGTCCATATCTCTTGTTCCCTATGCCTCCTACCTCCTCTACTTTATTTCTACCTGCTACTTTACCCTATTATTACTTGCCTACCCCTCCAAGCATCCCTCCCCTATTCTCCCATTCCCATAAATCTAAACATTCTATAGGCCCCCAAAACCTATTACCTTACCTTACCCCTGAAGATCCCTCCCTAGTCTTCTCCTCCTTCCTTATCTTCTTACCATTTTATTATGTCTGAATTTAGAAGAATTTTATACTCTTCTAAATATATATGTATTATTCCCTCTTAAACCCATTTCTGAGGAAAGTGGGTTACCAGAACTACCAGCCCTCCTCTTTTAATTCCTCTGTATTGATTCTTCCTCTTGCATCTCATTTGTATACTTACTCTTTTTAGTTGTTCCTAAGTGGTTTTGCTTTTTAAATTCATATCATACTCAGGTTCACCCCCAACCCCTTATGAGCTACCCAATTATTAAAAAGAATCTTAGACATACATTTTACATATATAAAACGTAAGCAGTCTGTCCCTACTGAATCCTATGTGCTCAGGCTTTGGTATGTACTTTATGTTACTCTTGCCTCTTGTATGTCAAATCTTCTATTAAGTTCAGGCTTCTTTGTTTTTTTTTTTAATAAAGTCTTGAAAATCTGACAGTTGATCAAATGTCCTTTTTATCATTCAGGATTATGATATTTTAAGTTAGAATTCTTTTCCTCTTCAATATGTAGTGTTCCAAAACTTGCAGTCCTTTAACGTCTTCACTGTTAAGTCTTGTGTGATTCTAATTGTGTCACCATTATATTTAATTTGTTTTATTCTTGTTCTTTTTAGTATTTTATCCTTGAGCTGGTGGTTTCAAATTTTACTATAATATTCCTATGAGTTTTCCCCATAGGATCTCTATTAAATGGTTATCAATGGATTTTTTCTATTTCTACTCCCCCCCCACCTTGTTCTAATGCTTCAGGGCAATTTTCTTTAATTATCTCTTGCATATTGTATCAAGTTTATTTTTTGATCATAGATTTCAGTTAGTCTGATTATTTTTATTCTTTCCCTTCTTGATCTATTTTCTAGATATGTTGCTTCTATTTTTTCATTATTCATATTTTGTTTCATTATTTTTTGATCTCTCATGATTTTGCTGTCTTTACCTTTTACCAATTCTAATTTTTAAGGTGTTACTTTCTTCATAAGATTCTGTATTTCCTTTTCTAATTGGTTTATTTTCCTTCCATGATCTTCTTGTTTTTTTCTCTTGGATTATTCTTTTCTATTTTTCATTTTTCCTTCATCACTGACATGATTTTTTAAATGAATTCTTTTTGGGCAGATGACCATTTGACATTACTCTTTGGTATAGAAGGGGGTTTCTTTACTTCAATATTCTCCTCTGAAGATGAACCCCAGTATTCTACATTCCCATAATAGCTTTCTGTGATTGGATTCTGTAGCCTTTGCCTGTACATTTTTTTGTGGTAATAGGTTAATTTTTGTAATCACCTCTAGCCCTGGAGTATGGGAGATGGCACCTCTTGCCTCAGGACTTCAGTTCTTCCCTCCAGCCTGAAACCAAGCCCAAAGTTCCAAATTCCTGTAAGTGTCTACAACCAGGGTCATTCTGCCTCCCTGTTTCTGCACTCATTGGGCAGGCACGTATCCTTTCTTTTTTACTCTCCTTGCTCCACACAGCAGAACTGGGTCTGTCATTCCTTGTCAGCAGAGGTTCCCTCAATCTTCCCTGGCTCAGATGCCTAATTCCCCTCACTATCCCAGGTGAAAGTTCCTGTAGATGGGCCTGAGGCAACCTCTCAGACTAACTGACCCTAGAGTGTGCCACTTACTGTTTAAGTGATTTGGGATTTGTTGTTAAAACTGGCCTTAGCTTGGAGGTGTCTACTCTTCACAGTGACCAAACCTCATCCTGGAATTTTTCTTCTGATCTTCTTAAATTGTCCCAGGAAGACACCTGTTGTGCTCCTTTTCTTATTTATTTTACCCATATCTTATTGGCCCTAACATGCTATTTCCTTTCATTTGTGGGAAGAAATCTTGCAAGCTTGGAATTTTCTGATCTACTCTGCCAAATTCACCCCCATCTTATGCAGATCCTTATTATTATCATGTCTGGTTCTCCAGTTAACTCTCCCTCCTCCCCAGTAAGTTAACTACCTAACTTATACCACCCCTGGGTCTCACCACCCCTGAAACTCATAATCCTTTCAAATACCTAAACTTCCATCATATCTCTCTCCAGTGTACTTGAACCACGCAAAGGAATGATCATATGGTTGTTTCAAAGAACCCTACCCCAATTGAACTGAATTTGCTCCAGATGCCAGAAATTCTAGTTACAACTTTGTCACTAATTAACTTTGCAACTTTAAATAAACTATTCTCTCCTTTTAGGCTTAGTTTCCTTAGTCCTTAAGAGAGGAATGATAATTCTTGTACTGCTTTTTTTCTAAGACAGCTTTAGGGGATCAAAATTAAAAATTGGGTATAAAATACTGTTAATTCTAAATCACTAGAGAAATGCGAGTTCATGAGGTTATAAATTGAGAGTTAGAATGGTAGCTAGGTGGCATAAAGTTGACAAAGTATTGAGTCTGTCAGGGAGACCTGAGTTCAAATTTATCCTCAGACACTTACTAGCTGTGTGACCTTGAATAAGTCACTTATCCTTCACCTGCTTCAGTTTTCTCAGCTCTAAAATAAAGTTAATAATAGCATCTATCTCCCATGACTGTTGTGAGGATCAAATGAGGTAATATTTGTGAAGTACTTAGCACATTACTTGGCACACAGTAGACAATATATGTTTGTTTCCTTCTTTCCTTGGTCATCTACTTCAACTCCCTCATATTACAGAGTCATAAACAAGGGTCCAAAGAGGTTACAACCTTGACCAAGGTTACACAGGTTGCCAAGAACCAGACTGAGAATTTGAACCCAACTCCTCTAAATACAAATCCACTGCTCTTTCCAAAATGCAAAACTCTCACAACTCTTGTTTCATTTCAGGGTCCTAATTAAAGGTCCTCATCCAATATCAAATATGAACCAGAATCTAATATAATAAGGGGAAAATTTGAAAGTAGAGCAGAAATCTGATTAAATCTCCTTGGGGTAGGGTATAATTGAACTTGAGAAGTGCAGAGGGAGGAAGAAAAAGGGAAAGTTGATTCTCTAGAAGAGAAAAATACAAGAGCTCCATTAAACTGAGAAGAATTTGTTAGACAAAGGAGAAAGGAACGACAGAATGGCTGCTGAGACACAAGTTAAAATATGGAAATTTCTCAAAAAATAATCAGAAGGAATCCCAGACAAAATTGCTAAAGGTAACAGAAATGATCTTGAGCAAACTTGATCCTACTTTCTGGGCCTTTCACAGATTCCCCTGGCTTTGTCCACCACATGTTCTTTTCCCCTAGTAGTGTTTTGGAAAAAAATATCTTCCTGGATATTTCAGTTTAGTTCTTTCAACAGTAAAATTCAACCAGCATTTATTGAACTCTTGGGCTAGGTACCAGTTCAAAGACAAAAATGAAAACTATCTCTATTCAAAATATATACTGAATAAATACAAGGTCATTTGGGGGGGTGTGGGAGGCAAAGTGACACCAATAATTGAGAAGATTAGGAAAGGCCTCCTGTAGAAATTATGCCTTTATTTCTACAAAATGGAGGACATAGAGCACAGCCTATGCAAAAGCATGTGTTTGAAACTTCACTGGACAACAATATTAGCACTTAACCATGCAGAAGACTTGGTTTCTAGTATCTCCTATACTACTGATTACCTATGTGACTTTGGATTTGTCCCTTTCTCTAGGCCTCATTTTTTCGAACTGTAAAGAGATAGGGCTAGACTTCATTGTTCAGTTGTTTCAATCACGTCCAACTCTTTGTAACCCCATTTGTTGTTTTCTTGGCAAAGATACTGGAGTGGTTTGCCATTTCCTTCTCCAACTCATCTAACAGATGAAGAAGCTGAGTCAGAAAGGGTTATGCGACTTGTCCAGGGTAACATAACTGGTAAATGTCTGAGGCCAGATTTGAACTCACCAAGATGTGTCTTTCTGACTTCAGGGCTTATGCTCTATCCACTGCACCACCTAACTGCCCAGGACAAGACTACATGATCTCTAATATCTCCTCCACTTCTGACAGTGGGGAGGGAAAAGGGAAAAACAAGTAGGCCAGTTTTGCTGGAATATACACTATATAAGAAAGATTAAAGTGAAATGGTTTGGCAAGACAGGTTGGGAAAAGGCAATGAGAACTTTATATGCTAGAAAAAGGAGACTGTCCTATCCTAGGAGAAATACAGTGCCGCTGAAGCTTCTTTAGCAAATAAGTGACATAATCAGGGCAATATTCTATGAATATCACTTTGACAGATGTATGAAGCATGGAATGGAGATGGGAGAGACTGGAGGCCAGGATAACACTGAGGAGGCTGTTGCAGTATTCCAGGTAAGAGATGATGAGAGTCTGAACTACTACTACTGCTACTACTACTACTACTACTACTAGTTATCTAGCTAGCTAGCTAGCTAGCAGGTACACAGTGCTTTAGGGTTTGTGAAGCACTTTACATATGTTAACTACTGTCTGTGGTACTTTAAAAAGATTATGAGAGTAATGAGAGATGTTGTAGAGGTAGAATTAACTGTTCTTAGCAACTGATAAGCTAGAAGGGGTGAGAAAGGAAGAGTCAAGGAGAACATTTAAGAGGAGGGAGTAGTCAAAGGAGATTTCCTGCACTGTCCAGTGCTGATCTTTACTTCTCATTCCCATTTCCTTATTCTCGCCATAGGGCTTGGTAATGGATCATAATAGGGAGCATTTAGAATTTCCAGACACTTAGGGATTCCTCTCTTTGTCCTGTATCTAGCCCATTGACTTTTGTGAGGGTAAAATGTCACTGCTTCAGAATTCAAGGGAAATAGGAAGCAGTTTGAGTTCCATATAGTATGGTCTGTACTCAGTGAGATCAGGGAAGAAACTAAAGACAATCAGTTCACCTCAGTTGTAGTTTATCTACTTCAGAAGCCCTGTTTGTCAGGAGCAGGCAAACAGGTATGATCTATTTCCTAGGAGTCAAGAGGAAGATCTGTATCTATCCAGTCCTGGCCTCCCTGCCAAGCTCTAGTCCCACATCACCAATCACCTAATAGACCTTTCCAGCTAGATGTGTCACAGGCATCCCAAACTCAACATATCCAAAATAGAACTAGTTTATTATCGTTTCTCCAAAATCCACCCCTTTTCTGAACTATTGCATTATTGTCATCAGTAATACTATCATCAGTCTTCTAGTCAACTACCCTATTAACCTCAGTGACATCCTTAATTAATCACTCACTCATGCCACATAGCCAATTAGCTGCCAAATATTGTCACATTTTTGTCAACATTTCTCACATTTGTCCTCTTGTCTCTGCCTACATAGCCACCACCATAGTCTAGGTTTTCATCATAATAATAGCTAAATACTATAAACAATATAATGTTTTAAGATTTGCAAAGTGCTTTACAAATATCTCATATGATTCTCACATCAACCCTGAAAAGGAGGTGCTATTAAAACTCTATTTTATGGATGAGGAAACTGAAACAGAAAAAGGCTAAGTGATTCGCCTAGGGTCATATACCTAATAAGTGTCTGAGGCCCAAATTGAACATAGGCCTAATACTCTATTCAACCTCCAATTTAGTCTCTTTGTCTCAAGTCTGTCCTCCATCCTGTATATGTTCCATACAACTACCAAAGAGATTTTCCTAAAAGACCAGCTATGGCCATGGTACCCCTATTACTCAACAACCTCCAGTGTCTCCCTATTACCTATAGATCAAATATAAATACCTCTTTTGAGCATTCAAAGTTTTCCATATCCCAGACTTTTCCTATTTCTCCATTCTCTCTATGTATTTCCTCCCCTACACACATTCTATGGTCTAGAAATACTAGACTTCTTGCCATTTCTTACACATGATGCTTCATTTCCTACCCCTCTTCTTTCTTCTGGCTATCTGTCAAGGCTGGAATTATTTTATTTCCCTCCTTAGCAATACTTCTGGAGTCCTTGATTTCCTTCAGCTCAGGCATTATGATCTGTAGGCCTTTTCTCGAGCCTTTGTCTCATAGTGCCTTCGCTTCTGATGTGAACTTTGTATGTACCATATGTTCACATCTTCTCTCTCCATTTAGAATCTAAGTTTCATAAGGGCAGGTATCGTTTTTCTTGTGTTTTTTTATTCCAAAGTCTTCTCACGCTATCTGGCACAGGTTGGTGTTTAACAAATGCTTATTGACTGATTACAAAGTACCTACCTTGTGAAAGAAGAGATCCGAATTTTTATCTTAGCTTAGTCATCCATTATATGCATACCTTTAAACAAGTCATTAGCCATTATGGTCCTCAGTTTCATCATCTATCAAAAGGGCAAAATAATCATCACTTCCTTACTCTTTCTCCCATGATCATCATGAAGATAAAATGGAGCATAAGAGTACCTTGAGAAACTTAATGGCACTAATGAAAGCATATGATCTATGCTCCAATGATCCAATTTATCTATATCTTCAATCAAATTCAACCAACATTAGTCCTTGAAGAAGAAAGTTCCAAAATAGCACTTTGGGACAGAAATACTGAGGAATATCTAGCTTCATATCAGACTGAAGAGCTGACAGGGACCTTAGATCACAGAATGTTACAGTTAGAAAGGACCTTAGTACACTGGAACTAAAAGAAATCTTACATTAGACAAACTGAGCTAGAGAGGACCTCAGAACATACGAGAGTGTCAGAACTGGAAGGGATTTTAGAACATAGGATAGTGAATATTTGAGTTGGAAGAAGTTTAGAAATTATTTCTATATTCCCACATTTTATAGGAAACTGAGTTCCAAAGAGAGGAATTAATTCAGCCAGTATCATAAAGGTATTTACTGGCAGAAGCTGATCTCAGACTAGGTAGGTATCTTAATTATGGACTAATTATTATAGTACCAACTTGCATTTTTCCATCTTGAGGTTTGGCAAATGAATGCACTGAAAAATCACTTATCTAAATTACTGTTATCAAATCAGGTTTAGGAAGTGACTGACCCACACCTGCCCTCCTCATTGGCATAGGGACCTGCCATTTTCCCAGGGCAGCCTCTTTGTACATGCTACTTAGTGTGATCCTGAAATACAGTTACTCTAACAAGGCTTCCCTGCCATCCTGCAAGTGCCTTGATATGATTAACCTATCAGTTATTTTACCATTTGCTTTGCTACTGTCATTATTAGTTAGTACCCAGAGCAAATAGTGAATGACTAATGGAGTTTTATCTATGGGCACCAGAATTTTAATTTGCATGCATATAGAAAGAATATCCAGTGTGTGGGTTTTTTGTGTGGTCTTTCACTACTTTAATTTAATAGTGTGGGAAGAAATTAGTTGTTCCCCCCCTCCCACCACTGCCAGCAGCAACACAACCACAGAGATGAGCAATCGGATAGAGACTGATCTCCTCTAGCTGGGAAGAGAAGGAAAAAGCATATGGTCCAGGCTGCACCTGGCACAGGCCTTTAAGAAAAGGAAAAAATTTCAATGGGCAGAGATGTGGAGAGAGAGTTAGAGTTTCACACTTAGGAAGATATGCACAAATCATAAAGAATGGAAATAATGGGATAAGATTGAAAAATAGCAAGTTGTTCAATTTGACTGGAAAACAATTCCTGAATGAGGATGGTGGTTGAATTAATGCTGAAGCGATAAGTTAAACACCATTCCATTACATCCTACAATAATTACGTATAACTCTAAAAGATCCTAGAATTAGAGTAGGAGGGACATTAAAACAAGGGTAGTTATAATTGTATTTTATATATATAGATAGATATACGTATATATATGCATATATATACGTATATATATATACACACACATACACATGTGTGTATGTCTATGTATTTATTTATGTATGTGTATATATTAGTTATATATAGTAATATATACATACACACATATATATACATATATACACAGAATTATATTTCTATATAATTGGCATCCTCTGTGATTAATCTTATATATTTTATTTTATACATTTAAAAACTTTTTTCTAAGGAGTTCAAAAGCATCACAAGACTTTCGAAGAGGACCATGACACAAAAAGGGTTATCTCTGCTTTAAAAACTGTGCAATACAACGCTTTCATCTTCAGGAATTGAAGCCCAGAGAAGTGAAGGTATTTATCCAAGACCATACAGACTATGAGTGGCCAAAAAGGGACTTTAACCTCATTCCTCTGGTTCCAGATATACTACATTTCCTACTGTACCATAGTGTGTCTCATGCATAGAATTTAAAAAAAAAAGAAAATTTTAATAGTCTATTTTTTCAAGTTACATGTAAAAACAATTTTAACTTTTTTTTTAAAATTATAAGTTCCAAATTCTCTTCCTCCTTCCCCTCTCCTTTGTCTCATTGAAAAGGTAAGCAATTTGATGTAGGTTTCATAGATATAGATACATATATATATATATATATATATATATGTATTATATATATGTATGTATAGTCATGCAAAATCTATTTCTATATTAGTCACATTGTGAAAGAAAACACAGAACAAAAAGAAACAAGAAAGGTAAAGGAAAACTATGCTTTGATCTGCTCTTAGGCTCCATCAGTTCTTTCACTGGAGGTGGATAGTATTTTTTATCATAATATCTTCTGAATTACCTTGAATCATTGCATTCCTGAGAATAGCTAAGCCATTTATCATTTGTCATCATACAATATTGCTGCTACTGTGTACAATGGTCTCCTGGTTCTGCTTATACCATTCTGCAACAATTCGTGTAAGTCCAGGGTTTCTGAAAGTATCCTGCTCTTATCTCTTATGATATAATAGTATTCCATCACAGTCATATACCTCAATTTGTTTGGCCATTAACCATATTGATAGGCATCCCCTCAATTTCCAGTTCTTTGCCACCACAAAGTATCTGCTATAAATATTTTTTATACATATACATCCTTTTTACTTTTATCTCTTTAGTATGCAGACCTAACAGTGGTATTGCTGCATCAAAACGTATGCACAATTTTATAGCCCTTAGGGTATAGTTCCAAATGGCTCTCTAGAAGGGCTGGATCAGTTCATAACTCCACCGGACAGCATTGGTGTCCCATTTTCCCCATATTCAATATTTGTCATTTTCCTTTTCTGTCATATTGACCAATCTGATATTTGTGATGTGCTGCCTCAGAGTTGTTTCATTTTGAATTTCTCTAATCAATAATTATTTAGAAAATATTTTCATGTAACTATAGATAACTTTGATTTCTTCTTCTTAAAACTGCCTATTAACATCTTTTGGCCATTTTTCAAAGGAGAATAGCTTGTATTCTTATAAATTTTACTTAGTTCTCTATATATTTGAGAAATGAAGCCTTTGGCAGGGAAACTTGCTGTAAAAAATGTCCATAATTTTCTGCTTTTCTTCTAATCTTGGTGTCATTGGTTTTGTTTCTATAAAAAAAAATACTTTTTAAATTTAACGTATTCAAAGTTAACCATTTTAAATTCTATCATGCCATCTCTCATTTGATCCTAAATTTTTCCTTTTCCATAGGTTTGACAGATGAACTACTCCATGCTCCCCTGATTTGCTTATATCACCCTTTTGTCTAGACCATGTCACTTACTCTGCTATCCACTACCATTTTATGGGTGCATTCATCCAATTCACCTTGATAGTTATGATTACTGTGTATTTCCCTCTATTCTGCTTTTTTGTCTATTTCTTCTTCTTCTCTCTGTCTCTCTCTGTGTCTATCTATCTATCTATCTATCTATCTATCTATCTATCTATCTATCTATCTATCTCTATCTCTCCCTCTCACTCCCTTCACCCTGCCTCATCTCTTCTGACCACACTTTCCCCAGTCTATATTTATATCTTCCACCACTTTTCTTATCAACCATCCCCTCGTACTTACCTGTAGGCTAAGATAGATATCTACACCCAACTTAGTGTGTGTTAATCCCTCTTTGAACCAATTTTTGATGACAGTATGCTTCAAGTGTTACCCACTTCCTTCCATCTTCCCTTCTACTCTGAAAGTTCTTTTGTGCCTCTTTTATATGACAAAATTTGCCCCATACTACCTCTTACCCTGCTTCTCCCAGTGCATTCCTCTTTCCCACTCATTAATTTTGGTTTCTTTGCTATCATCCCATCATAGTCAACTCATACTCATGTCCTTTGTCCATGTTAACACCTGACTGCCTTAAAAATGGCATAGTTCTTACAATTATCATCCTACCATGCAGAACAGTTTGACCTTGCTGAATACCTTACAATTTCTCTTTCCTGTTTGCCTTTTTGTGCTTCTCTTGAGTCTTGTATTTGAAAGTCAGATTTTCTATTCAACTCTGGTCTTTTCATTAGAACTGCTTGAAAGTCCTCTATTTCATTCAATATCCATTTTTACCCCTAAAGGATTATACATACTTTTTCTGAGTAAGTAATTCTTAGTTGTAATACTAGCTCCCTTGTCCCCTGGAATGTCACATTTCAAGCCTTGTAATCCTTTAATGTCCAAAATGCTAAATCTTGTGCCATCCTAACTGTGGCTCCATGATATTTGAATTGTTTCTCTTTCAGTTCTGGAAGTATTTTGTCTTTGATCTGGGAATTCTGGAATTTGGCTACAAGGAATATTCCTTGTAGTCTTCATTTGGGGAGTGGCAGGGGGAATTATTTCCATTTACATTTTACCTTCTGGTTCTATAACATAAGAGCAGTTTTCTTTGATAATTTCTTGAAAAATTATGTCTAGGCTCTTCTATGGTCATGGTTTTCAAGCAGTTCAATAGTGCTTAAATTATCTCTATTCAATCTATTTTTCAATTCAGTGATTCTTCCAAAGTGATATTCGATATTTCTTCTATATTTTTTATTCCTTTGATTTTATTTTACTCTTTCTTGATCTTTCACAAAGTCAATATCTTCCACCGATCCAACCTATTTTTTAAGGAATTATTTTCTTCAGTGAGCTTTTGTACTTCCATTTGGCTAATTCTAAGTTCTTTTCTTTGGTGAATTATTGTACCTCTTTTTTCCCTTTGTCCAATCCTGCTTTAAAAAAAATGAGTTCCTGTCTTTGATGAATTTTTATAGATCTTTTTTTCCAGTTGACCAATTCTACTTTCTAACAGATTCTTTTCAGTGAAATTTTGTGCTTCTTTTTTCATTGGCCTAGTGTGTTCTTAAGATGTTGTTTTCTTCAGTATTTTTTTGTACCTTTTCCAAGCTATTGACTCTTTTTTAATGTTATTCTTTCATCACTCTCATCTCTTTTCCTAATATTTCCTCTACTTCTCTTATTTGATTTATTTAATTTTGAGTGAATTCTTTTTGAGACTGAGACCAATTCACATTTTTTTCTTTGAGGCTTTGCATGCAGTTCCTTTCACTTTGGTTTTTTCTTCTGAGTTTGTGCTTTGATCTTCCCTGTCAACATAGTAACTTTCCATGGTCAGATTCTTTTTTTTTTTTGAGCTTTGCTCATTTTTCTAGTGTATTTCTTTTTTTATTTTAGATTTGAATACTAAAACTTAAATACATAATAGGAAAACAAAAAATATATAATAACTTAAATATAAAATGAAAAAACAGAAAAATGCCATGTACACTGCAGAATGTAAGGGAGCATTCAAAATGTATATCATTAATTTCCATTTGAAGAAAGCCTATATATTAAATACTATACATTGTGTTGAAAACTGTGCATTTTTGCTTTCTTGTAGATTTTCTTTTGTTCTGGACTGTACACTTTTTACTTTGTTGTTTTTTTCCCCTTTCCCTCCTCCTGCCCACCCCTCGAGAGTACAATTAAAGATGGATATATTTGTATCCACATATTTATCCACATACACATAGACATATATAAAAATGTGTTTCTTGACTTTTAACTTTACGTTAAAGTTATACTGCCCCTGAAGTTATAAGAGCACTGTCCAAAGCTTCAGGGTTTTAATGCAGCTATTTCAGAGCTAGTTCTGCAGGTCTATACATTTTCAGATATTCTAAGATGATATGATCTAAAGAGAAGTGTACTCACTGCTTTCCAGGTGTGTGCTCTGAGCTGTTAATGACCACAGTCTATATTTCTGCCCCATAACTATGTCCAAAATCCCTACTCTTGCCATTGCTCCTTCTCACCCTGGGGTTGTGATCCAGAACCACATAAGGATAATGAAACAAGATCCTGCTCCCAGTGCCAGCAAAGAGTTCCCTGTAATCTCCTCCTTAGCAATTGTCTGACGCCCTTACCATCTATCCAGAAGCACAGTTGCTACCAATTCAGTTATTTCTCCTGGCCTGTGTAGTCTGTGCTGGACTGAGCTTCACTCTTACCCTAATGAGATAGAACTTTCCTGCTGACTTTCTAAGTTGTCTTGGGCTAGAGAAATTGTTTCACTCAACCATTTATTTTGGTTCTACTGCTTCAGAATTCATTTTGAGGCATTGTTTTAATGTTGTTTGAAAGGGAATTTGGGGGATCCTAGGTAAGGCCGTGCCTTTACTCTGCCATCTTAGCTTTGTGTTACCACCCCCATGCATAGACCTTTTTTTTCTTTAATTTATTTATTTATTTATTTAATTTTTACATTCATTTTCACAAAATTTTGGGTTCCAAATTTTTTCCCCTTTTATCCCCCCCCATCCCAATACCTCAAGCATCTAATTTTCCCTATCTCCAATCTGCCCTCTCTTCTATCATCCCTCCCTTCTCTTGTCTCCATTTTCTCTTTTCTCCTGTAGGACCAGATGACTTTCTATTCCCCATTAACTGTATGTCTTCTTTCCTAGTAGCAAGAACAATACTAAACAGTTGTTCCTAAAACTTTGAGTTCCAAATTCTCCCCATCCCTCCCTCCCCACCCATTCCCTTTGGGAAGGCAGGCAATTCAATATAGGCCATATCTGTGTAATTTTGCAAATGACTTCCCTGATAGTCATGTTGTGTAAGACTAACTGAATTACCCTCCATCCTACACTGCCCCTCATTGTTTCTCTTCTGTCTTTTGATCCTGTCCCTCCTACCTTTGCCCTCCCTTCCATCATCCCCCCCTTGCTTATCTCCTTCTCCCCCACTTTCCTATACTGTAAGATAGGTTTTCATACCAAAACGAGTGTGCATTTTATTCCTTCCTTTTAGTCAAATGAGATGAGGGTAAACTAGTTGTTTGTTTGTTTTTTTCTCAGCTCCCCTCTTTTTCCCTCCACTAAAAAGTCTCCTACTTGCCTCTTAAATGGCATATAATTACCCCATTCCATTTCACCCTCTTTCCTCCCACTACATTTCTCTCTCACCATTTACCTTAATTTCTTTTCAGCTATGGTCCCATCCTATTCAATTCACTCTGTGCTCTCTGTCTCTGTATGTGTGTGCATGTGTGTATGTGTGTGTGTGCATGCATGTACATGTGTGTGTGTGGTCCCACCAACTACCCAGATACTGAAAAGTTTTAAGAGTTACAAATATTGTCTTTCCATGTAGGAATGTAAACAGTTCACTTATGGTAAGTCCCTTAAGACTTCTCTTTGCTGTTTACTTTTTCATGCTTCTTCTCATTCTTGTGTTTGGAAGTCAAATTTTCTTTTCAGCTCTGGTCTTTTCATCAAGAATGATTGAAAGTCCTCTGTTTCGTTGAAAGACCATATTTTCCCCTGAAGTATTATACTCAGTTTTGCTGGGTAGGTGATTCTTGGTTTGAGTCCTAGTTCCTTTGACTTCTGGGATATCCTATTCCATGCCCTTTGATCCCTTAATGTAGGAGCTGCTAGATCCTGAGTTATCCTGATTGTATTTCCACAGTACTGGAATTGTTTCTTTCTAGCTGCTTGCAATATTTTGTCCTTGAGCTGGGAGTTCTGGAATTTGGCCACAATGTTCCTAGGAGTTTCTCTTTTTGGATCTCTTTCAGGAGGTGATCGATGGATTCTTTCAATACTTATTTTGCCCTCTGGTTCTAGAATGTCAGGGCAGTTTTCCTTGATAATTTCATGGAAGATGATGTCTAGGCTCTTTTTTTGATCATGACTTTCAGGTAGTCCCATAATTTTTAAATTATCTCTCCTGGATCTATTTTCCAGGTCAGTTGTTTTTCCAATGAGATATTTCACATTCTCTTCCATTTTTTCATTCTTTTGGTTTTGTTTGGTGATTTCTTGGTTTCTCGTAAAGTCATTAGCCTCCATCTGTTCCATTGTAATTTTGAGAGAATTATTTTCTTCAGTGAGTTTTTGAACCTCTTTTTCCATTTGGCTAATTCTGCTTTTGAAAGCATTCTTCTCCTCATTGGCTTTTTGAACCTCTTTTGCCAATTGAGTGAGCCTATTTTTCAAGGTGTTATTTTCTTCAGCATTTTTTTGGGTCTCCTTAACCAAGGTATTGACCCATTTTTCATATATTTCTTGCATCTCTCTCATTTCTCTTCCCAGTTTTTCCTCCACCTGTCTAACTTGCTTTTCAAAATCCTTTTTGAGATCTTCCAAGGCCTGAGCCCACCTGACATCCCCCTGGGGTGTCTGGGGTACCGAGGCCCCGCCCTCCACGTCTTTCCCTGATGGCAAGAATACGTCCTCGTCATCAGATCCGAATGTTGGGATCATTTGCATTTGTTGGAAAAAACTCTCTATAGTCTTATTTTTCTTCCCTTTTCTAGGCATTTTCCCAGCCAGTTACTTGACTTCTGAGATTCCTGCCCAGCCCCTGCCTAGATCCGCCCAGCTAGTGCTTGGGCTCTGAGATTCAAATGGGCTTTCCGTGCCAGCCGCCCAGCTGCTAATCAATGAGCTTTAGTTCTGGTGCTGGGGTGGGGGCAGGGCCTCCTCCCAGGCTTGGCTTCCTCAGGGGCTTTATGCAGAGACTTTCAGGAACGGAGCGGGTGGGGGTGCCACCTCCCAGGCTCAGTTCCCTCAGGGGCTTTATGCAGAGGCCTTCAGTAATAGAGCGGGGTGGGGCACAGCCGTCTCCCAGGCTCAGCTCCCTCAGGTTGTTTATGCAGAGACTTTCAGTAATGAAGATCCTGCCTGCTGCTGGGGGAGTCTGGGGCCGTGGCTGTGCCGCTGCTGCCTCCACTGCCGCCCATGCCTCTGCCTCCGCTGCTTCCTGCCCCCATCTCTGCTGCCGCCGCTTCCTCCTGAAGGGGCCTGAGTCACGGAGACACCCCACTCCCCTCAGCCAGCCAGCCATCTCTCTCACTGACCTGTAGCTTCTGTGTGTGGAGGGACTTTCCTGGCTGCCGGAGCCTCCATCCCTGAAGCCTGCTCGGGTCAGCTTCTCTGGGGCCGCGGCCAGGGCAGAGCTGGGGTGGGGTCCACTTTCCAGGGCGCGACGGACCCTGGGGACAGGTCTCCAGGGCTCTCTGGCACGGAAATCTCTTCCACTCCGTTTCTGTACCCCTTTTAGTGGTCCAGAAGTTATGGGGTTCTCTTTTTACATTAATTTTATGGGCTGTGGGTTGGAGCTCGTAAATGTGCATCCTTCTACTCTGCCATCTTGGCTCCGCCCCCCCCATGCATAGATCGTGAGGAAAAATCGCAAAAGACAGCTAGTTGTGCCCATGATTGACCTAAAGAAGGGCAAAATAGATTGCCCTAGGGAAATTTCCAAGTTCTTTAAGCGATCAACCTACCCCATGAAACAAAAATCCATCTTTCTACCAGCAATATTCTTCCAACAGTTTTATGAGTATGAGTCACTGAACATCATAATCTACAAAGTTTTGAAATTCAGAACCAATAAAAGAAGAGGGAAAGGTAGGTAGCAATTACAAACTAGTTATTATATATTAAGACAAGGAATTATGTGGTAGGATCTCATCATGGAAATATATGATTAGAAATGTCAAGCTGATCTTATAGTAATAGCATGAGGAAGGTATGACCAGTGAACAGTTTATATCTTCCACAGATATCCTCATAATGACTAGAAGAAGCATATATGGTCCCATTTTGTTAAGCAGATTTGTGGTCAACTCATGGTCATATATGAACAGTCATCCAAAAAGATGAGACGGCCAGGATGAATGGAAATCTGCATTATCTGACATAATACACAAATGGATGTGGTCATAAATACACTAAATAGTGGGGTATGTGAGGTCACTAAAAAGCAGTTGAGCAATAATGTAAATTCTTCATTAGAGAGTTTACAAAGGCAGTAGTTTTTGGAAGTACTGGATTTGGAAAATTAGAGACAAAGAGACCAGCTTGGAAGTAATTAAAATAATCCCAGGATAAAGAGATAAAGCCATACACTTGGATGGGAACATTAATAATTGAGAGGAAGGGATAGCTGTAAGAGAAAGGAAACAAAGTTGTGAAAATGGCAAACTTTTTAACTAGATACAAGGGATGAGAAAGAGAGAAGATTCAAAGATGATTCTAAGATCTCATATCTAAATAACTGGGATGGGTCACAATTTCTTACTCACCTCTTCCAAAAAAAAAAAAAACCTTCCTAAGTAAATACTCCTAATTCCTATTAATGGAGCAGCAGATAGAGTCCTGGGATGGAGTTAGGAAGATCAGAGTTCAAATCAGTCTCAGACACTGACTAGCTGTGTGACCCTGGGAAAGTCACTTAATCACTATTTTCCTCAAGTTTTTCAACTAAAAGTGGAGATAATAATAGATAAAAATAATACCCAATTTCCCAGAGTTATTGTGAGGATGGAATGAGATACTGTTGATATCACATTTCTATCACAAATATGACTATTTCCACTTCTATAAAAGAAAAGTGATTATACTAGCCCTATTTCCCTTTAAAAAATTTAGCACAGGGGGTGGAGTCAAGATGGCAGAATAAAAGCAGGGGATTGATGAGTTCTCCTCCACATCCCACCAAATATCTGTAAAAATGACTCTAAACAAATTCTGGAGCTGCAGAACCCACAGAATGTCAATGTGAAGCAAATCTCCAATACAAGACTACCTGGAATATTGACAAGAAGAGTCTATCATTCTGGGCTTGGACCAGGCTAGAAAAGATAGGAGCTAAGCAGGCCTCAGGGGAACTGAACCACTGACAGCTGTGGCAGTCTCCAGACTTCTTGACCCAAAAGTGTGGAGGACAAATTGGAAAGTCAGTGGAAAAAAACCTGTTGGACCTGTGTGAAAGAGTGACACAGTCTGACCCTAGCCCCAGAGTGGTGGAGAGGATGGAGGAGCGAGTTATAGTGGCAGCAGCTGCTTCTGGAGCTCTAGGCCCACAGACTGAGGGGGAATCAAGCAGATGAAAGTATACACCTCCACCCTCACTAGAAGCAGAGAACTACCTTGACAAAGATTTCAAAGGTCGAGTAATTGGCTAAGGAAATGAGCAAAAACAGGAAAAAAGTCAGACTATAAAAATCTTACTTTGGTGACAAGGAAGATCAAAACATAGAACGAGAAGAAGACAACAGAATCACACCTCCTACATCCAAAGCCTCCAAGAAAAATATGAATTGATCTCAGGTCATGGAAGAACTCAAAAAGGATTTTGAAAATCAAATAACAGAAGTAGAGTGAAAATTGGGAAGAGAAATAAGAGTGATGCAAGAAAATCATGAGAAAAAGAAGCAACTGCTTGCTAAAGGAGGCCCTCAAAAATGCGGACAAAAATAACACTTTAAAATATAGAGTAACCCAAATGGCAATAGAGAGTCAAAAAACCAATGAGAAGAATTTCTTAAAAAGCAGAATTGGCCAAATGGAAAAATAGGCCCAAAAGATCACTGAAGAAAATAATTCCTTAAAGATTAGAATGGAAGATGATATAATAGAGGCATAGAATTGCTAAAGCTCTCCCCCTAAATCCATCCAAATACCTGTAAAAATGACTCTGAACACATTCTGGGAGTGCAGAACCCACAGAGTGATGGGGTGAAGCAAATTTCCAGGCCAAGAAAACTTGGAAGGTCAATGGGAAGCATCCATCACTCCACCCTGGGAGCATATTGCAGTCCAGTGTGGTTCATGCTGGCACAAATGGGACCTGGGTAGGCCTAGGAGAACTGAATCTCTGGCACCTGTGCTGGTGTCCAGACTTTACAACCCCAACATGTGGAGGACAAATTGGAAGATCAATGGAAAAAACCTGTCTGAACTGTGGGAGAGAGTAGAGTGGTCCATCCCCATTTCCAAGGCAGCAGAGGGAGTGGAAAAGCCCACTACAGCTGCAATAGGGGCAGAGGCAGCTGTTGTTAGACAACTGACAGTACATCCTGCCATCCTTACTGAAGCCAGAGAACTACCTTGACAAAAACCTCAAAAATAAAGTAAATAAGCAAAATCCAGAACAAGAATCATATTTTGGTGGCAAGGAACACAAAAACATACAACCAGAAGAAGACAACAAAGTCAAAACTCCTACATTCAAAATCAACAAGAAAAGGGGAGGAGCCAAGATGATGGAGTTGAAAAACTCACTGTATGCTAGTTCTGAACCCACAGCCCATAAATTTCCAGTAAAAAGAACTCCCCACAAATTCTGGAGCCGCGAAGGTCCCTCCACCCGCAGGCGCTAAAGGTCAGTGAGAGAGATGTCTGGGCTAGCCGAGAGGGGAGAAGGGTGTCTCTGTGACTTGGGCTCCCTCGGGAGGCAGTGGCAGAGGCAGTGGCAGCCCGGAACTCCTGGAGCAGACAGGAGCTCAGGGCCATTACTGAAGATCTCCGCATAAACCCCTGGAGGGAACTGAGTCTGGGAGGTGGAAAATAGATCCAGGAGAGACAATTTAAAAATTATGGGACTACCTGAAGGCCATGATCAAAAAAAGAGCCTAGATATCATCTTCCATGAAATTATCAAGGAAAACTGCCCTGATATTCTAGAACCAGAGGACAAAATAAATATTGAAGGAATCCATCGATCACCGCCTGAAAGAGATCCAAAAAGAGAAACTCCTAGGAACATTGTGGCCAAATTCCAGAATTCCCAGGTCAAGGAGAAAATATTGCAAGCAGCTAGAAAGAAACAAGTCAAGTATTGTGGAAATACAATCAGGACAACACAAGATCTAGCAACTTCTACATTAAGGGATCAAAGGGTGTGGAATATGATATTCCAGAAGTCAAAGGAACTAGGACTGAAACCAAGAATCACCTACCCAGCAAAATTGAGTATAATGCTTCAGGGGAAAATATGGTCTTTCAATGAAACAGAGGACTTTCAAGCATTCTTGATGAAAAGACCAGAGCTGAAAAAAAAAACTTTCAAACACAAGAATGAGAAGAAGCATGAAAAAGTAAACAGCAAAGAGAAGTCATAAGGGACTTACCAAAGGTGAACTGTTTACATTCCTACATGAAAAGACAATATTTGTAACTCTTAAAACTCTTCAGTATCTGGGTAGTTGGTGGGACTACACACACACATACACACACGCACACACACACATGCACATACATACAGAGACAGAGAGCACAGAGTGAATTGAATAGGATGGGACCATATCTTAAAAGAAATTAAGGTAAATGGTGAGAGAGAAATGTAGTGGGAGGAGAGAGGGTGAAATGGAATGGGGTAAATTATATCTCATTCAAGAGGCAAGCAGGAGACATTTTAGTGGAGGGAAAAAGAGGAGAGCTGAGAGAAAAACATAAAGTTTACCCTCATCTCATTTGACTAAAGGAAGGAATAAAATGCACACTCATTTTGGTATGAAAACCTATCTTACCATCCAGGAAAGTGGGAGGGAAGGAGATAAGCAGGGTGGGGGGGATGATGGGAGGGAGGGCAATGGGAGGAGGGAGCAATTTGATGTTAACACTTGGGGAGGGACAGGATCAAATGACAGAATGGAAACAATGGGGGACAGGATAGGATGGAGCGAAATACAGTTAGTCTTACACAACATGACTATTATCGAAGTCATTTGCAAAACTACACAGATATGGCCTATATTGAATTGCCTACCTTCCCAAAGGGAATGGGTGGGGAGGGAGGGATGGGGAGAATTCGGAACTTAAAGTTTTAGGAACAACTGTTGAGTATTGCTGTTGCTACTACGAAATAAAAAATACAGTTAATGGGGAATAGAAAGTCATCTGGCCCTATAGGACAAAAAAGAAGATGGGGACAAGAGAAGGGAGGGATGATAGAAGAGAGGGCAAATTGGTGATAGGGAAAATTAGAATGCTTGATATATTGGGATGGGGGGAGAGTATAAATGGGGAGAAAATTTGGAACCCAAAATTTTGTGAAAATGAATGTAAAAAGTTAAATAAATAAATTTTAAAAAATCCACAAGAAAAATTATGAATTGGTCTTAGGCCACAGAAGATCTCAAATAGGGTTTTGAAAATCAAGTAAAATAAGTAGAACAAAAATTGGAAAGAGAAATGAGAGTGATGTAAGAAAACCATGAAAAACAATTCAACATCTTGGTAAAGGGGACCCAAAAAATGCTGAAGAAAATAACAATAGACTAATCCAAATGACAAAAGAAATCCAAAAAGCCAATGAGGTTAAAATTTCTTACCTCTATGAGTCTCAGTTTCCTCATTTGTAGAAGGGTAATTACACTTGTCCTGTTTTCCTTAAAAAATATGTGAAGAAAGAATACTCTCTGTAAGCCTTACAGTGTAATATATACATGGCTTATTATTCTTAATTATCTGGCCTGAAGCCAGGAAGACTCATCTTTGTGAGTTCAAATCCGACCTCAGACATTCATCAACTGTGCAATCCTGGGCAAGTCATCTTACACTGTTTGCCTCATTTTCTTCATTTATAAAATTAGTTAGAGGAGGAGATGGTAAACCACTCCAGCATCTTTGCCAAGAAAACCCCAAATGGCCTCATGAAGAGCAAGATTGCAAAATGAATGAACAATAAAAATTATTTTCTGTAAATTAATTAATTGAATAATTCATAAGCATCATTTATTAAACCATGTACAGTCCTGTGTTGGATACAGAGGGAAATGCAGTGATAATTATTGGAACTG
This sequence comes from Bettongia penicillata ogilbyi, assembly GCA_023548195.1. Taxonomy (NCBI): domain Eukaryota; kingdom Metazoa; phylum Chordata; class Mammalia; order Diprotodontia; family Potoroidae; genus Bettongia; species Bettongia penicillata. The sequence goes on along the minus strand of JAJHZJ010000044.1, from coordinate 7,159,110 downwards.
GATGTGATACTAGAGATCAGTATTGTTGTTGCAACTAGGAAAGAAGACATACAGTTAATGAGGAATAGAAAGTCATCTGGCCCTACAGGAGAAAAGAGAAGATGGAGACAAGAGAAGGGAGGGATGACAGAAGAGAGGGCAGATTGGAGATAGGGAAAATTAGATTGCTTGGGGTATTGGGGTGGGGGAGGGGATAAAAGGGGAGAAAATTTGGAACCCCAAAATTTGTGAAAATGAATGTAAAAAGTTAAATAAATAAATAAATTTAATTTAAAAAAAAAAAAAAACAAAAGAAAATCCATCCCTTTCAGGTTATTAATAAGAAACCTGAGATCCAGAGAGATGAAGTGATTTTTTTGCCCAAAGTAGTAAGTAGCATCACCAGGATTCAGTGAGGTGATCTGATTCCAGATTCAGTTGTCTTGCTGCTGCTGCATCACAGTGCATGGTCTCTGCCTTCATGTAGCTTCCAGACAAGAGCACTGCACATAGACATAAAAATGCAAGGCCAACTAGTAACTAAAGAGCTTTTGCAGGCACTGTGTGTGATATTGTATCATGATGATTTGACAGTTCCTGTCTCTCCTGACTCCTCAAAGTAGACAGTGATGAGTCTTGGCTGAACCCTAATATCCAGAGCACCTCAGCAACACATCCCACTGAACCACTGGCAGCATTGTCACTCACCATCAGTCTTGAATAGATTGGCCCTGAGTCATCTGACAGTTTTAAATCCACAAAACAGCACTTGTATCTAAACCAATTTACAATTAATCTCACAAGTGAGCTTTCATGATCCTCCATCAAACCCTTTTCTGAAATGCCTGGGATGCATTGTTCATTCACTTTCGTTTTACATGTTATAAATGCTATCTGAAAACCAATCGGTCCTAGAATGCCACAACTTTATAGATAGAAGGGACCTCAGCAGTCACCCAGTCTTAGTGTTTCCTGAAACATGAATTTTAGTGTCAACTTTAACTCTTCTAGGAAAGGGAAAATCATTACCTTCAAATGAATTCTTCCTTATGTTACACAGAAATTTATTCCCCTATAACTTCATCCCATTGCTCATGTATATACTCTCTATTGTTCCCAAAATCAAGGAAGAAGAGCTACTGATTTATGAGTGCAGAAAGATGACAGCTGAGACCTCAGGGAGCCAAGATGGTAGCATAAGCAGCAAATCACCATAACTGTCCCATATCCACCTCTAAACAACCATAAGGTAGTGCCCTCAAAAAAATCCTAAAACAACAGAGCCAGCAAAAAAAAAAAAACAACAACAAACTGAAACAATCATTGAGCCCAAGAAACTGGGAAGATTGGCAGGAAAGGTCTGTCTCACTCAGGTAAAAGGGAAGTTCAATTCAGAACAGGAAGTGCCCCCAGAAAACCAGCAGTAGATCTAGAGCCCAGAGTGGTAAAGCAGGCAAATACCAACACTAAGACCCCCCACATTCCTCATGATAGCCAGAGAATGGATAGACTCCAGCTTTGAGAACTGTCATCCACTTTAGCATCCTCCTGAGCAAAGAGGCAGCTTCCAGCAGCCAGATTACCAAAAGCTTTGGTGAATACCCAGGGAAATACAGAAACAGCCCCACCTGCTTAAGCACATGCTTGACATCAGCAATAGGACCCTGGCTCGGCACCATGTAAGCTGCCAGATCTCTACAGCCACCCTCCAATACACTACCTTAGTCCAGTACCAGGAATAAGGGTCCCCGTGGGTCCCAGGGCAACATTACTGCAGTACCAAGTAAACAGCCACAGCCTGCAACCCTGGTACAAGAAGCCTGAGACAGTGCCTCTTCCACCTGGAAGCAAGGCTGAAATTTATAAGAAAGGAAAAAGGTCAAAAAAGATGAGCAAAAAAGAATCTGACCATAGAACATTATAGTGACAAGGAAGATCAAGGCACAAATTCAGAAGAGGACAACACTGAAAAAAAAACCTGTGGGCAAAACTCCTAAGAAAAATAAGAAATGGCCTTGAGCTCAGAAAGAACTTGTGGAAGAGTTCAAAAAGGATGTGTGTATGTGTGTGTGTGTGTGTGTGTGTGTGTGTGTGTGAGAGAGAGAGAGAGAGAGAGAGAGACACAGACAGACAGACAGAGACACAGAGAGAGAGATATAGACAGACAGAGAGAGACAGAGAGGGAGGGATAAAGAGAGAAAGGAAGGAAGGAAGGAAGGAAGGAAGGAAGGAAGGAAGGAAGGAAGGAAGGAAGGAAGGAAGGAAGGAAGGAAGGAAGGAAGGAAGGAAGGAAGGGGGAAAGAAAGAAAGAAAGAAAGAAAGAAAGAAAGAAAGAAAAAGAAAGAAAGAAAGAAAGAAAGAAAGAAAGAAAGAAAGAAAGAAAGAAAGAAAAGAAAGAAAGAAAGAAAGAAAGAAAGAAAGAAAGAAAGAGAAAGAAAGAAAAAGAAAGAAAGAAAAAGAAAGAAAGAAAGAAAAGTTGGGGAAACAAATTAGAGTGATGGAAGAGATTTATGAAAAAACAGTCAACAGCTTGGAAAAAGGAAATACCTTCTTAAGAATCAGAATTGGTCAAATTGAAAAGATGATGCAAAAATCCACTGGAGAAAAAGAAAACCTCCTTAAAAAGTATAATTAGCCAAATGGAAAAGGAAGTACAAAAGCTAACTAAGGGGAACAACTAAAAAGTTAGATTTGGGCAAGCTGAAGTTAATGACTCTACAAGATATCAAGAATTACTCAAATGTGGATGGAACCAAGATGGCAGAGTAGAAAAGATGGCAGGGACTCCCTTGATCTCTCCCCCAAACTCCTCTGAATACCTATAAAAATGACTACAAACAAATTCTAGAGCAGCAGATCACACACACAGAGTGAAACAAATTTCCAGTCCAAGACAACCTGAATGGTCTACAGGCTAGGTCTGTTGCTCCAAGCTGGGAGAGGAGTACAGTTCAGCATGGGCCATCTTGGCACAGATAGGACCCCATAAAACCCATAGCAGGCCTCAGGGTAACAGAATCACTGACAGCTGAGGTCATTTACAGATTTCTCAACTCACAAACACCAAAAATAACTTAGAAGGTCAGTAGGAAAGATCTGTCAGACCTAGGTGAGAGGGGAGCACAGAGCAGCACAGGCCCTAATACAGCCCCAGGGTAACAACGGCAGAGGCCACAGCAGCATCACTCATGGTGGTAATGGTGGAAGCAGGGGCTGTTTCCAGACTCTTGGCCCACAGAAAGTAAGGGGATCAAACAACTGATCAAAAGGATATCGTTTTACTGGCACTGAGGTAGGACTCTGTTACTTTGCCCATACTCAGATCTGGGTTACAGTCTTGGGTGACAGTCCTTAGGCAAGGAGGAGAACTAGTTTAGAAGAGCTAGTGGCAGCAATGAACTGCCCTCTTCACAGTTCCAGGGCAGAAAGGAGTCTTTTGTGGTCACTCACTGACCAGACCACAGGTCAGGAGAGGAGTAAATACCTCTTCTTAGAACAGACTATCTTTGAAGAACTAAAAACTTATAGATTCCTAGAAACATCTCTGAAAACAGATATATAAAGCCTCTGACGCTTGAGACAGTATGCCCACAACATTGGAAGCAGAGACCTACCTTAAGAAAGTCTTAGAAAGTCAATTAATTGGTTGGGGAAATGAGCAAACAATGGAAAAAAACAGACTATAGAATCTTGCTCTGGTGGCAAGGAAGATCAAAACATAAAATCAGAAGACAACAAAGTCAAAACTCCTACATCCAAAGCCTCAGAAAAAATATGAATTGACCTCAGTCCATGGAAGAGTTTAAAGGATTTTGAAAATCTAGAGAAGTAGAGGAAAAATTGGGAAGAGAAATGAGAGTGATGCAAGAAAATCATGAGAAATAAGTCAGTCATTTGATAAAGGTGATAAAAAAAATACTGAAGAAAATAATAGCTTAAAAAATAAGCTAGACCAAATGGCAAAAGAGGTCCAAAAAGCCAATGAAGAGAAGAATGCCTTAAATATCAGAATTGATCAGATGAAAAAGGAAGTATTAGAGTTCACTGAAGAAAAAAATCCTTTAAAAATTAGAATGGGGGCAGAACCAAGATGGTGGAGTAGAAAGATGCACATGTTATAACTCATCCCCCACAGCCCATAAAATAGCTGAAAAAAATGAGTCACAACAAATTCTAGAGCAGCAGAAGCCACATAACGACAGAATGACAGAGATTTCTAGCCAAAGGTAACCTGGAAGGTTGACAGGGCACTGAGTAGAGCGGAGCCCAGCCCTGGCTGCATGGCATCAGGAGGAACAGGACTGGAACAGGTGTCCAAGGCACAATTCCTAGCAGGGAGGGTCTCAGATCCTCAACTCAGAAGTGCCAAAGAAAGCTTCAAGTCAGTGAGAGAGCTTCCCAGTTGGGAAATGGAGCAGGGTCTCCCCCAGCACAGGTCCCAGGCAGCAGCAGCAGTAGGGCAGCAGCACTGCATGGCAGTGGCCAAGTCAGGCAGCAGCTTCCATTTTGGGAGCAGTTCAGTTTAAAGTCCCTGGGGGAATTGAGCAGCTGATCTGAATCTCAGCCCTGAGCATGGTGCTGGGGTGAGGAGGAGCACTAGGACCCTCCTGTTCACAAACGATTTAGAAGTCAAGTAACTGACTGGGAAAATATACAAAGTGGGAAAAAATAAGACCATAGAAGGTTACTTTCTTGATGAGCAGATATTTCCTTCCATCCTTTCAGCTGAGGAAGAACAATGCATACTGTCAGAGGAAGTCAAGGCTTCTGCATCCAGTACCTGCAAAATAAATATGAAATTGGCTCAGGCCAAGAAAGAACTTGAAAAGCAAGCCAACAACTTGCTAAAGAAGACCCAAAAAATGCTGAAGAAAATACCTTTAAAAACAGGCTAACTCAATTGGGAAAAGAGGTCCAAAAAGCCAATGAGGAGAAGGCTTTAAAAAGCAGAATCGGCCAAATGGAAAAGGAAGTTCAAAAGCTCACTGAAGAAAATAGCTCTTCAAAAATGAGAGTGGAGCTGAGAGAAGCTAATGACTATATGATAAACCAAGAAATTAAAAAACATAACCAAAAGAATGAAAGAATAGAATATAATGTGAAATATCTCATTGGAAAAACAACTGATCTGGAAAATAGATCCAGGAGAGAATATTTAAAAATTATAGGACTATCTGAAAGCCATGATCAAAAAAAGAGCCTAGAATTATCTTTCATGAAATTATCTGAAAGCCATGATCAAAAAAAGAGCCTAGACATTATCTTTCATGAAATTATCAAAGAAACTGCCCTGATATTCTAGAACCAGAGGGCAAAATAAATATTGAAAGAATCCTCTAATCGCCTCCTGAAAGAGACCCAAAAGAGAAACTCCTAGGAATATTGCAGCCAAATTTCAGGGTTCCCAGATCAAGGAGAAAATATTGCAAGCAATTAGAAAGAAACAATTTGAGTGTCATGGAAATGCAATCAGGATGACACAGGATCTAGCAGCTTCTACATTAAGGGAATGAAGGGCTTGGAATAGGATATTCCAGAAATCAAAGGAACTGGGATTAAAACCAAGACTCATGTACCCAGAAAAACTCCGTATAATACTTCAAAGGAAAAATGGTTATTCAATGAAATAGAGGACTTTCAATCATTCTTGATGAAAAGACCAGAACTAAAGAGAAAATTTGACTTTCACACACAAGAATCAAGAGAAGTATGAAAAGGTAAACAGGAAACAGAAATCATAAAGGACTTTCTAAAGCTGGACTGTTTACATTCCTACATGAAAAGATAATATTTGTAACTTTTGAGAGTTTTCTCAGTATTTGATAGGTAGAGAGATTACACACACACACACACACACACACACACACACACACGTACACAGAGATCATAGGTTGAGTTGATTCATAAGGGATGATATCTATAAAAAATAAAATTAAGGGTGAGAGAGGAATGTATTGGTAGGAGAAAGGGAGAAATGGAATGGGGCAAGTTATCACTTATAAAAGAGATAAGAAAAATCTTTTTCCATGGAGGAGAAAGGGGAGGAGGTGAGAGGGAAAAGTGAAGCTTACTCTCTTCACATATGGCTTAAAGAGGGAATAACATGCTCACTAAATTTGGTATGAAAATCTATTTTACACTACAGGAAAGTAGGGGAGAAGGGGACAAGTGGGATGAGGGGGATGATAGAAGGGAGGGCAAATGGGAGAAGGGAGTAACTAGAAGTAAATACTTTAGAATAAAGTGGGGAGCGTAGAATGGAGGGAAATATAGTTAGTCTTACACAACATGACTATTATGCAAGTCTTTTGCAAAATTGCACATATATTGCCTGTATTGAATTGCTTGCCTTTTCAGAGGGGATGGGTAGGGAGGGAGAGAGGGAGAGAAGTTGGAATTCGAAGTAGTGGAAACGAATGTTGAAAATTGTTATTGCATATAACTGGGAAATAAGAAATACAAGTAATGGGGTATAGAAATCTATCTTGCCCTACAAGAAAAGAGAGAAGATGGGGATAAGGGAAGGGTAGGGTGTGATAGAAGAGAGGGCACATTGAGGGTAAGGGTAATCAGAATGCAAGGTGTTATAGTGTGGGGGAAGGGAGAAATGGGGAGAAAAACTGGAACTCAAAATTTTGTGGAAATGAATGTCATAATCTAAAAATAAATAAATATAAGAAACAAATAAAAGTTAGAATGGATCAAATAGAAGCTAATGACTGTATAAGAAATTACAAAAAAAAACAATAAAAGAATGAAAAAATAGAAGACAAATGTGAAATATCTCACTGAAAAAAACAACTGACCTGAAAAATGGATCCGAGAGATAATTTAAAAATTATTGGACTACCTAAAAGATATGATCAAAAAAAAGATCCCAGATATCATCCTTCAAGAAATTATCAAGGAAAACTGCCATGATATCCTGGAACCAGAGAGTAAAATAGGCATTGAAAGAATCCACTGATCAACTCAGGAAAGAGATCCCAAAATAAAAACTCCAAGGAGCAAAGTACAGAATTGTTTGGTAAAGGAAAAAATACTGCAAGACACTAGAAAGAAAGAATATCTTGTGATAGAAAGAATATCAGGGAGCCATAGTCAGGATCACAGAGGATTTAGCAGCTCTAACATTAAAGTGCTGGAGGTCAGGAAACATGATATTCTAGAACATAAAGTGAACTAGGACTACAATCAAGAATCACTTATCTGGTGAAATTAAGCATAACATATCAGTGAGATAGAAAGATTTAAACTTTCATAAGAAGAGCAGAATTAAACCAAAAACTTGATCTCTAATATCAAGGCTCAAGAGAATCATTAACAGGTAAAATGGGAAAAGAAAACATAAGAGACTCAATGACATCAAACTGTTGCATACATACATGGAAAGATTAAACTTTTAATTCTTAAAAATTGCATCACAAACATTACAGTTGGATGGAAAGTAAACATACAGAGAGTATGGGCATGAGGTTAATATGGGGGAATAACATAAAAATAATTAAGGAATAAGGAATAGGAGCACTCTGGGTGAAGAAAGAAAAGAGAGGTAGAACAGATTAAATTATTTCACTTGAAGTGGTGTAGAAGACCTATTAGAGTGGAGGAGAAGATGAGAGAGTGGGCAATGGGCATCACTTGAACATTACTCTCCTCAGTATTGGCTCAAAGACAGAACATTATACACAGTCAGTTGAATATAGAAATCTATCTTATCTGATGGAAATAGGAAGGGAGATTTAGTAAAGTAGGTGGGGGCACTGACGAAAAAGAAGGCAGATCAGGGGAGGTGATAGAAGACAAACACTGATGAGGAGGGAAAGGGTAAAAGGAGAGAGAGGAAAAACAGGAAGAAAAATAGAATGGAAGGATGTATACAGTTAAAAATCATAAATATGAATGGGATGAACTCTCCCATAAAAGGGAAGTGGATAGCAGAGTGGATCAAAAAACAGAATTATACAGTATATTGTTTACAAGAAACACACTTGAAGCAGCAAGACAAATACAAAGTATAGGTAAGAGGCTGGGATTCTTACTTTATTTCAGCTGAAGTTCAAAAATAAATAGGGGTAGCAATCCTGATCTCAGACAAAGCAAAAGCAAAAAGAAAAAAATTGAAAGAGATAAGGAAGGAAACTACATTTTGCTAGAAGTACCATAGGCAATAAAGTAATACCAATACTAAAGATATATGCACCAAATGATATATCATCCAAATTTTTAAAGAAGTGAGTTACAGGAAGAAATAGACAATAGTACTATATACTAGAGGAGGACCTCAACCATAACCTCTCAGAAGTCAATAAATCCAACCAAAAAATAAACAAGAAAGAAAATAATGAGATGCTACAACATTAGAAAATTTAGATATGACAACCTTTGGAGAAAATTGAATGGGAACAGAAAGGAATATACCTTCTTGTCAGCACAATATGGCATCTACACAAAAACTGGCAATGTATTGGACCATAAAACCTCTAGATCAAATGTAAAAAAGGCAGATATATTAAATATATTCCTTTCATATCCTAATTCAATAAAATTATATTCAAGAAAGCACCGTGAAAAGAGATTAAAAATTAATTGGAAACTAATTGGGTCAGAAAACAAATCATAGAAACAATCAATAATTTCATTAAAGAAAATAATAACAATAAGACTATATACCAAAATTTATGGAATGCAGCCAAATTAGTACTTAGAGGAAAATCTATTTCTCTAAATTCTTACATTAACAAAATAGAGAAAGAACAGTTCAATGATTTGGGCATACAGCTTTAAAAACGTAGACCAACAAACCTCACTGTCTATCAGCACACTTACTCCACTCACCCTTGCTTTCAGGCTTTGAGTTTCCCAGCTGGACAGGAGACTGGAGAGTGATTGAATGGCTTCCCTTGGACCCACATTGCTCATCTCCCAAGCCTCTCCCCCAGGTAATAGTCTATGAGAATGTAAAAGGACCTCCAGGATGTGGACCTTGCAGAGGTCAAGCCTCTGGTAGAGAGAGAAGAAACTATCACTGGCCTCCAGCAAGAGTTCAATGTTCAGGTGCAGGACATGGAGACTTAACATGGCTGGGTCCATGTTACCATATGTGGACTCCAAAAGGGAACCATCCTTTCGTTTTCACTTATCATGACATTGACATAAACCACAAAACCTGCTATAACCCTCTCTTCAATTCAGAGGACATGAAGGAAGTCATCCCGTATTTTGCCATCTGCCACATGGATGTTCCTGGGCAACAGGATAGAGCAGTATCCTTTTCTGTGGGATACATATATCCCTCTATAGATCAACTGGCTGAAATGATTCCCACAATTCTCCGTGAGTTAGGACTGAAAAACATGATTGGAATGGGAACAGAGCTTGTGCCTACATCTTAAATTTGATTTGCTCTGAACCACCCAGAAATGGTAGAAATATTCATCCTCATCAATGGAAACCCTTGCACTAAAGGGTGAATGGATTGGGTGGCAATCAATATCTCTGGGCAGGCCCAAGCTCTTCTGGATATTGTGGTGTCTTATCTGTGTGGGAAGGAAGAAATACAGAAGGTGGTACACATCTACCACTATCACATGATCAATGACACAAATTCAAGCAATCTCCATCTCTTCATTAATGCCTACAACAGTCATTGGGATCTAGAAATCAAGCATCCTCTCCCAGAACCAGTGTGGTCACCCTACAGTGCCCTGCATTGTTAGTGTTTGGAGACAATTCACCTGCAGTGGAGTACAACTCTAAATTGCATCCAGTCAAGACCACACTCCTAAATATAATGGACTGTGGAGGCCTGCTTTCTCAGCCTTTCAAGCTCATGTACAGAGGCTTTCATAAACATTATCCAGGGAATGGGATACATGCCTTCCGCTAGCATGACTTGTCCCATGAAATCGCACACAGCCTCTGGCTCCAATATCACCTCATTAGAAGGCAAACACAACCACTCCCACACAGACACCAGCCTAGAGATCAATCCCAACTCTGGGAGCACTGGGGATAATGCTGGGCTCAAGTCCACAAAAGTTTCCTGCTAGATAAGAGCTAATAGCTCCCTCCTGGCTCTGGTTTGAACTCTGTTTTAAGTAACTGCCTCCTTTTCCTCTTCTCCCAAGCCCATGTTCCACTTGGTATTAATCCAAAGGTTTTCTTTTTAAGAGTGAGCTCAGGTGAGAACAAAGTGAGGTAGATTAAGGGAAAGTCATTTTGATGGGGGTGGGGGGAGTTTGGAATGTTGAAAGATATGAGGACCAACCTAAAGCAAGAATCCAGAGATGGGTCTCCTGATTAAATTGTTCACAAAATTCTAATTGCTGCTATCTTCTCTCACTCACATCAGCCTTAAAAGAGGCATGTTCCCCCACCAAAGATATAAGTGAAAAACTTGTATTTAAAAAAATAAACTCCCAGGATAGCCTGATTAATGAAAGTCACATAGGTCTTTGGACAACAATACAGCCCATCTACTAACTGTTTCTTTGCAGTAGTTTGTAATATAAGCAACATCATTTGGATATAAGGAGGAAGAGTCCAGTGCATTGTGGGTGACTTTTTTTTAATGAGCTGAAACATTGAAGTTCACATTTTATGCTGGTGGGTTTGGGATTTGGGGACTTTTTTTGCTAACTCAAAACATCACAATTGTAGATACTTTAAAATTACATTGTACATTCATACATTTTCAAATTTGAAGCATAAAAACCCATTTTCTTCTTAACCATTAACATTCAATTAAAATGGCCAATTCAAACACAAGGTTTTACACAATGAAAGTTACTGATGGGCTTCTGGTATTTCATGTTTGTGAGATTTCAGCCTTGCCACACCTCTCCTTAAAATGTGGTGAGGAACCTTACTTTTTGCTCCTATGATTCTCATCTGATTTAAAAGGAATGTTCATTCCTTGGTGATTTCACAAGGGAAAGAGTTTCATGATGTAGGCTGAGTTCTGCTTCTCCTTCCTAGTCCTCAGTTTCTTCATCTACGAAATAATGATCTCTAAGGTCCCTTCTAACTGTTTATTGTTTTAATGTCTTATGCTTCTAAATCCTTTCCAGTCTGAACAGTCTGTTGTTCTATATTCTAAGACATTTTCTAGCTCTCTTGACCATCTGTCCCATGCTTTCTGATCTAAAGGTCTTTGCAGCTTGAATATCATTGAATCCACAGTTTTAATTTCATTTACATGAATAAAGGGGAAGAGAGTTGCAGTAGTCTCTCTGGGATCAAGAGGCCTGTTATTTAAAAGGTGGGATATAGGATGGGGTGAGGAAAAGAAGGTTTTATTAAATTTCCCACATTAAACAGAAGTCAGTCCTCTGCAGTCCCTTGAAAGAGGTATAATATTCTAACATCAGCTTGACTAAAAGAAACATCCCCATCCCTTACCCTCTCCCTCAAGAAATAATAATAACACTTTGGAATCTTGTGTCCTGAAATGAATTTGCCTCTCAATTCTGTTGTAAAAGAATAAGCCTTAGAAGAATGGCATGACCTTTAAAAAGATGGCTGTGAATTTTGACTTTGGATTAATGTTATTTGTTTAGAACCATTTCCTGAAAAGAGGGTTTTTGGTCAAGTGATGGGTGAAGAGAGACCTTGAGAGGGGACTGGAGGGGAGAATGATGGGATCTGGTAAATTTTAAGGATTCTGGAATTCCTATATTTTTCAATTAACTCCCCTCCACCTTTTCAGAGAAGGTATTATTTTTTTAAAAAAGTAACCATTTATGATGGTTTTTCATAGCTTTTGGACCTGTGCTTTAGCTAATTAATGAATTTTCTTATTGGAAGGATAGTAATAACAAATCAGCCTTTGGGAGAATGATTGGCCTGGAGTGTTGTCATTTGACTTGCTGGAAGCCTCTATCTTTGAAGGTTTCATATAGTCCTTGGGCCAGAGGAGTTGGTAAGGGAGACAGAAGTGGCTGAGAAACAAAAGTGGACAATGTGGTGTCAAGCTTTGCGCAAAAAGGTTTCTTAATGGAATATTTGTATTTATTTCTTTTTTTATTATTTGTATTTATTTCCAGACCAATAAATTTGTAACTTTGCAAAAAAGAAAACTAAAACAACTAGGAAAAGAACCAATTAAAAATCTCCAATTAAGCATCAAATCAAAAATCCTGAAAATCAGAGGTGAGATTAGTAAGACTGAAAGTGAAAAAAAAAAAAAAAAAAAAAAAAAAACTACAGAACTAACAAATAAATCTGGGAACAGCTTTTGTGAAGAAAATAATAAGATAGATAAGCAATTAGATAATTTAACTTTTAAAAATGTAAAGAAAATCAAATATTCAGTATCAAAAATGAAAAGGCTGAAATCACCACCAATGAAGAATAAATTAAAAGAATCTCTAAGAATTATTTTGCTCAATTCTATGCCAATAAATCTGACAACTGGAGCAAAATCAATGAATATTTATGGAAAAATAAATTTCTCAGATTAACAGATCAGGAAACGGAATTCCTAAATAATCTCATCTAAGGAAAAGAAATTTGAAATGTCATTGGTGAACTCTCTAAAAAAAAAGCCCCAGGATCAGATGGGTTCATGAGTTAGTTCTACCAAACATTTAAATAACAATTAATTCCAATACTATATAAAGTATTTATGGAAAAAAATGGGCAGAATCTTACCAAACTCCATTTAAGATGCAAATATGATACTGATACCTTAACCAGGAGGAGCTAAAACAGAGAAGCAAAATTATAGGCCAATTTCCCTAATGAATATCAATGCAAAAAAAATGAACAAAAATTATAACAATATATCACTAGGATGTATCATTACAACCAAGTGAGATTTATATCAGGAATGCAGGATTGGATCAATATTAGGAAAACTATCAACATAACTGACCATATCAATAACAGAACCAACAGAAATTGATATGATTGTCTCCATAGATGTTGAAAAAAAATTTTTTTTTACCAAAATACAGCACTCCTTCCATTAAAAACGGTAGAGAGCCTAGGAATGAAGGGAATGTTCCTTAAAATGATAAGCAGTATGTATCTAAAACCATTAATAAGTGTTATCTTTAATAGGAATAGGCTGGAAGTCTTCCCAATAAGTTCAGGGGTGAAACAAGGGTGCCCATTATCACCATTATAATTCAACATCATCCTAGAAATGTTAGCTATAACAATGAGAAGAAAAAGAAATTGAAGGAATTAGAACAGGCAATGAGAAAACAAAACTATCATTCTTTGCAGATGATACGATGGTATACTGAAAGAACCCTAGAAAATCAATTAAAAAACTACTTGAAATAATTAGCAACTTTAGCAAAGTTGCAGGATATAAGATAAACCCACAAACCATTAGCATTTCTTTATATGACCAACAAAGCCCAGTAAGAAGACAAAGAAAGAAATTCCATGTAAAATAGCTATAAGAAAGACTAAAAGAAAAGTGCAAAGCTAGGAAATCATCTTTGCAGCAATTGCCTCTGATAAAGGTCTGATTTCTCAAATACATAGAGAACTGTGTCACTTTTATGAGTCATTCTCCAATTGACAAATGGTCAAATGATATAAACCGGCAGTTTTCAAATAAAGAAACTAAAGTTATCTATAGGCATATGAAGAAGTTCACTAAATCACTTTTGATTAGAGATATGCAAATTAAAACAATTCTGAGGTATCACCTCACACCTATCAGATTGAATAATATGACAAAAAGGGAAATTACATATGTTGAAGAGGAGGTGGGAAAATTGAGACACCAATGCATTGTGGGTAAAGTTGTGGACTGATGCAATAACTCTGGAGAGCAATTTGGAACTGTCCAAAGGGTAACCAAACGGTGCATACCCTTTGATTCAATGATAACACTACTAGTTGTGTGTTCCAAAGAGATCAAAAAGGAAAAAGGACCTACATGTGCAAAAATACTTATAGTAGCACTTTTTATGGTGGCAAAATATTGGAAATTGAGGGGATGCTTATCAATTAGGGAATAGCTGAACAAGTTGTGGTATATGAATGTAATGGAATATTATTATGCAAGAAATGATAGGCAGATTTCAGAAAAACCTGGAAAGATTTGTACAAACTAATGCAAAGTGAAATGAACAGAACCAGGAATACATTGTACATAGTATTAGCAACAATGTTGCTAATGAGCAACTATGAATGTCTCAGCTCTTCTCAGCAACAAATGATCCAAGAGAGGTATAAAGGACAGTGAAGGAAAATGTTCTGCACATCTAGATGAAAAACTGATGGACTATGAATGCACTTTTTTTAAACTTATTTAATACTTTTTTGTGTTTTTTTTTCCTTTTGATGTTTCTTCTTTTATAATTGTGACTAATATGGAAATGTTATTATAATTTATATATATAACATGATATATATTATATAATATATAGAAAACATATAGCACATGTGTAACCTATATCAAATTGCCTATCATTTCCAGAAGGGAGGAGGGGAAGGAAGGAGGCAGAAAAAGTTGGAACTCAAAATCTTGTAAAAATGAATGCTAAAAATCTTCTTGCCATGTAATTGGGAAAAAAATACTATTTAAAAATAAAGTAAAAGAAAAAGAAGTATGACAACTTCCAGCAACAGTGATTCACAGATAAGCATATCAGCCTCTCCCCATCCTTGGAACCTGAAACAGTTCAAGCTTCAAGTTTGGGAGTCTTTATATGATGACTAAAAAGCTTATCATGTAAAAATAAAAATCTGGTGAGAACTTTTTGTGACCAAGCCGTCCAACTTTGAGGCATCTAGTTATCTGGGAAGCTTTACTTCTGCACCTTTATTGGTAATCTCCTGTATTTTATATGACCCCATGGAAGTCTTGTATTGGACTGTGCCATAAACTTCTTCTGGCCATAGGCACAAAATATACCAAAATGCTGGGCAAAGATGATCTTTTTGGGTCACAATAAGAAGAGTATCAGTATCATTGAAAGCACTTTCTGAATTCTCTATTTTCTTTGGCATACTTGTGTCAAAAGAAATTAGACTCCTAGCATTGGGCATTTATAGTACCCTGATTGATACCTGGGACCCAGGAGCACAATGTCAATTAATTCTTTTATTTCCATCTAATATTTCATATCAGATCCTTGATGGTGATAGTCAAGTTCTCTGTTCTACATTTCTAAATCTTTTTTTCTCTAGGAACAACTAGTTCCTTCAACTGATCTGCATTTAATTAATATTTTTATTCATATATTGGAGAAAATCAGTTTAAGAGATCTGAATCTCAGTCAAATACTAACTGTGTCATCATGGGTAAATCCCTTCTTTGAGTCTGAATTTCTTCATACACAAAATGGGGGTAATTGTCCCTGACCTGATGACTTCCCTGGGCTATTGTGAGGATCAAATACGATAAAGGAGAAAGCTCTTTCTAAAGTGTTATGTAAATGACAGCTGTTTTATTAACACGGCCCCATACGTCCTTAGATAGATGGAGTGTTCTTTTTATTTTATCATTTTCTATCCTTCTTTATAGGAAATTAAGTCATTACCAGGAATGATTTCATTCTGTTTTTGACAAGCAACATGTCATTTTCCTGTCATTTCATTAATCCAGAAAGAGTCATAGATCTAGAATTGGAAAGGATATTAAATGTAATCTAGTGCAACTCCCTCAGGGAAACTGAGGCCCGAGTAGGTTAGTGACTTGTCCAAGGACTTACAGGGTTTATAGTAAGAGGCACAGCAAAGTTTCAAACTGAGGTGCGGTGATTCCAAGCTCAGTACTCTTTCCACTATAGTAATCTAGTCTATTATCCAGTTTTATGAATGAGGTAATTGAGCTTAGAAGAAAAGTTGATTTAATCAAAGTCTCACAAAGCAGTGAGCAGGATCCTGATTTTTGACCTCCACTACAGGGTTCTTCCCATACCACAAGTTCCTTTACCATACTATCCTGTAACTTCCAAAATGTCTCAGGATATTTTTAGTACCCACACATGATAGAATTGTATAGAAAAAAAGAACTGACTTTGGAGTCAATCAATCAATCAAAAGCATTTCGTAAGTACCTACTGAACCTGAACTCCAAGCCTACCTCCACTGATACTACCCTGTACTATTGAGGAGTAGGTCAGTTCCTCTTCCTGAGTCTTACTTTCCTCACACATAGAATTTGACAAATAATATTCCTACTACTTCACTAGGTTGCAGTGAGGAACAAACTAAATACTACATTACAAAAACCTAGATATGTTCATAAGCATCATGCTATAATCATACTTGAGCATCTAAGTGGCACAGTGGATAGAGTGCCAGAACTGGAATAAGGAAGATTACTCTTCCTCAGTTTAAATCTGATCTCAGATGCTCACTAGCTCTGTGACCCTGACCAAGTCATTTAACCCTATTTGCCTCAGTTTCTTCATCTGTAAAATGAGCTGGAGAAGGAAATGGCAAACCACTCCGATATCTTCGCCAAGCAAACCCCAAATGGGGTCACAAAGAGTGAGACATGACTGAAATGCACGAGTGACAACAAAAGCAATCATAGGCATCATGGTCTTCTGCTCAGAAGCGGGTCGGGGGAGGAAGAGGAAGCACTAATGCTCATAGCTCTTTGTGAACCAGTCTCCCAAGTGTTGTAACACAAAGCAGATCAGAAGAAAAGAACACCACAGTTAGGCTGCTGCTTGTAGAACACTGCCACAAGAGACTGAGGAGTCAGGTTCAAATTCCACCTCTGGTGGTACCTGTGTGATCTCAGCCAAGTCACTTCACCTCTCTGGGCCCCACTTCTCTCATCTTTAAAATGAAAGGGTTGAACTAAAAGACCTCCAAGGTGCCTTCTAACTTTTGGTCTGTGATACTATGCTGCTATGATCTTTATCTTTTTTTCCTGTTCCAAATAAACCTGTAATCTCATAGGAGCAGGGACCCACCAGGAAGGGCGATCCTTCTACCAATGTAAAGTAATGACTGTTTTGTAATTCTGAAAGTTGACTGGAGCACTAAGAGGTTCATTAATTTGCCCGGGGTCACATAGCCAATATATTCTTGAGGTGAGAAATGAACCTAGGTCTTCCTAATTCTATCTCTTACACCTTGCTGTTTCCACTGTTGATCATCAAAATAAGAATAGCTTAATTTCCACACATTATGTCTGTTGAGGAAAAAGCTATTATTACTAATAAGCGGACTCTGAAATTTAGGTTTGAGTCTGTCTGAAACAATTTTATTGAATTTGACATTTATCTATAACTAAGACACTTCCTGCCTAGAGAAAAAGTGAAAGATGCCCAATTTGGCATAGTCCTCATACCTTCCAACATGACTCTCTGCTCCAAGAATATTTCAAGTAGCATTAATTGGAATCTGGAAACAGGAAAATATCATAATATATTAAAATACAGTTTGAGGTTAACTTTCCGGAATAGTCATTACTAAGCTTCTTCTTGAACCACTCTCCTTAAGAGTTCCTCCTACAGTCAGTATCTTAACCTTGAATTTCCAAAGAGAAGAAATTGTCCCCAGGTGGGTCATGGTGCTAATCACTTCAGGTAGGTGGGAAGACAATGACCCTTTCTAGATGAAAGTTGCTTGGTTATCACTTTTACTCCATTTTAAAAGAAGGTCCTAGATTTTATTCTTCCCACTTTCCTGAAGGGATGTTTGGAAAGGGTTTTAGGCTGGAGAAATAATATTACTATTTCTAGCAATACAAAAAAATATTTGCTTAATATGCTTTCATAGCTCATTTGATTCTCACAGCAATCCTATGAAGAAGATCAAGTAAGTATGGTCATTTTATAGATAAAGAAAATGTGGATGAAACAAGAGAACTGTGATCCAAATTCACCCCACAATTTAGTGACAATCAGGATTCAGACCCAGGTTTTCAGACCTCCAGGACCAATTTCTTCCATCTATATCTCCTCGAGAGGCAGGTGCAGAATGCTTGAGCAAAAGAGGTAGCACCAAACGAAAAGAAATGAGCCTATTAACTATGAAGGTCGATAAGGCATTTAGCAAACACACTGAAGTATCATCTGCACTTGATCAATAATCAGACTGTTCTGACTTTAGGAAGTAATTGGACAAATCAGATGATAGCAACACTAGCAAAAGTAATGTCCTCCTACTGATCGGCATGGAAGCATGTGATCCTGATCAGTTTATTTCAGGGTGATAAATTACGCAATTAGACATCCGTCACTACTGATATAAATGCTCCTGAAAATGATGATGGGTTTGTATTCCCCCCTAGCACATGTGGAAAATCAATTACAGCACATTTTTAATATGATAAACTACTGGGGAGAGGGCATGTGTTTTTTCTCATTTTCGTCTTGGAATTTGACAAGTAATTATCATTCAGCTCAAGAGGGCCTGACACTATAGCAAAAATGTCTGGGGCCTTGGAGATGGGCAACCCTGGAGTATTGTATTCACATCTGGGTGTCATATTTTAAGAAGGATGCTGACAAGCTTAAGAGGTATCATGATAGAGATGAACTCAGAACCATGAAGTCAAGCACAGTCCTGATGTTCTATAGTCTATATTCTCAGCTGCCTTCCAACTCTGAAATTTTGTTCTATGTTCTAAATTTTCTTTCAGCACTAACATTCATGACCACATGTGAACTCATGCCATGGTCATCTTATCCACTTATCTGTGACTGAAGGGATCAGAGAATTTAAAACTGAAAATGACCTATGAGGAATATTTAGTCCAACCTTGCTATTTTTCAGATCTAATTACAGTAATCTCTGGGACTTCCCTTACAGTTAGGACCCAGAATGTTGATCCCAGCTTCAAGGTACACTGTGGGTCAATGTAACCACTCGGAACATAACTCATGAGCACTTTTTGATGAATTTACTTTTACCAGTCAGCCACAGGACATGTTTATTCAGAGCAAAAGATATTTAGTCAAAGAACAGAATAAGTGAATTCACAAGGAAAAATTACCCCCAACACATACAGAACACAGTCTCCCATAGGTTACTATACTGCCATTTGGAAGGGGGGAAACACACACAAAACACATATATGACCAGAGAATATGTGTAGAGGGTACTCACATATGGAGACACATGATCACAGAACATGCTTAAAGCAACACAAGCTAGAGACTTATGTGACTGTGGATACACCTATGGATTACACAAAGGGATATATGGGGCCATGGTGTATACAGAACCTGAACAACTCACTGCTCCAATATCACAAAGCTAGTGATATCTTCCAATGATATCTTTGCACTGCTTCTCTCTACTTGGAGTCTGACCTCTACTAGTCACAAGGTTGCCTCAGTACTATTGCCTAAGTACTTCTATTACCATTTGATGAGTTACAGCTCTCTCTGCTGGGCTCTTTTCTCCCATTTACTGAAATGTGATTTCTAGAAAATCTTTCCCAGAGCTACTATACCTAGCTAGGGAGAAGTAGCAAAGGTGAGCAAAATATCATCAGATAAGACTGTCCTTGTCTGGTGCTGATTTAAAGTCTATGGCCCCAGACAAGTATCTGACTCTAGGTTAGAAAACACCTTAGAACTCCCCTTTAAACCTTGATTAAGGACCTATATCTTTGCCCCAACAATGCTTTTCAAGGGCTTCCTTCCCCAACCCCCAATCGAAAACACACATATCTGCAGAGGACTTCAGTGGGGCTGAACTTAAACGTAGCTTAACTGGGCAAGGTCCACATCTCTGCCTTTGTAAGTGTTTATTGACCAGCAACAAAGCTCTTGACTTCTGTGCTGTATTTTGCCCGGCCCTTGTTTCTTTCCCCATATAACCTGTGCTCAAATGTTCACTTACATGATTTCTGGCTCAAAAAAGTCAAGCTCCCTGGTAGAGTTGATAATGAAAATATTACTGAAAATACTGGATGTATTTATATGAAAACAATTCAATTTGCCTGTAGCAGAAAGCTCCTGCTGTCAGGGAGGAAGTAGTCTCAAAGCAGCTTTCTCTCACCTGGGAAAACTGTCTTTGCCATTCTCTGTTTGGGACAAAGGTGGAAATGAAACCTCCATGTGTTTTGCAATCACCACCAGAAGGTGGTTTCCTTCATATTTCTCCAAAAAAGAGCTGATGCTCACTGCACAACAAGTTCTGTGGAAAGGGCAGGAGCAAACGAATGCCTGATGTTGAAAACATGTTGAGCCTGTAGTCTTTTATCCCGGTTGGATTCCATCTGGAAAATTGGATGCCATATTTTAGGGAAGCCACTGGTGATTCAGAGTGCATTCAGAGAAGGGTAGGAAGAAGGAGACAGAAATGATGTCATTTTAGGATCATTTAAGGAAACTATAATTAGAGAAGAGAAAAAACAGAGTATCATTGATTTAGAGTTGAAAGGGAACTCCTCCACGATCTAGTTTAGCCTACTCATTTTCCAAATGAAGGAAGTAAGGCCTAGAGAGGAGCAACTAGGTGGAACAGTAGGTAGAGGTCCAGGCCTGGAGTCAATAAGATTCATCTTTCTGAGTTCAAATCTGGTCTCAGACACTAGCTGTGTGACCCTGGACAAGTCACTTAACTGTCTCAGTTTTCTCATTTCTTAAATGGGCTGGAGAAGGAAATGACAAACCACTCCTGCATCTTTGCCAAGAAAACCACAAAGGGCATCACAAAGAGTCATACACAACTGAAAAATGAGAGCCTAGAGAGGTATAGTGACTTGTCTAAGCTCACACAAGTAACAATTGTGAGAGGCAGGATTACAACCCAAGTCTTCAGAATCCAGAGTCAGTTCTCTTTCCTCTGTAAAATGTGCAAGACATGTCTTCAAATATCATCTTGGGGAATTGGCTAGGGCCCTATAAGGTTAAGTGACTTATTCATGATCCTAATGTAACAACGAAATGGATATTAGTTCTTTCTATCTGAGTATCTGCGAGTTCAAGATGATTTTTTAAAAAATTTTCAACAGTTGTAAAACAATGAAATGGGCTGACTTTGGAGGCCTTTAAGTGGAGCCTGGATGGCCATTTTTCAGGGGTATAGAGAGGATATCCCTGGTTAGGTAGATAGCTGGACTTAATTTATCACAAGGGCCCTTCTAAGTCTGAGGTTTTATAACTATAGGGATAAAAATGACCCCAAAACAGTGAATCTGGAGGATAAAGCTGGGATATTCTGAACATAAGAGAAGCAAGCAGTAGTTAAGAGAAATGAATGAGCTAGCTCAGGCAGCACAATACATGTCAGGGAGAAAATAAGCCTTTGTAACCATAAATTAAAAACCATCTTCCTTTCTACCATTGTGTGCTAAAGAGAGAAAAAAATGACTTCTTTTCAAATTCAGAAGAAACTAAAAACTCCTGAGATATGCTTGTAAAATGATATGTAAATGTTGAATTTAAAACCAATCTTCAGCATCCCAGGGATACAGCGGAAACTTATTGTGTGTTTTGGTCAAAATATGGTAAGAAGGACACCATTGGATGCCATATTTTGGGGAAGCCACTGGTGATTCAGAGTGCATCCAGAGAAGGGCAGGAAGGAGGGGACAGAAATGAAGTCAACAGTTGTAAAACAATGAAATGGGCTGACTTGGGAGGTCTTCAAGTGAAGCCTGGATGGCCATTTTTCAGGGGTATAGAGAGGATATCCCTGGTTAGGTAGAATGGAATTAGGTAGAACTGGAATTAAAAGACCTGAGATCATGTTGAGCTGGGCTACTTAGTAGTTGTGTAATATTGGATGAGTCACTTCAGTCTCTTGCCAGGGGAGGTAAAATGTCTGAACTGGAAAAAGATTTTAGACCATAGAATGCAGACTATCAGAGCTGGAAGTGACCTTAGGACATAGAATGTTTGTAACAGACACTTGTGATCTCAGCTGACAGGGGAGACAGAGGCTGCCAAACCAACAGAGCACTCACGCTAAATTCAGTATTAATAGGACAGGCACCCAACAGGTGGGGGAGAAGCAACCAGGCTGCCTAAAGAAGGGTACCTAGCCCAGTTTGGAAACACTACAGGTCAAACAAAATCCCCTGATTATCAGTAGTAAGATTGGCCTGTGAGTAGCTGATCCACTTCCAAGCTTGGATAGATGGGGCAACAGTCTTAAGAAGAAGAGAAATAAATTCCTGAAACTAGGACAAACCTTAGAATATCAAAGTATTAGAACATACATCTTGCAGTGTTAGAATTAGCGACAACCTTAGACTATCTGGTATTTATTGGCTCTGGAATGGGACGACCCTTAAAAGTCATCTAGTTAAAGTTAACCTGAGTTCATTTGCAAATGAGAAAACTTGGGTACTAAAGCAAGGAAGAGACTGCCCAAGGTCACACAGTTACTTAGTGGCATACTCAGGACTGTATTAGCAGTCTCCTTATTTATGAGCCTCTAGGTGGTACAGTGTCTAGAGCACAGGGCCTGGGGTCAGGACAATCTGAGTTCACTCATCTGAGTCTCACACATTTACTGTGTGACCCTGGACAAGTCGCTTAACCTTGTTTGCCAAGAAAACTTCATACAGGGTCGTGAAGAGTTTGACAAGATTGAACAACTCCTTATTTACAGTACATTGTTATTTCATTATACTAGTCTATAATGTGGAAATGATAACGCCTGTAGCACTTACCTCATAATGTTGTTATGTCTATTAAATGTGACCCTAGCACAAGGCCACATATGACGTTTGGATTCAGTTAAAGGGCTGCAGTTGAGGACATAAAGAGCCATCTGTGGCCTTAAGGTCACAGATTCCCCACCACTGTACCTAGGTCATTGATCTAGAGCTGAAAGATAACTTATAACTCATGTAGTTCAAGGGCAGTTAGCTCGTGCAGAAGATGGAACACTGGCTATGGAATCAGGAGGATTTGGGTTCAAATTCAGCCTCAGACACTTACTCGCTGTGTGATCCTGGGCAAATAACTTAGCCCCTATTGCCTCAAAGAAAAAAAAGTCACCTAGTTCAACATTCATCATTTTACAGATGAGGAAACTGAGGCCCTGGAAGGAAAAGTGACTTGTGCTCCAATATTAAGTAGATGGTAAGCATCTACTTAAGTAGACTCTACTTGAGTTATGGCTCAAGCATAACCAGGTCATATGAGCCAAGTTCAATATCTTTTACAATGTAATCCATGGTATATATATGTTTGTGTGTGTATTTATATATATGTGCCTTATGTATTTATATGTGTGTATGCACATGTATGTATGTATTATGCATATGTATACGTGTATACGTATAAATGTGTGTATATGTATGTATGTATGTATAAGTATATTTTATATATACACATATATATACCCCATATATATGCCATATATGTGTGTATATATACATATATATACATATAAACCTATACCTATATAACATTTAATTTAGACACCTATAAGAATTTAATGGATATTTTTTAAAAATGCTTTCTTGTCTTCCCTTTGATGTGTGGGTATGTGTGCCTGTGTGTGTGCATTGCTACATTTGCCATACAATATTCTGAGTGAGTTTCCATTTGGCAATTTTCAAGTAGGAGGGAAGAGGGACTCAGTGCCCGAGCAGCTCCCTATAGAAAGGAAATGAATCAGAGCCTATTGAATTGGCTCACATGAGATGAACAGCCTTCACTCAATTGAGTTATTAACCCAGAGAACCTGAGTAGGAATAAGAACTGAAGAAGTAAATAGTTGAAGAAGAATAATTTACAAGGGAGTCTGAAATGCAGTCCAGCCTGATAGTGGTTTCATAGATCCCAAAGGCTGCAAAAAACATATTCTTGATATGAGAACAAGCTTCCTTTAAGGAATTCAGCATTGTGCTTCTCATTTACTGAGGCTCAGATCCAACCAGAGAGGTTCAGTGGCTTGACTAGTATCATGTAGGAGCCAAATTAGAATGCATATACTGTGCATTGCTATTCCACTTTACAATCCTTTATTAAGCCTGGAATCATAGAAGGGACATTAGAACAGGCCTGCAAAGGACATTATGGCTGAAAGCAGCCTTAGCCTGCAGAACGTAGAAAGTCAGAGCTAGAAGAGTCATCAGTGTTAGGTTTGAGTTAGCACAGGGACATAGCAGAAGAGCTGGAATCAGTCAATTTACTTTGTACCTACTATGTGTACTGGACTTGGGTTCTGGGAATACAGATGCAAAGAACAAAACAATCCCAACTCCTACGGGGCTTACGTTCTAACAGAGAGAAAAGACCAGAGTTCAAATCCTACTTAGACCTGTTTTGACTTTTGTGACTTTTGACAAGTCGCTTGACCTCTTTGGGAGTCAATTTTTTCATCTGCCAAATGAGCTGGAGAAGGAAATGGCAAACCACTCCAGTATCTGCCAAGAAGATCCCAATGGGCTCACAAAGAGTTGGACAAGACTTAAAAATGACTAGAAAAAAAGAAAAAACAAAGAATCTCTCAAGAGGTCATGATGGGGAATGAGATTGCATGTTCTTTTGGATTTGCCTGGTGGGGGGAGGGGGGTTTGGGGTGGAGGATTGTTTATTTATGTATGTGTTTTTATTGGTTTATTTGTTTGAATGAATGCTTATCAGGTGGCAGGGAAGCAGGACCAGTATACCAGTAATTATTAAAATTTGTGCAGTGGGAGAGGGAAGAGAGAGTCATTTATTTTTTCTAACAGTAAAGGAGATGAGGCTCTTGAAAGCAGACAGACAGATATAATCTAAAATTCAATCAAGAGTCAGATCCCAGACTACGAGGAGTTCAATGTCTAAACATTGAATTTAAACTGGAGAATCAGATGCCATTCAGAGTTCAAAAGCCAAATCTGCCAAAGGTCAGGAAGTCCAAAAGGTAGGAGTGAAAGGCAGTAATACTTTGTCTGAATGCAAAATGTTCTCCCAGAGTCTTAGATCATTTTGTTCCAGATACATCCAGGCCTTGGCCTGTATGGTCACAAGTGGGCTCTACTGTCTTGAGCTGATGTGTGTTTCTCCCCATTCCAGTCCATCCTTCACTGAGCTGTCAAATTAATCTTCCCAAAGCACAAGACTGACCAGGTCACCTCCCCCCTCATTCAATCACCCCCAGTGGCCCCCTATCACACACTCCAGGATCAAATATAAAACACCGTTTAGTGTTGATAACCTGACCTCTTCCTACCTTTCCAGTTTTGTTACAACTCCAGTGACATTGAACTCCCTGCTGTTCCTCAAATAAATCACTCCATCTCCCAAATCCCAGCATTTTCACTGACTTTCTCTCATGCCTGGAATATTCTCCTCCCTTGTCTTCTAGTCCTCCTTAATGTTCATGTTTTCTCTCTGAGATTATCTCCAATTTATCCTGAAAATATCTTCTTTGTAGATAGTTTGCATTTTGTCTCCCTCATTAGACTGTGATCTCTTTGAATAGTGGCTTTTTTTAACCTTTGTTTTGAATTCCCAACTCTCAGCATAGTGCCTGGTACATAGTAAATACTTTAAAATGCTTGTTGCTAGACTAACTTGTTCACTACCTCCTTTGCATAGAGGCCTACATGTTTACTCTGCACTGTTCTGCCTCCCCCTTCTCTTTCTTCACCCTCACCCACCTGCATACAGTAAGCAAGAGTAGGTACAATTCATGGAGTTCTATGAAATAGTCTTGACAGAGAAATTAGAATATTTGGGCTCTAGCCCTAGTTCTGCAGCTACTTGTGTATTAGGCAAATCATTTTTCTTCTCCTGGGCTCAGTTTCCTCACCTGTAAAATGAGTATAAAAATAAATTATCATTTGCCTTAAACAGTTGGGAGGCTCAGTGTGAAAACGTGAATGTGAAAATATACTCCCCCAAAACACAACTATATAAATAAAAGGAATTATCTTTGTACAAATAAGGCCTCACCCTAAGTCACAAATATATTAGGAGCCTTTGACTCAGAAATGTTCCCTACGGAGCAACAAAGTGTTTGGAGGAAGAAGCCAAACCATGTGGTTGTTAAAGAGATAACACATAGGAAAGCCATGAGTTTTACTTACAAACCTCATAAGGTTTCTCTAGGGAGGGTGAAAGAAAAATGAACAATCTTATATATAGTAAAGTAGTGCCAATGGCCCTCTCCCTGGCTCAGTCAGCCGTAGCGGTCACCTGCAATCCTATGCCAAATATGTTTGACATCTGTAATTTTCTGGCTACCCATCCATGGTAGCTAGCATAAAACACCAGAGGACATAGTCTCTGTCCTAGGGTTGCAGCTTACCTTAGTCTCTGGGACACGGTTTATGACTTAAAGCATGTGGGGACTTGAGATGTCACTGAATCTAACCCTCTTTAATAATAGCTAACATTTAGACAGAATTTTAAGGTTTGAAAAGTGCTTTATAGATATTATCTCATTTGATCCCAATAAGGATATTAAGGCTGAGAAAAGATGAGTGATGTCACCAAGATCACACAGATGTTCAGCGACTGAACATTAAACTCAAATCCCCTGACTTTGTATCCAGTACTCTTTCCTCTGCAACACATTTCTTCCCCAATTCTAAGAGTTCTTTCCAAAGTGCTCAACTTTTGGAAATTGCCCTACTTCCTGACTTTCCTACCATGATGCTCCTGACTGTATTTCTGTCTAGTTCAGGTCTATATATTGGCTCTGTTTAGGGTTCAGTATATAAAGTCTCTAATAAATGAAGATCCAGGTCTTCACAGCAATTATGGGATTTAAAGGGGGTTTGACAGATGCATCATATAAATTAGTAATGCAGTAGCTTTTGTATTATTACACATTGTAACACATCTTGGGAGTCTCATGACAAAGCAAAACTCTTGGGAGTAGGAGCATGGAGAAAGAGGATGGTGGATAGAAGATGCAGCTAGGTTAATCTCCAGGATCTTGAGTGTGAATTCTCTTCAGCTGGACCCCTCCCCTATGCCACCTCTTGCCTTTCCTGGTCTCAGGTCTTCCCCTCTGAACCTCTCCCATTCTTTCCCATACTCTACTGCTGGGAGTGAGGGTGTTGAGAGGAGATAACACCTACACCCTCTTAGTTCAAGTTCGATGTTAAGATGAAATGAAGCACTTATAGATCATTGATCAGTTTTTAAAAATTAGGTTAATTAGCTCTAACATAACAAGGCTATGCAACAAACATAGAGTAGCACCTAACATGTAGACTTGGCCCGTTCTTCTCCATACTGAAACACATCCGTTTAGTAGGGCAAGGTGTTGTGTTGGTTTTTAGACATCCACCAAGTAAAAATTGTCCCAAACTCACACAGAGATGAGAACATCAATGCCGTCAGATAATCTGGAAACCTCATCATCATAGTCAGAGGCTTCCCAGAAAACAAATCAATGGACAAAACACTGGAGACGTGTTCCATCCTGGAGACAATCCTAAGACAATCTGATAGATGAGGGATAAGGGTCCTATCATATCCACCAATGCAAACCTTACTCAGATCCTATAAAAATCATTATCTCTTCATTGTCCACCCATGAGCTTGGCACAGTGTTATCATCTATTCCCCTCTGTCCCTTACCTCCCCACTCTCCATTTATCCTTCCTTTCATTTGGCAACTCCAAGAAGCAAATGATATTGATTCACCTGCAAGGTACAGGGAGTGAGGGGAAGAGGATAGGGGAGAGGAGGTTGGGGGCTGAGGGAGGGGGAGGGTCAGGGAATTTAGTCCATGATGCTTCAGTTCAGCTTTTCTACCTTGGCTTGCCAAGCTTTTATTTCCAGTTAGAGCTTTCTCTCTTCATTTTCTTTCTTAGCATTCAATAATCTGTATTTGTCCTTTTGTCCCATAGGTTAATCTTAAAAAAAATAATAACCCCTAAACATGGGATAATCTAAGACTCCGACATAATAAATATTTCTCGAATTGGATTAAATTGAACTTCTTCTATTCAGGCATATGGGATGCTTGGATCACAATCATATTCCAACCAGGGTAATTCCCTGTGGTAGTCAAAAGTCAGTGATATTTGGGAGAGGGGGTAGAGGGCAAAGGGGAGGGAGGGAAGTTAGATCTCACTCAGATTAGACCAAATTCATTGGTTTCATGTCTCTAATGTCACAGATAGTGGGCAGGTATTGGTTAATGTCGGAGTCAAGGCAGAACAAGTAAATAATATAATTTGGGTTATATAAGTTTCCAGAAAATCAGAGAGAGGGTATTAGACAAGAGGGAGAAAGAAGTACAATGTTCTAAGCAGAGGTAGTCTGCTTCAAATGAATGTTATGGCTCTTAAAGAGCCCCATAGACTCTAAGTTACTGCATACCAAACATGGCACCTGTCATCAAACTCATTATGGCTTAGGAAAACAATCATAAAATGGGGAATAAGTTCTTAGTACAGTTCCAAGGTTTTGAGTAAGTTCCGGGGTCTCACATCATTTCCATAGTAAGGGATGAAGACATGCTTGTTTTACCTTTGATCTTATTGGGAAAGCTTCTGGTTTATCCCCATTATATCTAATTCTTGCTGATGGTTTTAGATTGATGCTACTTGTCACTTTAAGGAAAAATCCATTTATCCCTATACTTTCTGGTGTTTTTAATAGGAATGGGTGATGCATTTTGTCAAAAATGTTTTCTGCATTTATTGAGATAATCACATGATTTCTGTTAGTTTTGTTATTGATATGGTAAATTATGCTAATAGTTTTCTTAATATTGAATCAGCTCTGCACTCCTGGTATAAATTCTACCTGGTCACAGTGTACTATCCTTCTGATAAATTGTTGTAATTTCTTTGCTAATATTTTATTTAAAATTTTTACATCAATATCCATTAGTGAAATTGGTGTATAATTTTCTTTCTATTTTGACTTCCTGGTTTACGGTGTCAGCACCATATTTATATCATTATCATAAAAAGAATTTCACAGAACTTTGTCTATTTTCCCAAATAATTTATATTGTATTAAGATTAATTGTTCTTTAAATGTTTGGCAGAATTTGCTTGTGAATCCATCTGGTAGTAGAGTTTTTTTTCTTAGGGAATTCATTGATGGTTTCTTCAATTTCTTTTTCTGAAATGGTATAATTTAAGTATTTTATTTCTTCTGTTAATTTGTACAATTTACATTTCTGTAAAGTTTTATCTACTTCATGTAGATTATCAGATTTATTGACATACAATTGGGCAAAATAGCTCCTTATTATTGTTTAATTACCTTTTCGTTGGTAGTTCACCCTATTCATTTTATTACCAATAATTTAGTTTTCTTTCATTTTTTTAAAGATTTATTTTACTGTTTTTTTCATAAAACCAGATCTTAGTTTTATTTATTCTTTCAATAGTTTCATTAATTTCAATTTAACTAATCTCTCCTTTGATTTTCAGAATTTCTAATTTGGTGTTTAATTGAGTACTTTCAATTTGTTTTTTGCTAACTTTCTTAGTCGCATGCCCTCCATTGATCTAATCTTTCTCCATTTGATTCATGTAAGCATTTAGAGATATAAAATTTCCCCTAGGAACTGCTTGGCTGCATCCCATAAGTTTTGGTATGTTGTCTCATTATTGTCATTCTCTTTGATGAAATTATTGATTATTTCTACAATCTGTTGTTTGACACACTTGTTCGTTTTTGTTTGTTTGTTTTTTACATTTGTGCTATTTATTTTGTTTTTATTTTTTACTTTTTAAATTTTCATTTTTTTAATTTTATTTGTTTTCAGTGTTCTACAGTCACTTCCATATATCTTAGATTTTTCCTCTCCCTACCCCCCTTCTCCTCTACTGTTCCACTCCCTCTCTGAGAAACCACACAGTTTTACATAGGTTCTACATATACATTCCTATTATACAAATTTTCACCTTAGTCATGTTGCAAAAAAAAAAAAATTAAAATGAATGGGAGAAATCATAAAACAAACCAAAACATATTACAAAAGAAAATGATCTGCTTCATTCCAAGATCAAATTCCATAGTTCTTTCCCTTCATGTGGAAGGTATTTTGCCTTAAGAGACCACTGGGAATTATTTAAGTCCTTGCATTGCAATAAAGTACTAAGTTTACCAGAAAAATTCCTTGCACAGTGTGGTTGTTGCTGTGTACAAAGTTCTCCTGGTTCTGCTCCTTTCACTCAGCATCAGTTCATATAAGTCTTTCCAGGCCTCTCTGAAGTCTTCCTTTTCATTATTTCTGATAGTACAATAGTATTCCATTACATTCATATACCACAATTTATTCAGCCATTTCCCAATTGATGGACATCCCCTTGATTTCCAGTTTTTGTCCAGCACAAAGAGGGCTGCTATAAATATTTTTGCACATGTGGGACCCTTTCCCATTTTTATGATCTCTTGGGGATATAGTCCTAGAAGTGGTATTGCTGAGTCAAAGAGTATGCACATTTTTGTGGCCCTTTGGACATAGTTCCAAATTGCTCTCCAGAATGGTTGGATCAGCTCACAGCTCCACCAACAATGAATTTGTGTTCCAACCCTCCCACATCTTCTCCACCATTTATCATCTTCCTGTTTTGTCATGTTAGCCAATCTGATAGGTGTGATGTGGTATCTCAGAGTTGTTCTGATTTGCATCTCTCTAATCAATAGTGATTTAGAGTATTTTTTCATGTGACTATAGACAGCTTTATTTTTTTTATCTCTGAAAAATGCTTGTTCATATCCTTTGACCATTTATCAATTGGGGAATGACTTGTATTCATGTACATTTGACTAAGTTCTCTATATATTTTAGAAATGAGGTCTTTATCACAGACACTAGTTGAAAAAATTCCTTCCCAGTTTTCTGCTTCCCTCCTAATCTTGGTTGCACTGGGGTTTGTTTGTGCAAAAACTTTTCAATTTGATGTAATCAAAATTATCCATTTTGCACTTTATAATGCTTTCTATCTCATTTAATCAAAATTGTTTTTCCTTCTCCATAAATCTGATAAATATACTATTTCCTGCTCCACTAGTTTGTTTACAGTATCAGTCTTTATACCTAGATCACATACCCATTTGGACTTTATTCTTGTGTATCGTGTCAGGCATTGGTCTATGCCTAGTTCCCGCCACACCATTATCCAGTTTTCCCAGCAATTTTTTGTCAAACAGTGAGTTCTTTTCCCAGAACCTGAAGTCCTGGTTTATCAAACAGTAGATTGCTAGAGTGAAGTTTTTTGGATCTCCTTTAGCAAACTGTTGACTCATTTTTCATGATCTTCTTGCATTGTTCTCATTTCTCTTCCCAATTTTTCCTCCATCTCTCTTACTTGATTTTCAAAATCATTTTTGAGCTCTTCCATGGCCAGAGACCATTGCATATTTATTTTGGAGGTTTTGGATGCACAAGCCTAGACTTCCTCTGATGGTATGCATTGTTCTTCCTCATCCAAAAGGATGGAAGAAAATAACCTGTTCACCAAGAAAGTAACCTTTTATAGTCTTATTTTTTTTCCCTTTTTGGGGCATTTCCCCAACTAGTTACTTGACTTTTGAGTCCTTTGTCAAGAGGAGGGTAAACTCGGGGGACCTGTAAGTTCTCAGTTTCTCCAAGTTGGCACAATCAAGGGAGAGGAGTTCACTCCTCTCCTGGCCTGCATACTGGTCTGGGAACAACCAAAAACTTTTCTGTCCAGAATCTTCAAGCCTCCAGCTCCACCCTGCCAGCCAGTGCTCCTCCTCACTCCAGGTCTCCCACCCAAGACTGTGACCCAGATCCAAGTACAGCAAAGCAAGAAAATCCTGCCTCAGCAACAGCAAAGATATCCCTGAAATTACCCTCTGATTAGCTGTTCAATCCTCACATCTTTTGAGGCCCAGGAGCTCTGGAAGCATCCACCATTGCCAGAGCTGTCACTGCTCCTGCCACCTACCACATCCACTGCTCCCTGGCTGGGGCTGTATCATGCCCCTCCACAACTAAGGTCGGGCAGAACTTTTCCACTGACCTTCTGTGCTGTCTTTGGCATTTGTGGGTCAAAAATTCTGGAAACCATCACAGCTGCCAGTGATTCATTCACTGTTCAGGCCCAATCTGTGCATGTGCAGTTCACACTGAACTGTAGTTCACACCGGAATTCACATCACTCCCAACCCAATGTGACAGATCCTAACTTTGGAGGACACTTTCAGGAAGCCCTGCTTTTACTCTGCCATCATGGCCAAGATATCTAGTCTCCTAAGCCCTTGGGGGTTGGGAGATTCTAGTGGCAAGGTATATTTCACAGATGCTTGAATGACTTCTATCATATCAAATAGGTTGCCAATGAAAGGACCATATTACTAATGATTTTGCAACTGAATGCCTAGGTGGAATATCTGTGGTATTATGAAAATCTAAATTTACCAGTGTTAAGTGGTTAATCTAGGAGATGATACTCTGCATAGCTCCAGACTGATATAAAATTTCATTGGTGTAGTGAATTTCCAGGAGAGAACATTCCTTTGGACAATGTAGATGGCATGACTTAGAAAATCTCAAATTAACATTACCCAGCCTTAGATATTAGTTGTGTGACATTGGGCAAGTCATTTAACCTTTATTTAACTAAAAGGCAGCTATGTGACTCAGTGGATTGAATGCTGAGCCTAGAGTCAGGAAGTGGTGGTGTTGTATCATTTCAATTACGTCCAACTCTTTGCAACTCCTTTTTGGTGTTTTCTTGGCAAAGATACTGGAGTGGTTTGCCATTTCCTTCTCTAACTCATTTTACAGATGAGGAACAGGATTAAGTGACTTTCCCAAGGTCATACAGCTTATAAGTCTCTGAGCCCAAATTTGAACTCATGAAGATGAGTCTTCCAGCTTCCAAATCCAGTGCTCTACCCACTGTGCCCCATAGCTACCACTAGCTATGAGGCCCTGGGCAAGTTATGAGCTCCCATTACCTTAACCCACTGGAGAAGGAAATAGCAAAATACTCCGGTATCTTTGCCAATATAACCCCACAGACAGTATGGTCCATGGAGTCACACACAACTGAACGACTAAATAACAACAATGTTGTATTATATTTTTATTTTGTTAACTGTTTCTCACTTACCTTTGAATCTGGTTCAGGCAGCAGTGGAAAATCTTATGGTCACTGGAGGAAAATCTGACACCTCTGCCCTTGAGTACTTTAAGATAAATGAACTTGCCCAAGGTCACAGAGTCAGCATATTGGAGGCAGGATTTGATCCCAAGTCTTCCTGACGTTGAGTCCAACTCTCTACCACTACACCATGTAACCTCTCAGTGTCCAAATTCTTAAATTTTACCCACAAAAATTTGACAAATTTGAAAGAACCTTATACTTTATCAAGTTAAATAGTATAAGTCTTGTTCCTGATGGGGGTGATTATTTCTTGAAGGTTGGGCTACTTTTAGTCCTAAATCATTACAGCATCAATGCAGTCGATTGCATCCCACACCTAGGTAGCATCCCCTGGTTGTCCCACTTCATCCAGGCCTCTTCTCCAGAGATTATGGCAGATGACAAGTAAGTTTTCATAGCCCAAGGTGTGAAGACAGGTGGTAGTACAGTATATGTAAACTGTGGTCCCCCAATTGCTAATGCCTTTCTTTCCCTGTGAGGCTGTCTTCCATCTACTCTGTATCTTCCATATACGCAATTATTTACATGCCTACTCCATCAAAAAGTAAGCTCTCCGAGAGGGTGGATTGTTTTTTTTTCCTTGCTTTAAATTCCTACACATAGGAAAAATTCTACCACATAGAAAATGCTTTGAAAATACTTGCTTGTAATGATGATGGGAAATTGGACCTGGTGGTCAGGATTAAGGGAAACTGGGAAAAGGACGGGGGAGTATTTTAAAAAAGGCATTGACTCAGTCTACAACCCTCAAGTCACTCTCAAAGATTTAAAGGAGGAACAAATATAATATCAAGAGACACAGGGACGACCCAAAGGACAGTTGTGTGAAGTTCTTTCTAAATAACAAGGTTAGATAAAAGCATTAACTGTATTGCCATTTCTACCTTCAAACATTTCTAGTATCTCATTCCTTTCTTCCCCTCATAAAGTGCCACCTTACTCCAAGCCCTCATTACCTTTCGCTTAGATGATTTGCTATAGCCTCCTAATTGGTTTCCCTGCCTCAACTCTCTCCCATTCCAGGGCAATCCTCCACACTGATACCAAAATAATTTCCCTTAAACATAGATCAGACCATGTGAATACTCTACATAGTCAACTCCAGAAGCTTCCTATTGTTTCTAAGATAAAATATAAACTCTGCTGTTTTGCTTTGAAATATTTCCACAGTCTATCTTTTCCACCACACTGAACAACACTCCTCTTCTCAAACTCCGTGATTCAAAGTGGTCCTCTATCTAATGGCCCTGGCTCTGTGCCTTGCACCAAGCATCCCCCATGCCTAGAGTATTCTCTCTTCTTACCTCTGCCCTAAAGAGTGCCTCTCTTCCTTTAAGATGAAGCTTAAACACCATCTTCTGTATAAAATCTTCCCTGATCCTCCCTCCTACTAGTACCCTCCCTCCTGAATTATCTTGTATTTATTTTACATTCATGCATGTATGTATATAAACATATCTATATGTATGCATATATCTATATGTTTGCATGAGTCTATTTATGTGGCACATACTTACATATTTATTCCTCTCCCTAATTAGAATGTAAGCCCCATGAAAGTAGGGATTTGTTCATTGTTTGTATTTTCATCCCCAGTACCTAGCACAGCATTTGGGGCATAGTCATATGTACTTGTTGAATGACTGAGTCTTTACAAGTCTCATAGGAGAATTGAAAGAGGGGGGTGGAGTAATTCATAGGATCACAGATTTAGCACTGGAAGGGACCTTAGAAGTCACTGAACTGAGTTTAACCCCTTCATTTTAGGGATGATGAAACTGGGGCTCAGAGAGGTTAAGCAGCTCACCTAGGGTTACATAGTTTACCTAGGGTTACACAGTTTACCCAGGGTTAAACAGTTTACCCAGGGTTACACAGTTTACCCACAGTTATATAACTTACCCAGGGTTATACAGTTTGCCCAAGGTTATACAACTTACCCAGGGTTACACAGCTTACTAAGGGTTATACAGTTAGTAAGTATCTGAGGTATAATAGAAAAAAAAAGCTAAAATATAGCATTATCATATGCCAGGCACTATGTTAAACATTTTATAAATATTACTTAATTTGATTCCCACAACAACCCTGGAGGCAATTATTATCCCTATTTTACAGATAAGGAAACTGAGGAAAACTGAGGAAAACCCAGGGTCACACAATTTGAAGCCAGGTCTTTCTTACAAGACCAGTGATCTTCAGTGGGGTAAATCATCATGGTATAGTAGCTCTGGGGTCAGGAGTCTTGGGTTCAAATTCTACTTCTACATATACTGCCTTTGTGACCTTGAACAAGTCACTGAAGCCCCTTAGATCTCAATCTGCTCCACCACAAAATGAGGAGATTGAACTGTATGGCTTCTGAGATCCCTTCCAGCTTTTAGACTGTTGATCTTACAGTCTCTGTGGTGTCATGTCAGATTCCATGGGACTTAGAGGGGATAACCTGGGAAGGTGGGAGTTCCAAAAGATTCCAGTTTAGTTTGGCCTTGTCATGATCACTATTACCACAAAATAGGTCACTCTTCTGACTTCTGGGTTAGACCAATGACCCAAAAATCCAGTGATACATTCAGGATCAGGAAAAATGATCACTATACCTTGTGATTCATTGATCTCTGAGTATATTGTCAAAGCAAGGGGAACCAATTTCTTTGGTCAACTAACTCAGAGACTCAACTTGGTACAGTTGATAGAGAATGGTCTCAGAGTCAGGAAGGCCTGAACTCATTGTTCACCTTTGATACAGAATCATTTCAACTTCTCAGTGCTCTCAAAAAACTCTAAGATTTCAATATTTAGCAGAATATGGATGTTGTCAAAGTGTCTCTAAGACTTCAGGGTATTGGCTGAAGGAATTTCCTTACCAGTTCTCTATACCAAAAAAATCAGAAGTTCAGATAAAAGAGAAAACAAAAACATAGTATACTAATATCCTCCAACTGACAAATATTTATTGTCTTCTTTGTGCCAGACACTGTGCTAAGTGCCAGGGACAGTAGTAGCAGTGTTCATCCTTTGTTTTCTAAGAGGACCATGACATCAGAGAAATGATGACATGACTTGCACCTGAGTCTGTTTTGAGGGAGGGAGGGCTGTGCAAGGTCACCAGCCTCACTTTTTCCTCCTGAGTCATCTGGATTCAGTGACCAGATATTGATCAGGATGACTAGAGATGGCCCATGATGTAATGGGAGACGTTGGCCTTTTAGGCTAAGGCTTTTCAGGTACTCACTTAAAGTGAGATAATGCCCATTCAGCAAATATGCTTCTTTAAAAGTTAGTCGGGGTGGCCCCTTTAATAGAAAAGAAAAAACATAAATAGATAAATCACTCTGGGAGGGGCAAGAGCCTCCAGGTTGTTGTTTGGAAGAGAAAATGTTATGATTGACATTCACTTCAAGGCAGGAGGATCCGAAACCAGACAGTGATTGGAGGTTGGGCAGGGACCCTTCCCTATTCAATTCATGGACTTCAGAGTACACAGGGCGCAAGGCTTTAGGGGAGATAAGAGGAAAGGGAAGGGAACGGAAGGGAGGGAAGGGGAGGGGAAGGGAGGGGAGGAGAGGGGAGGAGAGGGGAGGGGAGGGGAGGGGTTACCCAGCTAGCTGGTCCCCATTTAGGCAGCTAGGTCTACTCACAGGTAGTGTTCATTCTTCATTTTTGAAGAGGACCATGACATCAGAGAAATGATGACATGACTTGCACTTCACTTTGCTTTGAGTGAGGGAGGGCTATGCAGGAAACCAGCCTCACTTCCCCTCCAGAGTCATCTGAATCCAGTCACCAGATAGCTGGGAATACAAAAAGAAGCAAAAGATTGTCTTTTCCCTCAAGGGGCTTACAGTCAAATGAGGGAGACAACATGCAAACAAATATATACAAAACAAACTACATATGGGGGTAAATAGGAGACAACAGAAGGAAGATACTAGAATACCTCCCATATTGATCCTTAAATTTTCTAGGATTCCTTTGGATCAGAATGACTTCAACTTCAGCATCTGTTCATCCAGGGGAAGTTTTGGTCATTTTATCTCTAAGGATACTGGTGCCCATATTAATGGTCTTGGGACACTTGATTTTAAACTAAGAATCAGGAATGGTGATTAACCTGACAAGGGAGAGTTTATAAGGGACCTATCCATTCATTCTTCTCATGGGGGTTGTTAAGTCTT
This sequence comes from Bettongia penicillata ogilbyi, assembly GCA_023548195.1. Lineage (NCBI taxonomy): Eukaryota > Metazoa > Chordata > Mammalia > Diprotodontia > Potoroidae > Bettongia > Bettongia penicillata. The sequence goes on along the minus strand of JAJHZJ010000044.1, from coordinate 7,122,000 downwards.
TCATAGTTTGTAACTGTAGTCTGGGTTTGTTCCTGACTGGATGAATGGCCCATAGCAGAAGACAGAAAGAAGCTAGTCCAACAGAAGATGTTCAGAATATAAGGAATGGAATTCCCATCAACTGAGGTTTTAGGAATTATAAGGAGACAACACTGCAAGAGGGACTATGGTTGAAAACTTCAAGGAACTGACATAGCAGTCTACTCCCTATATGCCTGTTAGTTCTTGGGGCATCCTGTCTCATGAAGCAGGAAGTCAAGGTAAAGAGAATCTGAATGACTTACTGGAAGTTCATATAACAGAGGACTATTGAACCAATGCCTGTTTAAAAATATGATGGCCATACTGTAAACATGGATAGAATTTAGGCAGAAGTAACTAGATCTTCTGGCTACATAAAAATTGTATCATCAAAGAGAAGAGCTAATGAATCTAGAGAAGGAACATGGTAAACCCCTTTCTCAAGTGAAACCAGTATTCTATGGACTATGATTAATCATTCTCATCAGCATCAATTATTTTTAATTATTTTTTGAATTAACAAATATCTCCCCCCAAAAAAAAAATCTAAGTTGTTTATACACAGAGAAGCAAAGCAGATTCCACATTGGCTATATCCAAAACTGTTTCATCTTGAACCAATATTAATGATTACCGGCCTCCTGAGTAATCTCATCTCTGTGACCTGGGCCAACAAAACTTTTCTTTTTCTTCTCCCCTGAGCAATTGAATTATTCCTGAATCCTGTGAAAGATCCTTAAAAATAATAAAATTACAGATCTTCAGTTAACACTTCCTGTTTCTTCATCACAAATGCCATAGGTTCTTCTTTGTATCATGTACTTTTCTAGCTCCCATAAATACTTGGAACAACCTAGGGGCATAATTCCATGTTTAATAAAAAAATGTCAACAATATGCCTTCTAGCTCTTGAGGGGAAGGAATGGGGATGGTTGAATGCTTACTGCCAAGCAAGATTTGGCATGAAGGTGATCATTATAGCCACCTGAGAGAGGACCTATGGGAGATGGGTCACAGGAATCTAATAGAAAGGGAGAGCCTCTCCTCTACAGGTGGAACTGAGAGGGCCGGAGAGTAGGAACCTAGGCTGGGACACATTCTCCAGGTGTTCATGCTCCAGGGATCTAAATGTCAAGGTCTTACCCTTTGTCAAGACCTAGACTCTGGCCATGGAAATGCTTTCCTGCCAATTGACATCACAGTTTGGCAATGCATACAAGTTGTGGGACATTGTCTTAAGAAATTTCAGTTCCATTTATTGAAGTTTGTCAAAACTCATAAGAGAAATTAAGGTGGAATTTTATTGCCTTAATAGGACAGAACACAGCCTGGAGGTATTTTATTCTGTTCTCAGACTTTATAAGTGGAATGAATCTAAATCATCATCCTTGCAACCCTCAAGTTTTTCATATTGATCTTCAAACTGTCTTGTTATTCGTTATCTGAGGCATCTAATGGTGTAGTGGGTAAAGCACTGGGTTTGGAGTCAAGAAGACTTGAGTTCAAATGCAGCCTCAGACACAAACTGTGTGATGCTGTGCAAGTAACTTAACCACCGTTTGCTTCAGTTTACTCAACTGTAAAGTGGGGATAATTATAGCACCTATTTGGCAGGATTGTTGTAAGGATAAAGAGATAATATTTGTAAAAATGTTTAACACTCTGCCTGACACAGAGTAGGCATTATACAAATTTTTATTCCCCTAAGACAGGGGTTCATAACCTGGGGCCCATAAGCCTTTTAATAACATTTTCATGGCTATGTTTCAACATAATTAGTCTCCTTTGTAATACTATGCACTTAAAAACAATATCTGAGGAGTCCATTGACTTTACCACATAGCCAAAAGTGGTCATGACACAAAAAACTTAAGAACACTTGGTTGTAGCACCAAAATGATATTCACAGTGCCTATGGTGGCTGTTAATATGCTGGCACAATTCTGAATCATGAAAGATAACAGACTCTCTACATGGAAGACAGAACCAAAGCATTTATTTAGACACCAGAAAGACAAATCCCAATACTAGAAAGAAGCCAAATTAATCATAGTAACAAAGAAATCTATACACACTAACAATGCAAAGGGCACTACCATTCCCGTCTTCCCTCTGGTAGGCTTCCCACAAACCAGTTCCCTCAAACAAATCACAAACAGGCTCCCTTAAACACAATGCACTTCTCTCACTCATATCCAGCTGTGGGCTTTTCTGCATCCTTCAGTTCTGATAGTTTTCTCACTAATTTCCCCTCAACTCTGCTCTATCTCCACCTCTTCCTGTTCCACCCTTCCTGCTCCATCCATCCTGCAAACTCCTCCCATCAGAGGCTGCATGTGACTCAGACTTCCATGTGCCCCAGGCAGGTCACATGGACCTATTAATGAATGGGAAAGATCTTCCCATTTAAATTACCATTACGCTGATCTAAGAAGACCACCTCCTGGTAGAAGGGAGGGAGAAGAAAGCAAATGCGTAAGAAGTGCCTACTTGGTGTGTACTAGGCATTTTGAAAAGAACTTTCCAAATATTTTCTCATTTTGATCATTACTACTAGTAATAATGATGATGATGATAAAAATTAGACTTGTGATTTCATTGGTATAGGAAATTTCTAGGTAAGGAAAATTCCTCTGCCTACACAGGTATGCATTTTCTCTTAAATTTACAATTTTAGAATTACTTAGAACAGTGAAAGTTGAAGTGATGTGTCCAGTGCCAAAATCAGGATTTGAACCCAGGTCTTCTTGACTTCTAGGACAACTCTCTATCCAGTATGCCAATTACTGAGTTTGTTTTTAATATTGATGATGATAAACCTATGATTTTATTAGGACAGGGAATTCCTAAGTGAGAAAACACTCTACCAATTTAGATAGACAACTTCTCGACAACATCTAGTCTTACAGGGCTACAAAAAGGATGAAGAGAGAGGGAGAGAGAGACAGGGAGAAACAGAGAGACAGAGATAAAAACAGAAAGAGAGAAACAGAGAGAGAAAAACAGAAATAGAGAGAGAAACAGAGACAGGCAGACAGAAACAAAGACAAAGAAAAAAACAAAGATAGAGATGAGAGACAGAGAAGCAGAGAGCTAGAGACTGACAAAATGAGAAGGGAAAAGAGAGAGGAGACAAAGAAGCAGAAACAGAGAGAAAGGAAATGAAAGAGACAGAAGAGAGAAACACAGAGAGAGACAGAGAGATAGAGAAAAACACATAATGAGAGAATCAGAAATAGACAAAGAAGAAATGAGAAGCAGAGGAAAGAGACAGAGACACAGAGCCAGACAAGCAGAGATAGAGACAAAATAAGAGAGAGAAGAAAGAGGAGAGAGACAGAGAAACAAAGAGAGAAAGAGAAGCAGAGACAGATACAGATCCAAGATCCTTGCCCCTCCTTCTCTCGCATGACTCTGCCTTTTTATTGCTTTCATTCCATTAATGTAATCATGGTATTCAGACTTTCCCTCTGAAGCAAATCTTAAGCCTTAAGGGATCTAGGTGGCCCATGTGTCTCTTTATCATTCCATTTGGTTGCCCTGAGATACATAAACTACATGTAGGCTTAAGGCAAGAAATTCTATACCTCCTTTCTTCTTGCAAACTGGAAAAATCAGGGGGTCTCCTGAGCCTTTGTTCTTTTTGTAATTATGCAGTACTTGAAAGAAACAAATCATTATGTCAGGGTGAACTCCCCTGGATGTTTTTCCCTAAATTCTTTGACATGGGGACGAATTAATGTTAATGGGAAATATAATCATAATAGTGATAGATAATATGATAGGTAGAAAACAATAACTAACATTCAGATGGTGCTTTAAGATCTATGGAAACACTTTACATATCTTGTTTCATTTGACCTTTACCATAACACTGATGAAGAAACTAATGCTGTGAGAGGTTAAGTGATTTGTCCAGAAGTGCAGTGCCAGTAAACGTTAGAGGCAGGACCCATGTCAATGTCTTATTGACTTCAGGTCCAATGTACCATCCACTAGGCCACCATGTTGCACAATAATGATAAACCGAATAGAGTAGTAGAGGGGCAGTCAGGGGACTCAGGCCTGAATCCTAGCTCTGATACTTATTAGGGGCATGAGCATGAACCAATCATCTCATATCTCTGAACCCCATCTGTCAAATGTAAACAGTACTTCTTGTATGGGTTACCTCAAAGAGAACTTTTGAGAAAGTCCTAAAGTGCTAGAGAAAGGTGTTGTTAATGATATTATTCCAGTTTCTATTTATAATAACGAAGTATTGACCTCACAACAATTCTATGAGTTAGCCAGCTCAAGTAGAATTTGAAAAGATCAGTGATTTTTCAGCGTGGACACTCCCTGGTCAACCCAAATAACATCCCTTGTGCCCCTCAAGAGATGATCTACTTAAATAGCATCCCTCCAAAAAAGCTAGCAACCAGGTTTCTAGGGGTTAGCTTCTGCATGCTTAGCCAGCCTGATTCTCAGACAATGGAAACAGAGTTTATCACCAACCCTATATTCAGTGGAAAGACTGCTGGCTCTGTAGTCAGAAGATTTGGACTAAGAATTGAGCCTCTGATGGAGCTCCCTGTGTGACCTTGGACAGGTCCCTTAAATCTTCAGAGGCCTTAATTTTCTCAGCTGTAAAATCACAGAGATGGAAAAGATGGCCTCTGAGGTTCCTTTTAGCTCTATGGCTATGATGATAGGATCCTCTGCAATGTCATAGTACCTGCCTGCAGTTACAATGTCCTGGCATTGTCTTTAGGAAACCATGGACTTTTCCATGCTACAATGAGGTATGGGAGGGAGGTTCTAGCATATGAATATAACTAGTGTAGGAACATAACTATGCTTCCCATTTTACAGGTGATGAAACTAAGGCTTATCAGAGTCCGGTGATTTGCCTAAAGAGTACTGAAATTTACCACTGAAGACTGAGTCATGGGACCTGATTTCAAATCTCAGCTCTGCCACTTGCTACCTATATGACTTTCAGGGAGTCAGTCAACTTCTCTGGGCCTCAGTTTCTTATTGTACAAAATGAGAGGGTTGAACCTGATAGCTTCTAAGTTTGTTTCCAGCCTTAAGTGTATAATCCTATGATATTAAATGGAAAAATCAGGATATGGACCTAGAATTCCTGATGCAGAATCTTCTACCACTCTCGTGAATTTTACCCACTGAAACATGTGAGCTGAAATCTGTGTTATGGAAATGTTTGTTTTATTCCATAAATTAAAAATAAAATAAATATTAGCTATAGTCTCTGCTTTCATAGAGCTTATAGTACAGTAAGAGAGAAAGGTACAAATGCTAATAGGTATAATACAATTTATTATATGACAAATGTATTTGAAAGTTGCAGAACAAATTTCTTATGGGGAGGTAGAAAAACAGGCCCCCAGAGAATTGTTATATTGTGGAGGTCAGATTTCAGGTATGTTCCAATGAGATAATTATATAAAATAATTTGTAAAACAATACCTTCTATAAACATCAGTTATTAATGTGCTATAGGTCAGAGAAAAAGGAAAGAAAAGAAAATTCCATCAGAGACAGGAAAGAAGGAAACCAGCCTTTATTAAGCACCTGCTATGTGCCACTTAGCATTTTACAAATATTATCAGCCACAATGAAAAATTCTCACAGCAGCCCTGCAAGTCAGGTATGGGTTGTTATAATTTTTTTCCCATTTTACAGATGAGGAAACTGAAGCAAACAAAGGTTAAGTGATTTGCCCAGGGTCACACACCTGCTAAGTGTCAGAGGCCAGATCTGATCTCAGGTTTACTGACGTCAGGCCCAGCTCTCCATCCAAGGAGTCACCTACTTGTTTCGGGAATTGTTTTTCTGTGCAGTTCTTGTATCACAACTGCCTCTCTATAATAGTCTGTTTAAATCATTTTTCCGAAGTCTAGAGCCTAAACTTTTGGTTCCTGTTCTTCCTCCGTAGGGGTGGGGGAGGAAACTAGTATTGGGGAGTAGGTTGGAGGAAGAGGAAATAGCAAACTACCTCTGCTGGTAAAGAAGAGGATTTGTCACATATCAAAAGAGCTTGAAATGTAATTGGGAATTAACAGATGTTCATCTTGGCTCAATTCAGATCTATTAAGTACAAAGCTTCATCTCCATTATCTATATCCCAACATGCTGTCAAAAATTTCATACAACACTGTTTCATAATTAAAATCAACCATTATTCTAGTCAGGAAGGAAAATGAAGATCATTGCTTGCACGTGCTCTCTTTCTCGGTAATTGTAATCACCTGGGGACAGGCACTAACTCGTGGTTACTCCTTTGCATATAGCACCTAGTACTTTGTATGTGGAAATGCTCCCCAGATAGCCATAATAAAGGAGGATGCCTTCACTTTAAAGACGGAAAAATCTAGGAAGCCCTTAAGTGTGACTACTTCTTGGCAGCAGCCAATGTAATATAAAAAACGCTGGAATAGAAATTAGGGAAGCTAAATTCTAATTTTAGTTTGACCATATTATCCCTAGATTAATAGCTGTCTAGTCCATTGCTGAGATGGGACAATTTAGAGGTTTTCTATTTTCCCAGAAAGGGAAGTGATGGCCCAAGATTATGGTGTAAAATAAAAGCAGATCCTTTACTCCAATACAGAAGGTGTTAAATTCCAGGTCAATGTTTTGGTTTGTTGTTTTGGTTTTTTGGGATTTTTTACAATATGCCATGTGCTAGGCTCCCCCACCCCCACCCCCAACCACTTCACAGGTGAAAAAATGAGCCTCAGAAATTAAGTTACAACCAAGGTCACAAGATGAGTTAGAGTCAAAGGCATAGGTCAAACCCCACACTCCTGCCTCCAACTTTTGTGTAAGAGAGTCAATTAGAGCACTCTGGTGAATGGATCACAACAGGTCTTCATTACTGTTTTCTTTCAAAGCATGAAAACTTGCTTTATTAGTTAGAACACAGGAATGTAGTCTTTCAGAAATTTCAGAATTCAGAGCAGAGTCCATTGCTAATTACAGAAATAAATAACTGATGCATTCAGCTCTCTCCCCTTTAAAATTATTTTATGTTTTTCTATTTTGCAAAACATATTCCAGGTACCTGCTGAGAGGCAATTCTTCATTCACAAGGGAAGCCCAGTTGTCAGCCACAGCTTAGTTGGGAATGGTATCTCTTTTTATGTAAATGCTTGGATATTAGCGTGGAGAAGAGGTGTGCAATAAAAAATAATTAAAGCAACTGTGTTTGAACAGGGGGACATTTGCACAAACAGAATGTTCCAATGAAGGCAAAAGAATCAAAAGCAGGGGAAACCAGAAGACATGACTGAAACCCTAAGTCAACAATGTAACCCTAGGACGCGGAAGATCCTAGAACCCTGGGGAGCCTTAAATTTCTGAAATAAGCAAAGTAATGTGGCACTCATTCCTTGAAGGGCTTAGCTTTTCCCCACTGACTTCCTATTGTGATTCCCTGAGTCTTTGTTTCATATCTATAAAATGGCGAGGGAGAGATATATCAGAACGGAAAGAGCCCCAACCTGATGGTTCAAAGATGTGAGTTTGAGTTAGGCTATAGGAAGGAAGCCTTAAGAAGGCAAGATGTCCTGAAAACAGCAATTAGGTATTTCAGGGACATTTGTTTTAAGGTTATCAGTTTTCAGATATTGTGGAACTCTAGGTTAGGAATCAGAAGATCTAGTTTTAGCCAACAAGTATTTCTTAAGTGTTTACTGTGTTTCAGGCACCGTGCCTGGTGCTAAAGACAGAAGGACAAAGAATGAAGTAATCCCTACTCACAAGGGATTTACATTGTAATGAAGGTGAACAACCAGGCCTTATAGTGAATATATATAACATATATTACATATATAATATATATAAATAATATGTTATATATAATATTTAGTTATAGTGAATATATACAAAAGTAGTTAAATATAAAGTAGTTTCAAAGAGAACAAAATCACGCTTTCTCTGAACCTCAGTTCACTTATGTCTGAAACGAAGATAATATTATTTTTATTGCTAGCAAAATTGACCACATAGATAAAAATGAGGCAATTTCTCTGAATTAAGTATCATTTATTGATGGGACATCCAGTCCATTAGTAAAAGGGTCTCTGGCCGGGCTCTGTTTATGCCGAAGAGACCAAGAGCATGGGTTGAAAAGACTTTTTAAACCCACGATTATCTTCGGATTGGCCTGACAGCACATCATTTGAACCACACCTGGAAAAGGCAAAGATCCATTGGTGGTCATTTTAATGAGGTGGTGGGGTGAGTTCTCAACTCTTCCCTATTACCTCATCTTTGGGAGGAGGGAGGTGGCCTGGAAAAATGGACTGTTCATAAGACCCAACTGCTTTTAGCAATCTTGGCTAGAAAAACTATCCCAGGGGGTGGAGCCAAGATGGTGGAGTAACAGCATGAACTTCCTAGGGCTCTCCCCCCAAATCCAACCAAATATCTATAAAAAATGACTCTAAACAAATTCTGGAGCTGCAGAACCCTCGGAATGACAGAGTGAAGCAAATCTCTAGCCCAAGACAGCCTGGAAGGTCGCCCAGAAGCATCTATCTTGCTGTGCTGGGAGCAGAGCACAGTATGGTGTGGGCCACACCAATAAATGGGGCCTGAGACTTCATGACCTCAAAACGCTAAGGACAAATTGGAAGGTCAGTGGAAAAAACAAGTGGGACCTGTGTGAGAGAGTGGCAGAGGGAGTGGAGGAGCCTGCCCTAGGAGGAGAAACCCATGGCAGCAGCAGCAGGAGTAGCAGTAGGGGCAGCAGCTATTTCTGGAGCTCCATGCCCACAGACTGCGGGCAGATGGAGTGACTGACCATATATCCCTACTCCCACTGGAAACAGAGAACTACCTTAACAGAGAGCTCAAAAGTCAAGTAAGTAGCTGGGAAAATGAGCAAAAACCAGAAAAAGAATCAGACTAAAGAATATTACTTTGATGACAAGGAAGAACAAAGTAAACAAATAGAAGACAACAAAGTCAAAGCTTCTACATGCAAAGATTCAAAGAAAAATATGAATTGGTCTCAGGTCATGGAAGAGCTCAAAAAGAATTTTGAAAATCAAGTAATAGAAGTAGAGCAAAAATTGGGAAGAGAAATGATAGTGATGCAAGAAAATCATGAAAAAACAGTCAACTACTTGCTAAAGGAGACCCCCAAGAAATGCTGAAGAAAATAACACTTTAAAAAATACACAAGGCCAAATGGCAAAAGAGAAAAATGAGAAGAATGCCCTGAAAAGCAGAATCAGCCAGATGGAAAAGGAGGCTCACTGAAGAAAATAATTCCTTAAAGATTAGAATGAAGCAGATGGAAGCTAATGACATGAAAAATCAAGAAATTATAAAACAAAGCCAAAGGAATGAGAAAACAGCAGAAAAAAAGACACTATCCCAATCAGGCTCTCCCTGGCTTAGTATCCCCTTTATAGATCAACTTACCTCCAAATTTGATGAAGGGAAAGGCAAGGACAAAAGGACATATCCCAAGGGGAGGACCTAGCTTAGACTGGCTTCTCTTTACAGGGACTAGGAACCAAGATGTGTTAGACTGGGAGTGATTGCCTTATGCTATTATGCCTTTCAGAAACTGCCTGTCCTTGAGAAAAAAGAGTGTGAGAAAATGAATGGATTCACAGAGAGATATTGGTATTAAATAAGACAACCCAATATTAATTCTCCTCACTGCTATTACCAACATTACAGGGTAGTTCTGAGAAACAAATGTGATGATTTCCGTAAGAATGCCATATAATTTATGCATGCATATTAATATAAATATATAAATGCATTTATCTATATAAATATGTTTTTCTTATCCTCCCTTCTCATATATATGTATTTCATGATCTCTTATCTCCAAGTTGTGGGATTTCTTTGTCTGTTGTCAAAGTGCAAGCAAAATGGAAAAACAAGTAAGTGTTATCCATGTGAATATGTAGGATGATACAGAAGCTAAAGATAATGTGCATTGTTCAGAACATTCTGTCACATGAAACAATGCTATGTCTTGTAGATGAATTGTGTTTCTAGCATTCAGTGACTCATGTGTTCTGGTCTCAAGACAGTATTCTGCATGTCCATCCCACATTCCTGAGGATGGAGATTGCATTTCCATTTTTCAAACCCTTTTCTCACCTCTCTTTCTTCAAAATTTTCAGAGAACTGTGATTTAAATAATGGGTCAGTAGGGCTAGAGCTGCTTTATGTAAACTGGCACCCTAGAGTGATTAATTAAGAATTATTACACCTCAAAAGATGAACTTGAGTGAGGAAAGGACATTTGTCTCAAGAAATTGCAGACTGTGGAACATGTTTCTGTACCTTTGGGTATTTATATAGAAAAAGGCACTCGACTTTAATAAAACTGCTTGGCATATTCTTTAGAATCTTAGAATGTCAAAGCAGAAAAGGAATAGGAGAGGGATGAACATTTATAAAACTCTCACTATGTTCCAAGTACTGTGTTAAGTGCTTTTTTTACAAGTTTTACTTCATTTGATCCACACAATAACCCTGTGTGGTAGGTACTATTATTTTACCTATGTGATAATTGAGGAAATTGAGGCAAACAAAGTTAAATGACTTGACAAGGATCACAGAGTATCAATAATAATAGCTAACATTTATATAGCACTTACTATGTTCCAGGCACCTTGCTAAGCGCTTTACAAATAATATCTCATTGGATCCTCACAATAACCCTGGGAAGTAGGTGCTATTATTATCCCATACAGAAGACAGACAGAGATTAAACAACTTCCCCAGGGTAACACGGCAAGTAAATGAATGGGGCTGGATTTGAACCCAGGTCCACTTGACTCTAGGCCTGGCACTCTGTCCACTACAATATCAGCTGCCTCAGGTCCTAAGAATGTCAAACCCAGAAGGCCAACCCTGAAAGAGTCTTCTGACATCATCTCTTCCTTTTCAAAAATGAGCAACATGAAGTGAGTGATTTCTCCTAAACACACAATGATTTGGCAGAAGTCACATTTGAATTCAGGTCTCCTGACTTCCAAGCCAGTTCTGTGCTTTATCCTCCATCACTATATATCCACACAGGGGCAGCTAGGTGGTGCAGTGGACAGAGCACCAGTGCAGGAATAAGGAGGACCTGAATTCAAATCTCACCTCAGACACTTGACACTCACTAGCTGTGTGACCTTGGGCAAGTCACTTAACCCCAGTTGCCTCATCCTGGGTCATCTCCAGTTATCCTGATGAACATCTGGTCACTGGATTCAGATGGCTCTGGAGGAGAAGTGAGGCTGGTGACCTGCACAGCCCTCCCTCACTCAAAACAAAGTCAAATGTAAGTCATGTCATTATTTCTCTGATGGCATGGTCTTCTTCAGCAATGAAGGACAAACACACACATCCATACAAAAGCTGTAAATCTAGAAAAATTTTAAAAAATATACAAACAAAAACTTATGAGAAAATAGATCTGATTGCAGCCCATTTAAGATCACTATGGAATTTTTTTTTTAAAAGACCTGCCTTGTTGCCAAGAGATCACTAACTCTCTTGCCAAACTCTCTGCTCATCTACCTACTTCTACCTTGGCCCCTTCTTTCCCTTTCCTCTTCCCCTCCCCCGCATGCCCTGGGAAACTCAAGTATTAATTGAAGAGTGAAGTTGCTGCTGCCTTTCCAGTATCTCTGCTGATGACCTGTCAAAAGCAGAGACACCAGGGACTAAATGTAGCTGCCAGAGAGAAATGATATGAGGCTGTCAGATCCCCAAGCTGTGGCGCTGGTGACTTTGTGTGGTCAGGAAAACCCGCTCTGGGGAGCTGACTCCACATTTAGAAAGGGGTCTGATTACTTGCACAAATGCAGTCATCTGGCAGGCAGGATTAGGCAGTACTAAAAAGGAAGGCAGATGCAGACCTGAGCCTGCCGGCCTCAGTTGGACAGGGCTACTGACAGGTGCTGTTTTTTGCTAGGTATGTAGTTCTTTTCCCCTTGGTCATTCTCAGTCCTTGGCTGGAAAGGGAGGCTTGTTCATTTGAGAAAGAACTCTCACTTCCCAGCCTTGTCTCCTTCCTGAGGACAGAAGAGCAACCCACAGAGGCCTTTCTCACTCAGACATCCAACTAAAAAGTCCTCAGCGTAGCTTCCACCCCCAGAAACCAATCATGTCAATCAGCACAGGCTCTCTTCTGCCTCTCAAAGACAGAAATAAGAGGGTCAGGACATGTGCTTGCTTCCTGTCCCTGCTCACCCTGGGGAGGTCACAAAAGTTGAGTACTCTCCCCTACACTGGTGCCTAAAGCACTGACTCAGAGGGAAACACATTCACATAATAAGAAACTATATAAGATATGTCAGGGGCTAGAGAATGTAGGGGTTTTCTCTCTAGGTTGGGTTTCTGACTCTCCTGGATTTTCTCTACAATGCCCCAGAACATCTTCAACCTGGAAGCTCCTTCCACCCCTGGACTTCACACACTCATGCCTTCCAAGTCTTCATTACCCTCCAGGCTTCGATACTGACTCTCCTCCGGCTCTCTTCTGGACCCTCCTTCAGAGACTTCAGAGTGATTATCAGTATTAACTGTTGCTGTTTTCCTCCCAGCCTGAGGTCTTTCTTTTCTTTGCCTCATTAAAGGGACCCTGCCCTGGCTACTTCTTAAACAAGCCTATTCAATGAATGGGCGTGATCTCACCCTAAGTGAGTACCTGCAGAGACCTTGGTCTAAAGGGGCCAACGTCTCCCACTGCATCCTAGGTCATCTCCATTCATTCTGAAGAATCGCAGGTCACTGGATTCAGATGGCTCTGGAGGAGAAGCGAGGCTGGTGACCTGCACAGCCCTCCCTCACACAAAACAAAGTCAAGTGCAAGTCATGTCATTATTTCTCTGATGTCATGGTCTTCTTTGGTAATGGAAGGCTAACATAAAAAACCTTACCGCTTTCACTTACAGCTCCTATTCCATCCTTGACAATTCTTGGTACATAGCAAGCCCATAGTAAATACTTAATGACTTAACGTGACTATTAAGTCCTTCCCTGCAATGTACTCACGCTAAGATACCTCTATGGAATTGCTTCCCTATGATTCTGGAAAAAAAAAATCATAAGAACCTGGGAATTAAGAGGGCTACAGCTGTGAGGAAGAGTTTGTTACAATGGAAAGAACATGCGCTCTGGAGGACCTGGGTTAAAATCCTGATTCTTGTACTACATCTGTGTATTACATATTGCTCACCTAAATGAGTAAGTCACTTAACATCCCTGGGCCTCAGTTTCTTCATCTAAAAAATGTTCAGCCTAGACTACATGGTCTCTAAGACCCAGTCAGCTTTAAATTTATGATCCTAAGAATAAGAAGTTGATGGTAGCCACCTCTGATTGCTTCCCATGGGGCCACTTTTCTACAGTACTGCTTACAACCTTCATAAAATTTCTAAGGTGTTGAAATCATGTGGGTTACACATCCCAGGTAAAGCCACCTATTCTCTGCCAGTCCAGATCTTCCTTACTCTCTGATCCTTCGAAAAACCTTCCACATACATCAGACCAGTCCTCAACAAAACTGTGAGATGCCCTTTCTATATCCCTCTGTCTCTGGTCAGCAACCCACTACCAAGGGCCCACAGTGATCTTCTTGCCTTCCTTAAGGGTCAAACTCTGCTTCTGTTTACTCATCTGTAAAATGGGGCTGATGTGTGTGTGTGTGTTTAACAAGAAAGGGAATAGATATATACAAAATGCCCCAAAAAGACTTAGTTCAGTTTTAACATTTAATAACCTCTTCATGTGTGTATATGTATTTAACAAGAAAAAGAAGTAAATAAATATAAATTTCCCAATGGTATTAGTTCAGTTTTAACATTTAATAGCCTCTGCATGTGTGTATGTGTATGTGTATATATTTAACAAGGAAGGGAAGTAAATATATAAAATGTTGCAAAGGCTGAGTTTTAACATTTCATAGTGTACGTGTGTGTGTGTGCATATAACAAGGAAGGGAAGTAAATATATATACAAGATGTCCCAAAATTCTTAGTGTAGTCTCAATTTTTAATAGCATATAAATATATATATATATATATATATCTGTGTACACACAGTTATATACATATATATGCAAATATATAGTCTATATATATAGGTATGAGTATATATGTGTGTGTATTAAATATATGTATATATGAAAATTGCTGTCAAGAAAGCACTTTACAAGCCATAAAGCTTTATAAAAATGTGAGCTACTTTCAATGTCTGTCTGTTGATCCATGCACAGAAAGGATAGACTGTATTAACATGGGACATACATATAACTAGGTAATAGAATGAGAATTATATGCATGCTTCCAAGCCTAGATTCATAAAATGTCTTGTCTAGGAAACCATCTCTGGTTACAAAGACCCTCTCAATGCTTTTCATTTCTTAATATTTAAGGAGAAGTCAAAATAATATTGATAGTAGCTCCTATTTTCAGAGCAGGTTAGGATATGCTTCACATTTAACAATCATAATAAAAATCTGTAACTAATATTTTGATTTTGTAAGTGAGATAACTGAGATTCAGAGAAATATGACTTGTTCAAAGTCACTTGGCTTCCAAGCAGCTGATCCAAAACTAGCACTTAATGCATGTTGATTAGAGTTGACTGCTGACTCCAAGAGCAATGAGCCTTCTATTAGAGGATGCTAGAGTTCTTGCCCTTTTATAGAGCCAGACAAACCCCCATGAGCCACATCCATGACAAGAAGAGGAAATCCATTAAGAAGTACTGAAATGTGTGGAACAGACATTGAGTATCATAGGTATGCAGAGGAGGCTGAATTAGGTGGGAATATGTAGTCTACTATGGTGATTAAACACCTGTTTACATATTGTCTTGTTCTCCCTGAGGGGCTATGTTTACCTACCTTTTAATTATTGAGTACAAGGCTGAGCACATGGCAGGTATATAACAAAGACGAATTTTCTCAGAATCAATGTAGAGAATATTAGAGCTAGAAGAGACAAGTTGAAGGACATGGACTTTCAAGGCTGATGAGAATGCTTTTTGTTTTCAGTCCAGACTCATGCTTTCCTTGATTCAAGGAACTCCTAAAGAGAGATCTCACTCTACCAATGCTAACTGTCAGGGTTTACACACTTTTAGTCTTAACGCAGTTTCCTGGAGACATTGAAATGTTGGTTTGTTCAAGGTCACAGAAGCACTATATGACAGAACCTGATCCCAAGTATGCCTGACTCTGAGGCCACTCTGGTCACAATGCTAGACTCCAGAATGGAATGTTAGAACATAAAAAATCAGAGCTAGAAAGGAGAAGAGAAGAGAATGGAAAATGTTGGAGCTGGAAGGAACCTTGAGGAGAGAACATTGCTTGAAGAGAACTTAGAGCTCAATCAATCAGCAAGTATTTATTAAGTCCTTATGGTATTCCAGGTACTGTGCTAGGTGTTGGAGATTCAAATAGAAAAATGAAACTCTCATTGTCCTCAAGGAATTCTATCTAAACAAAAATGATGAAACTTTTATTTGCATACTTATAGAGTCCAAGACAGAATTATCATTGCTATAGAAAGAAAATGAAAGCTATAATTCTGAGTATATATAGAAAGCATAGAAAGTACATACATGCATTTGGACGTATGTAGCATGTTCATGTGGCTATGTGTATGTATAAAGGTGCATCCACACATTGCCTTTACCTGTGTTTGTGAGGAATTTATGTACAGTACTTACCAACCAATTTAATATTCATATCTCCTAGTTGTTAATCGTTGAATGTTCCTTTTATAAATAAACATGAGACATTCAGAGGATCATAAAACCATATCATTTACAAAAGGATGGGGTCTTAGAATCATTTAGTTCAATTCTTATTTTTGCATTTGAGAAAACAGGATCAAAAATAAAAAGCAACTTGCACCAGATCATATAGGTATATAGAGTCTGGATTAGAATTCTGGGCTCCCAACTCCTAATTCAGTAGTCTTTCCACTGTACCACATAGTCCATGGTGAGAACAGGGTTGCTGTCCAACCAAAACAAAACAAAACAAAAAACATGTACAGACATGGTATGCACTTTTCTCCTTACATTGAACAAAAACAGTTGTTGACATCCTCCAAGGTCACATAGAGAGTTTAAAGAGTGGAGGGGAAAAGAAGGTGAGGAGGAAGGCTTTGATGACTGGAGAACACTTTTAAAAATTAATACCAAGAGATTGCCCCTGAGGCACTGAGCCGGACTGGTACAGAAAATGGTAAAGTCAGGTGCTCTGCTATGGAAATACAGTCTCAAAACATTCCTGCCCCTTAGCTGCACTCACCCTCTGCTTTTCTCTTTGCCTCCCCAAAGATTTCTTTGTAGTTTATCCAATCCCTCCTTAAGCATTTAAGGAAACTTGAAAGATAATAATGTAATTCTAAAGGTCAACCAACCTAACCAGGTGATGTCCTCAGAACGCAGTTCCATAAAACCCAACGCATTTGGGGGAGGGGGATGAGATAGGAGGAGTTGGAGGGGGAGGGGGCATGCATTTTCTTTGTTCCGTGGTGTTCCATCGCACTGAAGAAGGGTTGCTGCGGTGGAGTAATCGGCTTTCTGGTTACCATGGTGATCTCACCCTCTGAGCTGCAGTTAGCAGGTCTCCCAGCTCTGTCACTGCCTCTGCAGACAGGAGCCGCCCACCTGTGCTCTGTCTTCCACCTGGTGATTGGCCATTTGCTGAGCACACAGCAGGGGTGGATGATTCTGTCCCGCTGCCTGGGGTGGGTGAACTGTAATGACCGAAGTGTATGTCATAGGTCATGAGGTTTGTTTAGATAGATGGATAGATAGATAGATAGATAGATAGATAGATAGATAGATAGATAGATAGATGAATAGATAGATGAATAGATAATAGAGAGAAGAGAGAAGTAATTCAGCATAGAGATGATAACATAGAGGGATAACATGGGACAGAGGCAATTATAGGAGGATGGCACCTAGAGAAGTAAATATCAAAGGTTGTCATAGGGAGAAGGGCAAATGAAGAATGACATGAATAAGAAGGATAAAATATGGAAGGTAAATATGAAAGGATATACAGCTCAGAGAAAGGGTAAATAGCAAAATATGAGGAGGGGGAAAACGCAGAAAGGTGTTACAAAGAAGGGGGGGGCAAAAATAGGAGTTTGTTGCTGGGAGGTGGTAAATAGAGAAGGAAGGCATAGTGCAAGTGGTAAATTTAGAAGAATGAGGACAAAGGCCCAGAGCTAGAGCAATCCTGCTAAATGAGGAACGATTTCTCTCTTCCTTTGTGGAAATGAGTGCTGCATCCCAGGGGCTAACTGCTCATGGCCATCATGTGAAGTTCCAAACAATAATTTTCTACATTCTACTACATGTCAAAATAACCTTATCATGGTACCTTCCCACCACCACCATCCTAACTGTGAGCATGTGTGTGCACACAGACACATACATACACACACAGGCACACACACACACACACAGACCCTTTGCACAGAATTGAATAAGTAGTAGATGAATAAAATCTTGCTGAACAAAATAGAACAGAAATGAATTGAAATGCTGAATTGAACTCAAAGCTGATATAAGTGAAAAAGCATTGGATTTAGAGTCAGAGGACCTCTGTGGTCTTTAGTTTCCTCATCTATAGAAATGAACATATTAGATTTTATTGCCTCTGAGGTCCCTTCCATCTCTAAATCTATGAAAGTTTCTGGTCTGTAAACTGACTGATTTAACTCTATCCTTGGTGATCCATCACACCTTTTACTGTGTGTAAAATGCAATTATGTTCATAAAGAAGATGGCATCCCTTGTATTTTGACAGAAGTTCCATCTCCAAATATTCCTTGTACCAGGCTACCCACTTTGGGCTAAAGTACCATCTTCAGATGCACTGATGGCAAGATGGAGAGAGACTAGTATTATTAGTGTACCCTTTGAACATAGCACTATTGCTTGGAACATCAGCTTCCATAGCTAGTTATCATGTGAGTTGGGAGGAGATACAATTCTTGTCCACCTTCTTAGTATTTCTAATCAGCTGGCCTCCAGGGGAGCAGAGATCACCCCTGTGGCTTACCAAAGTGATGAAGTAACTTATCCAAGTTTCCAAAGAGAAGTTGAACACAGCTTGTCAGATTCCAAGCCCAGTAATCTTTCCAGCAAATCACACTCTCTCTGTTCCTGGACAACCCACAGACTCTTGCCCTCCAGAAGGTGTGCGCCATCACTAAGCCTGTTAAGAATTGTCCACAGATACAGTCTCTCTGTACTTAGCATCTCATGACAGCTTCCAAATGTGATCAGGAAAGCCTAAGACCAATTTACCACAAGTATGATTGGGTAGGGTTGTTTGGAGACTCTCAGTTTGTTATATTCGGCAGGCGCCATCCAGGTTCCACTGTAATTTTGCTTGATGAGAGCCATTCCAAAGGCCCAAAGAATATGATCCCTTAGAATTTAAATAATCACCTTTATTAATGCCTGCTTTTGCTGCTAATGGATATAACTGAGCCCACCAGCCATAAAGGCTGAGCTAAAACCATAGCTCAACTAGGTTCCCTATTAACTGAGAAATCACTGCATACTGAGTTCATAAATAGTTATTAGCCAGTGAACAGGAAATTGCAGTCAAATTGTTACATGTATGTCTGATGAATAGTGATGAGATTCCCTCACTTCATGCTCAATAAAAATTATTAATTAACTGAAGTGAAGAAGTTTTAACTTTTTTGTATACCCAGTCACCTACCTGCATTAAGCTCACATTTTGTTACTATCATCATTACCATGAATTACAATCAAAGTAGCTCATGTTTCAAAAGTGAGTTGTAGTTTACAAATCACCTCCCTTACCACAATCTTGTGAGGTTTTTTAGTTGCTATTATCCTTAATCTATTTTATAAAGGAGGAAAAGGATGCTCAGAGAAGGCTAATCACATCACCTCGCTTAGAAGTCTGCAAAGGAGGTAACATAATTCTTCCCATCCTCATCTTTTGTTGGGTCGTTTCAGTCATGTCCATCTCTTCGTGACTCCATTTGGGGTTTTCTTGGCAATGGTTTGCCATTTCCTTCTCTAGCTCATTTTACAGATGGAAAAACTGAAGCAAACAAAGTTAAGTGGTCTGCCCAGGGTCACACAGCTACTAAGTGTCTGAGGTTGGATTTGAATTCAGGTTCTCCTGACTCCAGGGCTGGGACTCTATCCACTGTACCACCTAGCTGCCTTATCTCCATTTCAGATATGATGAAACAGCCTCTGAGAGAGCAAAGTATTTACCTTACAATCACAGAGCTAGATGGTGCCAAATGTAGGATTTTATACTCCAAGACCCATGCTTTTTCCCATTATTACATCTTTTTTTTAGCATCTAACAGAATGGATTTCAGCCCCAACTCTGTTCCTTACTAGCACACACCCATTGCACACAAAACAATTATGAATAATAATGATGGTTTGCATTTAAATAATGCTCTGTAGCATCAAATAAATTTTACATGTATCAATAGCCCTGTGAAATGTTAGTAACACTATCCCCCGCTCCAATGCACATGGCTGCCACTTTCTACCCCATCCCCCACTCTCCAGCTCCCATTTACAGAGAAGGAAACCAAAGCTCGGAACGAAGTGAGTAGCCTGAGGGCTACATGATTTGAAAGTGGTAAAAATGGAGTTTTGATTACAGGACTTCTGAATCCTAGTCTGGGGAATTTTTCTTTATGCCATGCTGTAAACATCTAACAGAATCAAAATACCTGCACTGAAGTTGCAACTGTAACACTTATTGACTATGTAAATATAGTTGTTTAGTCATTTTTGGCCGTGTCTGACTCTTCAGGACCCCATTTGAAGTTTTCTTGGCAAAGATACTGGAGTGGTTTGCCATTTCCTTTTCCATTTCATTTTACAGATTAAGAAATTGGGGCAAACAAGGCTAAGTGACTTGCCCAGGGTCACACAGATAGTAAGTGTGTGAGGCCAGATTTGAAATCAGGTCTTCCTTCCAAGCCCAGCACTCTATTTGTTGCATCATTTGCCTCGCTAAACCTCGGTTTCCTTATCTATAAAATTAATGTCTTCCCTGACTACCAATAAGTGGATAGATTTCTGGTCTGAAAGTTAGGAAGACTTTAGCATAAATCTGACCTCAGACACTTACTAGATCTGGGATCATGGGTGGGTCACTTAGCTTCTGTCTGCCTCAGTTTCCTCAACTGTAAAATGAGAATAATAACAGCACCCATGTCCCAAGGTTGTTGTGAGGGTCTTATAAGATAATATTTGTAAAGCATTTAGCATAGTGCCTGACACTTGGTAGGTGTTCAATGATTGCTCGTTTCCTTCCTTCCTTCTTTCCTTCCTTCCTCCCTTCTCTCCCTTCCTTCCTTCCTCTCTCCCTCCCTCTCTCCCTTCTTTCCTTCTTTCCTTCCTTCCTTCTTCCCAGGGCTCTTATGAGGATCAAAGGCTATCAGAGAGCTACACAAATGTGATCAAAAGACATACAAGCTAAAGTCTTAGAGAAGGGGAATTGCTAACATGGGAATATCTAACTTCACTGAGGCTGCTGCCACGTGCCAGAGTTCAGACAAATGAGCTATTTTGTGTCACACGAACTGAACCTAAGGAAACAAGGTCCTTTCTACACTCTGCCTGGCACAGGTGCCCAGATGTTGAACCTCATTTAACGAAGAGACACCCAGTGAAAAGAGTGTTGGGTTTTCAGTCAGAATCAGTGTAGTCACCCAAGTAAATCATTTAAGGTCTCCATGCCATAGTTTCCTCATCTGTAAAAATGATGAGAGTCTCAATGGCCTCTGCCTTCCATCTAATATGTTTTCTGATGAATGCTATTGACTTTGGACAAGGCACAGTCATTCTCTAGGCCTCAGTTTCTTCAACTGTAAAATGAGAGGTTTGAATGAGATGATTTCTACAGCCCGTTCTAGCTCCAAATCTTATGAATGTAAGTCTAGTAGGGTCTAGGGATCCAGGAATAAGAAAGCCACATAAGCTGCTCTGTGAATGATGGGCTTAAAATGCTTGCTGATTGTAGCTTTATGTATTTACTGAGCTGAAGATGGGATTGTAATCCGAAGGCATTCAGATAATTTAACCCATGGGACTGAGCCCAGGAACACACAGCTAGTAAGGGTCTGAAGCCAAATTTGAACTCACAGATATGAGTCTTCCTAACTCCAGGCCCAGAGCTCTATCTATCATGCCACCTAGCTAATGCCATTTCTCTAGAAATAATGATTAATACACTAATTAATATTTAATAATTAATAATACTGGTATCAAAAATCAATTGCTAATTGGTGGTTAAATGATTAATAAACATTAATAATACAGAGTGACCCTGAATAAGTCATTTAACTTCTCTCATTCTGTTTCCTCATCTGTAAAATGAGGAAAATAATAGCACTTACCTCCCAGCATTGTGAATATCAAATGAGATAATATATGTAAAGTGTTTTGCAAACCTTAAATCAATGTACAAAATTGAACTACCACCTAACAGTAATAATTCCTGCACAAACTAAGGCACAGCAAAATAAGCGGTATCAAGAGAACAGTGTACACATTACTACTGGCATGTAAATGAACCAAAAGGAATTAAAATCAAGTAATGGGTGAATGGGGAGCAGGGCGGGAAGGAGGGATGAACTTCCTGGGGAAGATTTGATGAAATATACTTCCTTTCTAACTGCAGGGAAGTGGGGGACTACTGTGACAGAATACAGTGTACATTGTCAGTCAGTCAACTACTATTTATTAACACTAGGAGTACCTTGTATCTTCTGTCTGATACATATTGTTTTTGTATAATTTTACTGTAATTTAATATTATCTTTCTTATCTGTGCAAATGTTCCTTAAACATAAATAATTATAAGCAGGCACTATAATTTTACTTTGAAATAAAATTTTTCATCCTACTATCTCTATTTTATGTGCCAGATTAAAAAAAAAAACATACTTCATCCATTGACAGTTTAGTCTTTCAAGGTGTTTTGAAATTCCAGATCTTCTTTAAGTACTGTACTAAGGTCCAAACAAGGTCATAGTGGATAGAGTGACAGATCTGGAGTCAGGAAGACTAATCTCCCTGAGTTACAATCTGGCCTCAAATACTTACACCCTACGTTACCCTGGATAAGTCATTTAGACTTGTTTACCTCAGTTTCGTCATCTGCAAAATGAGTTAGAAAAGGAAATGGCAAACCACTCCAGTATTTTTGTCAAGAAAACCCTTAATGAGGTCATAAAGATTTGGACAGAAATTAGTGAAAATGGCCAACTACAAAAAGGTCCAGACAAGTTTTCTATATTTGATGTGTTTACTACATGGATTTTTTTTAATGGGGGACCAAATAATCTTGAAAAAGGGAGCACAAAGCACTTGAGATGTAAATACAAAAAACAATAAAACTTTTTTAGAGTAATCCTAGAAGGCTGGCAGTTTAAGTATTATTATCCCTATTCTGAAGACAAAGAAAATAAGGATTTGGAGGGGATAGGTAATTTGTGGCAGAGAGAGTGACTTGCCCAAGGTCACTTTGGGTCACTTAACCCCCAACCCAGATTTTTATCCCTACTAATTGTGGTCAATGACATTTCCCTGGAAACACCACCAAGAACCTAATCCATTGCAAGGCAAAGAAAAGGGAAGAATTTCAATGTCCTCTAATACAGAAAGAATGAGAATTGAAGAGTAATAGACATTATAGCAGGTAATCTAATTCATTGTACCCTGTAGCTCTCTCTGGCAAGTGGGGAATTCATTACACTGAAAGAAAAGAAAGGCGAGGGGGGTATCATAGACAAATAGAAATTTTGTCAGCCTAGTTACTTGCTGCATCACCAACTAAACTGTATTATTTTCAATATGATTTTATACACAGGAATACATTTCCAGAGCAGTTCATGAGGCGTCACGGTGCCTTTCAAGTTAATAGTGGCTGTCTATCTAATGCAGGCTGCTTCCAAGCTTTGGAAATGGCCCCTGTGGCCCTGTCAACAGCTGACAGCCTTGTGCCTCCATGGAGAGAGGAGTGACCCTTTCCAACACTGCCAGAAGAACTGGGTCTTTCTCTCATCTCTGCCACAAAGTACACTCAGAGACTTAGAGCAAGTCACTCCCCTCTTCTGAACATCAGTTTCCTTACTCTTTATTCTGTGCCAATAGATGTTTGGATAGGGAGGGGCTTCCTGACATCTGCTCAACTCATCCCCTAAAGGTGGCTGCTCACTTCAGCTACTTGTAAAAAGTTGATTTTTTCATCCATTGGAGCTTGAAGCATCCCTGATTAGATTTCAATATAAATATACCTATATTAATACTCATAGAAAAGATAATATTCCTTCTAGTCTGACTTCAAAAGTTCTTAGAAAACAGAAAAGTGTGACTAGATCAGAGAGAGAGCTACTTATGCAAAGATAAAGCTGAATCCTTGGAGGCAGAATGGCCTATTGGAAAACTTATTGACCCTGGTATGAGACACCAAGTGTTCAAACCCAGCTCTGATACTTAGTACCTGTGTGACCTTTCGATAGCCTCAATTTCTTCTTTTGTTTGTTGGTGAAGGAGGGTGAGTGGGGACAGTAAATCAGGTACTTCCATTTCAATTGATTAAACCCAGAATTGCTGATGAAACTGCAG
Organism: Bettongia penicillata ogilbyi; assembly: GCA_023548195.1. NCBI lineage: Eukaryota > Metazoa > Chordata > Mammalia > Diprotodontia > Potoroidae > Bettongia > Bettongia penicillata. The sequence continues at coordinate 7,098,324 of JAJHZJ010000044.1, read as the reverse complement.
AAGGCAACGAATGCATAGGTGAAACAATGATGTCTTAAACAAAGTGCAAAGAGACTAGTGATTATTTTTCTTCAATCCCTCCTAACTCTTCATGACCCATGGACCACACTATCCTTGGAATTTTCTTAGCAAAAACACTGAAGTGGTTTGCCATTTTCTTCTCCAGTGGATTAGGCCAAACAGAGGTTAAGTGACTTACCCAGGGTCTATCCTGACACCAGACCTCCTATTCTACCCACTGAGCCACCTATCTTCCCCAAAGAGAATAGTTGTCCTTCATTAATCTTTTACAAGGTATAAATGATGTGGGCTGGAGAGATAGAGGTACAGGAACTCCAAGACTGCATGGGCCACCTGGAAAAGAATTCATGGACTCAAGCATTGTTGAGATCCAGGTGGTAAAGATTTATTATGCTTTTCAGCAGGCAAGAGTCCTTAGGGAACTCGTAATTTGAATGAGGTGTAGGTAAAGTTTATGTAGTATATTCTATAGTGAAACATGTGCCAAATATGCTAACTCGGTGATGCAGGGCAGGATTAGGGAGTGGCAAGGGGTGGTTAGTTCTTAAAGGAACATGAACTTTTAGTACTTATTGCACAGGTATTTTACCCAGAATTCCTTGGGAAATATCCTTGGGGGGCAGGGGGGGCTACATAGAGGTGTAGTTAGTGAAATATCACTAAGTCAACTAATAATCAGGGCTGACTAAGGAATACCAAGTTGTTCTCATCAAGGTCTTATTAGACAAGATAAGTGTAAGGGAGTATATGTATGTCTACTTCTAGTATACATATGATTGGTCAGTGAGTAATAAAAGTTATTATGCATTCAGTACAGAGCCAGATCAGCCAGTACACAGCTGGTTCAGACTAATAAATTCTATAGGTGCAGCTGGCTACTGTATCAGGAAAAGAGATAAAAGTTTTGCTAGGGCAGGTTATGTCCTTGGGCTGGGTAGAAACTTCCTGGGATGGTGTTTTGAGGCTAGGGAGAAATGTGATTTTTAGAGAGAAATGTGATTTTAGAATTGGAGTCAAACAATGGAATTAGAAGAGGGCCTTTTAGGCTTTTTTGTCCTGGATACCTTTGGCAGTCAGTTTGGTAAAGTATTTCTCAGAATAATATGCTTCATTGTATAAAATACACAATTACAAAAGAAAACATTTATGTTGAAATATAATTAGCAATGAAAAGGAAAATTGTCAATAAAATGTTGACAGTAATAAAAAAAAATTCACAGACCCCATGTTAAGAACCCCATCTAGTCATCAGCTGTCTAAAAGATGAACCATGCATTAAAAAGCAAAATACCCTCGCTGGGGAATAGTTAAGCAAGATACGATTCTGAGGATTATAAGTTATATGAGTTGAGAAAAGACCCAGCCCTGGCCATCAGGGGTTGAACCAGGGAGGAATCCCTTCTGAACAGCCTGTTTATCGATTGAGTGAATGAGCAATAACTGTGACATGAATCAAATAAATTCATCTATAAAATGGAAGAGGATACTGGAATGGAGTAGAAAGTGAAATCCAACAATATGCTATTTACAAGAAGCACAGATGAAATAACAATTCACAGAGTTAAATGAACAACTGGAGCAGAATGCATTTTGCTTCAGGTAAAATTTTTTAAAGTAGAGGAAGCCATAATAACCTCAGACAAAACAACAGTACAACTAGAAATGATTTAAAAAGATGATCAAGGAAATTTAGACAATGAAATAATATTAATTATTGCTAATTAATTACATATTTAAGTACTTAAAGAACAAGGTATATAAGTTATTGATAGGGGCAGAGCCAAGATGACAGAGAAAAGGCAAGGATTCACCTAATTCTTCCAAAGCCCCTCCAAACAACTTTAAACAATGCCTCAAAACAACTTCTGGACCAGCAGAACCCACAAAAGGATATGGTAAAACAATTTTTCAGCCCATGACAACCTAGAATATCAGCAGGAAAGGTCTGAGAATAGGACTGAGAATGAAGGGCAGTCCAGTGGAGGCTGTACCAGCACAGGCCTGGTCCTAGCAAACCATCAACAGGCCTTAGGGGGTGACTGAATCAGCAATCGCAGCAGCGGCTTCCAGAGCTCTCTATCAATAGATGGTAAGGAGTCATACAACTAGTGAGAAAAAGACTACAGGGGTCCCTTTGTTGGCACTGAATGAAGGATTCTGTTGCATTGCTAATACTGGGATCTGGGTCACAATTCTGAGACACAGTTTCAGGGCAAGAAGGAGCACTAGCACACTAGAACTGGCAGGCAAAGGGGAGCAGGGACCCTGGTCCCAGTTCCTGGCTAAAAAAGTATACTCATAGTTGCTCATAGGCCAGAGCACAGGCAAGGAAAGCAGTGACTATTCCTCTCTTAAGCTCATAGATCTAAAGATCTATTAGATTTATTTAGATCTAATCATGTAAAGATCTAAAGATCATTAGAAAAACTGAAAATCTACAGACCTCCAGAACTTGCTCAGAAAGGAGCAGCAAAAAAGGTCTGAAACTTGGAACAGTGCCCTCTCTGCCCCAGGAAAAGAAAGGAATAGATTGGGAAAATGAACGAACACACACACAGAATAAGACAATGGAAAGTTACTATGGTGACAGCAAAGAACAAAACATAAACTCAGAAGATGACAGAATCAAAACTGCTATATCCAAAGCCTCAATTTAAAAAAAAAATGTTGAGCTAGTCTCAGGCCTAAAAACAGAATTCCTAGAAGTGCTCAAAAAAGATTTTAAAAATCAAATAAGACAGGTAGGAGAAATTGGGAAAAGAAATGAGAGTAATGCAAGAAAATCACAAAAAAAAATAAACTAATAAAGGAGGCACAAAAAATACTGAAGAAAATAATACCTTTAAAAAAAAAAGAATATGTCAAATGGTAAAAGGCACAAAAATCCACTGAAGAAAAGAATTCCTTAAAAATCAGAATTAATCAAATGGAAAATGAGGTACAAAAATTCACTAAAAAATAAGATTGGGCAAATGGAAGTTAATGACTCCATGAGACATCAAGAAACAATAAAATCAAATAAGAAGAATTAAAATGTAAAATATTTCACTGGAAAAACAACTGATTAGGAAAAATAGATCAAGGCAAAATAATTTAAGAATTATTCAAATACACAAAAGTCATGATTATTAAAAGAGCTTAGATATCATCTTTCAAGAAATTATCAAGGAAAACTACCCTGATCAGTTTCAGAATCAGCATAAAATAGAAATTAAAAGAATTGACCAATCATATCCTGAAAGAGATCCCAAAATGAAAACTTTCAGGACTACTATGGCCAAGTTCCATAATTCTGAGGTCAAGGAGAAAATACCTCAAGGAGTCAGAAAGAAACCATTCAAATGTCATGGAACCTCACTCAGGATAACACAAGCTTCTACCCTGCAGGATAGACATTCAAGACGGCTTGACATTCTAGAAGACACAGGAACTAGGATTATTGATTGTAACTAATAATCACCTACCCAGCAAAACTGAGTAGATCCTCCAGCGGGGCAAAAGAGTTCATGAGGAGTCAGACAGGACTGACAAACAGTAACAAGTGATCAGCTTATCCTGGGAGGAGCCAAGCAGAGCTGCAATTTGAAAGTGTCGAATTGAGAATTGAGTTTAGTCAGTTAGCCTTAAGCAATTCTTAAATATGATCATTTACTAAGGTGGTACAAGTTGTTACAAATACACCCCCCCAAAAAATGATAAAAACCAATGACACATTCTCCACAGCCCTGGTGAAGTGTGTTCAAGTTTAGTGAGCAAATGGGGCCAGGGGATAACTCTAAATCCTGATTGTTAGAAATTCTCTTTTGAACTATTTGTGGGGTGCTCAAGAATTTCTCCTTAGGGAAATAAATTTTTAAAAATGTGAAGGAAGGTGACCTAGCTATACCAGATCTCAAACTACATTATAAAGTGACAATCCTCAAAAAAGAGAGTGGTGTAAAAGTGGAATAGATTAGGCACACAAGACAGAGTAGTCTAGTGTTCTATAAAACCAAAGACTCCACCTTCTGGGACAAGAACTCATTATTTGACAAAAACTGCTGAAAAAAACCTAGAAAACAGTATGGAGGAAACTAGGTACAGGCTAACATTTTATATCATATACCTAGATAAGGTCAAAATGGGTACATTATTTAGATGTAAAAGGTGGTACCAAAAGCAAGTTGAGAGAACAAGAAACAGTTTACCTTTCAGATCTGTAGAGAGGGGAAGAATTAATTACCAAAAGAGATAGTATTATGAGATATATAAAATTATATTTGATTATATCAAATTAAAAGGTTTTACACGAAGAAAACTAAATGCAGTCAGGATTGGAAAATAAGCAGAAAATTGGGAAACTTTTTATAGCAAGTATCTTTGATAAAGGCTTCATTTCTCTAAAATACAGAGAACTGAGTCAAATATATCAGAATACAGGTCATTCCCCAATTGATAAATGGTCAAAGGATATAAACAGGCAATATTCACATGAGGAAATTGAATCTATCTATAGTCATGTAAAGAAATGCTCTAAATCACTTTGCTTAGAGAAAAGCAAATTAAAACAATTCTGAGGTACCACTTTACATCTGTGAAATTGGCTAGTATGACAGAAAAATAAAATTATAAATGTTGGGGGGTTGTGGGAAAATTGGGCCACTAATGCTCTGTTAGTTAAATTATGAATGGATCTAAGTATTCTAAAGGGCCATTTAGAACTATGTTCAATGGGCCATAAAATTGTGTGTACTCTATAATCCAGCAATACCGCTACTAGGTCTGTGTCCCAAAGAGATTTTTAAAAAGGCAAAAGCACCTATTTGTAACATGTGTGTATGCACACATATACATATATACATACACACATGTGTATATATACATATACCTATATATGTATATCTGTATGTGTGCATGTGTGTGTCAGCTCCTTTTGTGGTGCCAAAGAATCACAAAATGAGAGGAAGTTCATTAATTGGGGAATGGCTAAAGAAGTTGTAGTATATGATTAAAATGGAATACTATTGTTCTATAAGAAATGATGAGCAGGCTGATTTAGAAAAACCTGGAAATCTTTATGCAAACTGATGCACAGTGAAGTGAGCAGACCCAGAACATTGTACATAATAACAGCAATATTGTACAAAGACCAAGTGCAAATGACTTCGCTCTACTCAGCAACACAATGGTCTAAGACACTTCCAAAGGACCCCAGATGAAAAATATTATCCACATCCAAATAAAGGACTGATAAAGTCTGAATGTAGATTGAAGGATCCTATTCTTCCCTTTATTTGTGTGTATGTATTTTTTCTTTTGATGTTTCTTCTTTCACAATATGACTAATATGGAAATATGTTTTACACGATTGTACATAGATACATAAATATACATATATAATGTGTGTATATATACACATACATATACATATATGGTGTGTGTGTAATTGCTTAACGTTTAGGGAGTGTTGAAGGAAGGAAGGGGAAAATTTAGAATTTTTTTTTAAATGAATGCCAAAAAATATTTTTAGATATAATTGGAGGAAATGAAATAATATTAAATTTTTTTTAAAAATTTCTCCTCAGGCATAGTGTCATTCCTTTGTTGAACTTCTTGTAGAGCCATGAGTCTAATTTATCCTTTGTCCCCAGTGATTCAGTCTAGCACCAGAAATCTGGTAATGTTATTTTTGGATACTAATGAAAATATGGCAACTGCTTCTGTCCCTGGAGTAGGATGCTAAGATACTGGTAGCAAGATAAAGAGATTCAACATCCTCTGCAGCCTTCAAAGCTTGCAAGAAACTTATCTGATCGAAGGACATAGTGGGGAGGGAGAAAAAATGTGTCCAAGGTTAAAGCCAGGACCTATCTTCCTCTTTCCACAAGTCATTCCTTCCTAAGTGTATACTTCCAAGCCACACACTTTAATGTCTGTAAGATACTCTTCTCACCTAATTTAGAAACTTACAGATGATCCTGGAATATGCTCACATTTCTTTTACCTTGTACAACTCAGAAGTGTTTCTTCTTTAGTCTAAGGCATTTTAATTGATTAACCGATCACTTAAGACCTTTTCTCATCTAGTTAAGGTATCAGAATTAAAAATGGATTGAGGTAGTTTCTATCCCACCCTTACAAAACATTTTATTTTTAAATACATAAAAGCAAGTAGGAGGAAACTCAGTAGATAATACAGACAAGCAAAGCAGGATTGTAACTGCCATTGTAAATTGAATATATTCTTAAAGCTTAAGCTATACATAATAGAGATGAGACAATAAGTATCGACAGCTTTATTTTTTATTACCCTAGGAGTTTGTCTGTAAAAGGTAGGCTAGATATAGGATGTTAGTTTGAAGAAATAGTAAGTTCTTACTGAAATCCTTTCAACAGTCTAAAGAGGACAAGCAGCCCTATAAATGCAACTCATTTATATTTAGTAAAAATCTTATCTCATCATTTGAACTATGGTATTCTAAATAATTTTCCCTGCTTTCTGCTTTATTTTTAATTTTCTAGCATTTTATTTGGTGGGAAACACAGTATTATCTTTGACCTCTATTACCAAATCAATGGGCAGCCAGGTAGTTCAATGGATATGATGCTGGGCCTGAGTCAGGAAGACTCAGCATTCTGAGTTCCAATCTGGCCTCAGACATTTACCACCTGTGTAACTCTGGGAAAGTCAATTAAGCCTATTTCCCTTAGTTTCTTCATCTGTAAAATGCGTTGAAAAAGTACATAACAAATCACTGTAGTATCTTCAGCCAAGAAAGTCCCATTTAGGGTCACAGAGTCAGACATGACAAAAACAACTGAACAGCAAAGTCAATGATTTTGCTCTTTGAAGAGATGCTTTTTCCCCCTCTGGTTCAAAACGTTGTACAGCATCTTCCATATGGTTTTCCTATCTATAGACTCTTTTTTTAAATTTTCTTTTTTTTAATGTTTTATTCATTTTCAACTTAAATACAAAACAAAAAAGAATATTTCCATGTGTATAGCAGAACACAGGAGAAGATTCAACATAAAACAATAAATTTCCATTTCATAGAAACCTATGTTGAAATACGACATGTTTTCAAAGCAACCCAGCTTTTCTGTGCTTCCTTCTAGGCTTTCCTTTGTTCTCGGCTATGAACTTTTATTTTACTTTCCCCTCCCCCCAGCTGAGAAGGTAACAATTAAATGATTACACACACACACACACACACACACACACACATATACACATACGTACATATATACATATATGAAAGATCATACTATGCATATTTATATTTGTCAATTCTTTCTCTGGAGGGAGATAGCATCTTCCTTCACAGGTCCAAGTTTTTCTTTGTTTTTCTAGGCCAATCAGCTCATTATTTCTTATATCACAGCAGTATTCCATCACAACCACATACCACAGATTACTTATTCATTCCCAACTTATCTATAGACTCTTAAAGCTTTTGGATCTAGGAGAGTTCCCATGCTGTGGTTTTTTGTTTGGTTGGTTGATTGGTTGGATGGTTTGGTGTGTTAAGGTTGGCTAGTCTGTAAAGGAACAAAATGGTTTAGGCACAGTTTAACAGAAGCAGGGCATAAAATGCTTGCATGTTTGTATGTCTGTGCATAGAAATACATGCATATATACACACATATGCATATAAACGTGACTATATTCAACAAATATGCATATACATCCATAAATATATATATATATATTTATATAATATATAGACACACAAATAAATACAGATACATGTTAGACTTTCCCCATTGAGTAGAGAACTTGCAACTTGCATTATTCAATACAGGTAAAGAAGGAAAACTGCTCTTGATTGAGGCAATACACATATATTTCTAAAGGCTGTTACATCAGTTTATAGAAACTCAGAATAATCTAAGTAGATATTTTTACTTGCTAACAAGTGTCCCTGTCCTATTCTTAATAAGGAGAGATCACTCTTAGACCTCTAAATAGCGTAATCCCACAACAAGGCAGAGAATGAAGTTTCTCTTTCTGCTCAGTTTTTTTAAAGTTATCCTCTTAAAAAGGAAGAGAATAAAAAAACATAGCTGAGAGTAAATAAGTAAAAGAAAAGGATCCAGAATACCAGCCCACTTACTCAAATATTTCAATAGTTTAATTTCTGAAAACAAGATATAGGGCCATCTCAGTTATAAAATTTATTTCTTTATACTTCCACTAAGACAAAGAATGACTATAATTTAGAGCTGGGCAAAGCTCCTCCTTCTCCTCCTCCTCCTTCTCCTCCTCCTCCTCCTCTTTTTTCTCTCCTCCATCTGCCCACATAGAGAGTCATACCCTTACAGGTGAATGCTATGCCCAAAGGAATATAAATTTTGATTGCTTATACTTTACAAAGGATTTTTCAGTTGGGGAAAGGTGAGGTTTTTTCTTCTCCCCTTTTTATTTATTTTATCACTTAAAAACTGGAAAAATTAACTCTTTTGTCTCATGTAGTTTTCTTTTATGATTTCTTGAAATGCAGTTCTAAAAAAACCAGACTTTGATAAAGCCCATCATGATTCAAATAGAGCTATTTGACTATTCCTTTAAACCCAAATCACTCTAGCTTTCACTGATTGGCCAATAATAGACTTCAGCCCAAGCCTCACTTGCTCATTGCTTGGGTTTGATGACTCAGAGTGAGTATAAATAGCAATTGTTTCTTTCTGGCCAGAAATTCTGAAGGTCTTGGCTTCCCAGAGTGATTCTTTTGTGAAGGCAGACTAGGTCATCTTTTGCCTCACTTCTCACCCAGTCACTGAATGGGTGTTGCCTCAGACAAACTGAGACTTGGGAAAGGCTTTAGCTTAAAAAGGCCAAGATCTCCTACCGTATCCTGGGCGATGGCCAGTTGTCCTGATCTACGTATTGCACTCTGTCATTGGACTCCAATGACTGTGGAGGAGAGAGTGAAGCTGATGACTCTACACCGCTCTACCTCACTTAGATTCAATTCACTTGAAAGTCAAGACATGACCCTCTTCATGTCATTGATCCTCTTCAAGAATGAAGGAGAAACAACAATTCCTCTTAAGCTACTATTTGTCAAATGTTTTCCAAAGGAATGCTAGTGAAAGACTCCGAAGATATTCCTTCAATTACAGTAATCTCTTTTGGAGTCCTGCCCCCATTACAATCTTTGTCCTCAAGAGTTAGTCAAAGTATATTTAAAACTGGATGGATCTAAAATGTGAAAAATAATTTTGATAGGTGATAGAAAGATTTATGCCCTTCAGTTGGAAAATGAAAAATTAGTGGAAGGTTTTCTTTCCTCTATTTTATCTCTCCAAAGCACATTTATATCTAGTTCTTATGGCCTAAGAAACATTTCTGCTCCAACCATAAAGCTTCCCTTCAAAATTCCAGAATTTAAGTCCTGTCACAGTATATATTATCAACTTAAACAGGACCTGGTTCTGGTTCAATGCTGAAACAAGAAACATTGGGCAATATCACACGTGCGAGGTAGACCAGCAGCCAAATACATGTCAATAGAAGGGTTCCCATTACAGGGTTGCAAAGTGTTTCTGGCTCCTTTTTATTAAGATGGGCTCCTTTTTATTAAGATGGAGCCTCTGACGCAAGGATTATAATAGAAGCTGCAAATTCACAGAACCATAGAAATTTTGAACATTGAAAGGGACCACAGAAGCTATCCAAACCATCCCAAATCAGAAAAGATTTCACCACCACAGCATACTTGGCAGCTAGCCATCCAGTCTCCTTTTGTGCCCCTCAAAGAAAAGATAATCCATCACATTTGAGTACCTCTACTTGTTAGGGAACTGTTACTGACATCTGACGTAGCTTCACCTTACATCTTCTTCCACCTAGTTCTCTGAGTTCTGTCCTTTGTGGCAAAATACAAGTTAAAATATGTTTTCTGTGTAAGAACTCTTCAGATACTTGAATACAGTTATTAGAAGCCCTCTGAGTCTTCCCTTCTCCAGGATAAACATTCTCAGTTCCTTTAACTGATCCTTATGTGACAGAAGCTTAAAGTTTTGCACAGTCCTGGTCACACTTTTCTCTCTATTATCAAAATTCTTCTTAAACTGTCATGCCTATTGCTGAACACAAAGTGACAATGTGATCTGGTGAGGATAGAATACAATAAAGTTATCACCTTCTTATTCCTGGAAGCTATGCTTCTCAATGAAGTACAAGATTGCTTTAGCATGTCATAGGACTGACTCATATTAAGTTTGCAGTCCACTAAAATTCTTAGCCCTTTTTATCACAAAAAATACTCTCAAGCCTTGCTTCACCCATCTTGCACTTATGAAGCTGATTTTTACACCCAAGTGTAAAACTTTACATTTATGCCTATTATCTTTCATTTTATTAGATTTACCTCAATATTCTACCCAATAAAGAGATTTTTGGATCCTGACTCCAACATGTAGTGTGTTAGATATCTTTCCTATCAGTCAACTGACAAGATGGAAGATTAGTTTCTTTCCTCAGAACCCTTCCTCAAAAATGAATTATGTGCCAAATGTAGGTTAATTGAAGTTTGAACCAAAAAACAAAGAAGAAAGAATCCTGGTAAGGTGAAAAATCCTTACGCATTAACACCAAGAATTCTGCTCCTTAAAGTACTTACTTAACTTCTGTACCCCCACCAGACTCAATATTCTTGTATTTAGCAGGTGTAGAAGCTGACTCAAAGATTTGTACCTGGGACATTGCGGCCTTTCCCATCACATGCACTTCAGAATCTCTGCTAGAACTCGCCGTCTTTATGCTTTTCCCAGCCTGCAATAAACATCATCTACCGAATTCTTAGCCACATGGGAAAGGAATAATGGAAAAAGTACTGCCGTCTGACATGAGCTGCTCTAGGTTAGGGATGCTGCAAGTGTTCCATCCAATACTCCTCACATTCTGCTTGCCCTGAAAAAAAGCATTTATCCCAGCTATGGAAAGGAAAAGAGATATGCCAAAGGAAATTGAGGTGAGGGCCAGCATGTTTGTCTGTCCTGGACCTGAAGAAAAGGGAACTGAAACCCAGCTGGAGCCAGTCCTCTCTCCCCAGAGGTAATTAAATCCAGAACCCAGGCTAATGAACACTATATCTTATAATGTTTAAGGAAAATGAGGGCTTGTAGCCTAGTCTTGGAGGTATACAAACCAGCAAAGAGAGAGGAATACTGCAATGATGGAATAAAAAAAGAAAAAGGTTTAAATCACACAAATATCAACAGAAAAACATCCATAATACCCCAAATCACAAATAGATAAACACAGAAGATCCTAAAATAGAAGTATAGGTAGTAAATCTTCAAACAAAATACAAATATATCTTAGTAAATACTATCCCGCTCTCAAAAAAAAGTGAATTAGTACCTAATGAAATACTGATGCCTATGGACTCTCAAAAGAATATGAAACAATAAAAATGAACTCCAAAGGGGTTCAAAGGAGAAATTAAATTCAGAAAAGAAGACTTTATGCAAAGGATATAAACAAGCAGTTTTCAAGAAAGAAATCAAAGTTAACTATAGTCATATAAAAATGCTCTAAAACAGTATTGATTAGAGAAATGCAAATTAAAACAGCACTGAGGTACCAATTCACACCTATCAGATTGGCTAGTATGACAAAAAAAAAGGAAAATGTGGGAAAACTGGGAAACTAATGCACTGTTGGTGGAGTTGTGAACTGATCCAGCCATTCTGAAGAGCAATTTGGAATTATGCCCAAAGGGTTATAAAATCATGTATACTTTTTGATCCAGCAATACCACTGCTATGTCTATATCCCAAAGATCACCAAAAAAAGAGGGGAAAAGGAGCTATTTGTACAAAAATAAAGCAGCTTTTTGTGATAATCAAGAATTGAACATCTAAGGGATGTTCATCAATAGGGGAATGGCAAAACAAGCTGTGGCATATGATTATAATGGAAATATATTATGCTATAAGAAATGATATGTAGTATGATTTCAGAAAAACCTAGACTTATGTGAACTGATGCATAATGAAGTGAACAGAATGTCAGGAGAACTATGTACACAATAATATCAACATTATTCAATGAAGAACTGTGAATGACTTGGCTGTTCTCAGCAATGCAATGATCCAAAGCAATCCCAAGGGACTAATGATGAAGCATAAAAAGAACGGATATTGTTTGAATATAGACTGAAGCATGCTATTTTTCACTTACTTTTTTTCTTTTATTGGAGTCTTCTCATAAAAATTACTAATATGGAAATGTTTTATATAATTGCACATATATAACCTATATCTGATTGCTTACTCTCTTGGAGGGGAAGGAAGAGAGAGAGGGAAGAATAGATTTTGGAGCTCAAAACTTTAAATAATGTTTTAAAAAACAGAAAAGAAGACATTATGAATGAATATTGGTCAGAAATTACAGTCCTCTATACAAAATTTTAAAACTCAATAGATTAGAAATAATTTAATTCACAATGAAAAGAGTGAAAGAGATATTAATGTATTTGAAACAGAAGTATTGAAACAGAAATAATGAAAGGGTGATTGGGAAGAATAAAAGCAAAAGATAAGAACTTTAAAATTATATATGAATTTATACAAGCAAAAGCAATAGACCTCAAAGATAGGATCTCAGAGATAACTTAAGGATCTTAAATCTCCCTAAAAAACAAGATTTTTTTAGATCTTGAACATAATAGTGCAGGAAGAATACAAGAAAATTACCCCAAATTTCTTAATGAAGACCCCAAATCACCGATGAGATAGTCTACAAATTGCAGCTAGAAAAAATATATATTTCAAACTCCAAAACAGATAATTGTTAAATTTAACAATTTAGATGACAACCAATGGATTTTGCAAGTGGTGAAGAGAAAGACCTTCAGCTATAAAGGAAAGAAAATTTTAACAAAGGAAGATTATTCCATAATCATGATAAATCACTGAGGGGAATGGAATGATATATTCTAAAAAGCAAAGGAGCTCAAACTGTAACAAATGTGATACAACCTGCAAATCTGAGCCTATTCTCCAATGAACATAGTTGGATATTCAAAAAAGATATATTCCTAAGGGTGGAGGGGGGGTAGGGATTGATATATACCAGCAAAATAGTCAAATTACAAGCACCCTAAACCATAGAAACACAAGAAGAGTAAACAAGTAAGTTGTCAATGAAAAAATAAATAATTAAGTTATTTAATAAATTAATAAATAAGTTACTACATACTGAGAGGGAGAGAGAGAGAAGAAGGAGAAGGAGAAGGAGAAGGAGAAGGAGAAGGAGAAGAGAAGAAGAAGAAGAAGAAGAAGAAGAAGAAGAAGAAGAAGAAGAAGAAGAAGAAGAAGAAGAAGAAGAAGAAGAAGAAGAAGAAGAAGAAGAAGAAGAAGAAGAAGAAGAATCACAGAGCTGTAAAGTGGAAAAAAGAGAGAGTGACCAAAGATTAATTTTTTTCTTCTCCCCTCCACTCCCACTTCTTGCCTTTTCAAACTTAACCCAAACAATAGTTCTTAAGTAATTTTGATCCATACCAGGTCATATGAAACTACGGCTCTCTGTTTATTAACAGATTCTAATTTTCATTCTTCAGCACTGACTTGATCCTTGGAAAAGTAAGGGATAGGGGGAAGGATGAGGAGGGAAAGGGATAGAGGATTCAGGATATACACTCACCTTCAGAGATGATAGACTTTGGGGTTTAAGAGATAAGACAATACCTCTATATCTCAAAAGGGATGGAGAGATCAAACAAAGTTAGATTTCAGCAAAAAAAGGACATTGCTTGGACTCTATGGCATAATCTGATCAGAATTGGTAGGTGAGATTCTAATTCTCAGGGCTCCTGGATTCCTAAAGGTTATTTTGTTTTCCTTGTTTATTTATTTTTCCTGTGTCCTACGTCAGCAACACTCTTCTGTATCCAATATCTCTCTCTTTCTGAAGAGATAAGTGACACATTAAGTGTCTCCACCTTTATCAGGCAATTTTGTGACCAATGCCAACTGGGTCTATGCTACAGGTACTTTGATATTTCAATATTTAGATCTAATTGTTATCTCATCAATGTGACTACTGCCTTCAACAATATAGATTATAACCTATCTACCTTTTCTTATTCTTCATAAAGTTTTTCTCTTCTCTTCTACTGGGGGTCCTCTCAATATAATGGATGGAATGGGGTAGATGTTATTTTGTATACCATTTCACATTTTTAATTATCAAAGTTTATGCACATAAATAAAGTTGAAATTGCCTTTTTTGTGTATTTCCTATATCTTCTGATTTCTAGTCTGGCTTTTATTTTGATATTAATTTTGCTCTTTTCTCTTGAGTGATGACCTGGTGATAATTAATGTCTCCCATGTCCAATGCTCCCTGATACTCTTGCTGAAGAACATAACCTTGACATATAGATATCAAACTTCTATATAGTCTATAAGTCTCTGGACTCCCTCCTTTCTTGCTCCTGAACCAAGTTTTCAAACATCTTTTTCACCACCAAAACCTTATCCACCTTGGCACTGAAGTCATTGAATTATTTAAATATATGCTGATTTAATATGAGCCTTATTGAATTCTTGGTAGAATTTCTTTATTTCTCATCCTCTGCAACAAATGTTGATGTATATAAACTGAAAGTATTTTCATAATGGGCTTTCTTTTCTTTTTCAAATTTTTATCATGAGCACTGCAATGTGAGATGACTAAGCATCCCATGAAATTACTTTCTTCTTTGACCTTGAGTGAATGATAAAAAATAATCCCAACAACTTTTTTATTTTCTTCTCTAAGAAGAAGCTGTGATCTATCCTTCCACTTAAGTGCAACTTCCTTTTGTCCTCTGGTTTCATTTTTAGCAAGTGTCAAGATCGTTGTGATTTGATTTTTCCATTACTATAGCACATCTACTCATTGGTTGTGGACAAGAATTTCATATTCAGAATACAAATTCCCAATTTAATATTTGGAGGTTATCTGAAAACTGCAGCATCCTCTGAATACTTTTCTGCCTCTTTTCTATTGTCATTGAAGAAGCAAAAGTGGACGAGTGATTAGGGATAAGGGTCCAGGGATACAGTTGTATTGTTAATGTAGTTTTAATGGAATGGGAAGATCTTTCCCATTCATTAATAGGCCTATGTGACCTGCTTAAATAACATGGAAGTCCAAATTATAAGAGTCTGAGTCACATGAAGCCTGTGGTGGGAAGAACTTGCTGAAAGGGTGGAACAGGAAGGGTACAACAGGAAAATGTGGAGGCAGAGCAGAGCTGAGAGGATATTGGTCACATTAGTCAGATCTTGGAGAGAGAAAGCAGGCACCTACCTGTGAGTGAGAGAAGGGTATTTGGCTTGGGGATGTTTGTTTGTGGGAAGGTCTGATAATATGTATAGACTTCTTGTTTTCATGATGGATTTTTTGGTTACTATGATGAATTTGTCTTTTGGTGTTGGGATTTGGCTTTCTGGTGTCTGAATAAATATTTTTCTTCTGACTTCTACATGGAGAGTCTTTTGTACTTTACAATTCAGAACTACATCAGCTTATTCATAGTCACCATTGGTACTGTGAATATTGCCTTGGCGATACAGCACTGAGAGCCATTTTATATTTGCTTCCTAGATTGGCCCAGTGAAAGAAATAGTACCAATAGTCCAGTTTTCTGGTAAAGAATGTCTTGGCATTCAATTCAGGCTTTAGACTGGTACTTGGAAAGCAGTCATAGTCTGTTATTACCATGAATCTCAAAGCCTTACCAATTTGGTAGAACTTACCAGTGTTTGTGCTTTGTTTTCCTAACCTTTAAGACCCTGAAGGTCATGTCATTCCATGAAGACATTGGAATTGGACTGTGGAAGATATTGCAGATATAAATTCACAATCTGTTTCCAGCCTTCTTTCAGGAATAAGTGCATACTACATTTTTTAAGATTGCTGTTAAGAAGTAGATAGTATGAAGAATTCTATTCATTATAAGGAAAGTGTATATGGGAACTTTCTTTTTATTATAGACCTCCTTAGAACATGTCTTATTCATGGTATCTCTGAGCAAAAGCCAAGAGTCATTGTCATCATTTTCTTATTGTATTGTCAAATGACTTTCTAGAATGGTTGAAATAATGTGCAGCTCCACCAACAATGCATTTGTGTTCCTGCACTTCCACAATCTCTGCAACATTAATTATTAGCACTTTCTGTCTTCTTTGACAATTTTGCTAGGTGTGAAGTAAAAGCTTGGGTTTTTAATTAACATTTCTCTTACTATTAATAACTTAGAGCTCTATTTCATATGGTTATCAATAGTTCTCAATTCTTCATTTCTTTTGATTGATTATCTTGGAATGGAATTTTCTCTTGTATCATCTGAAAGGAACTCAGGAGTAATATTGCATAGAGAGAAATGGACAGACATATGGTGGAACAAGTCTGCAGCAAGTAAGCAAGCTATAATATATTGGTAAGAAATTGAAAAATGGGGGGCGGAGCCAAGATGGCGGAGTAGAAGGACGCACATTTACGAGCTCCGAGCCCACAACCCATGGAATTGAGGTAAAAGGAGATCCCCATAAATTCTGAATTTCTGAAGGGGGTGCATAAACATAGGGGAAGAGATTTCCGTTCCACTGAACCCTGGAGAGCCATCCCCGGGGTCCATCGCACTCCGGAAAGCGGACCCCACCCCCACCCCTGGCCGCAGCCCCAGAGAAGCTGACCCGAGCAGACTTCAGAGAGGAAAGCTCCGGGGGAAGCTCTGGCAGCCGGGAAAGTCCCTCCGCCCACAGAAGCTACAGGTCAGTAAGAAAGAAGGCTGCGATAGGGGAAGGGAGCGGAGCTTCTCCGTGACTCGGGCTCCCTCGGGAAGAAGCGGCGGCGGCAGAGACGGGGGCAGGAAACGGCGGAGGCAGAGGCGTGGGCGGGTGGCTGAGGCAGCAGCGGCCCGGGACTCAGGAATCTCCCAGCAGCAGGTAGGATCTTCAATACTGAAGGTCTTTCCAACCTGAGGGAGCCGAGCAGGGGAGACGGCCCTGCCCCCACCCTGCTCTACTGCTGAACACCTCTGAATAAAACCCCCAAGGGAGCTGAGCACAGCAGGCGGGGCCCCCCACCCCGCCCCCACCCGCTTCGTTCCTGAAAGTCTCTGCAGAAAGCCCCTGAGGGCCCAAGCTTAGGAGGCGGCCCTGCCCCCACCCCTGCGCCAGAACTAAAGCTTGCCCACGGGAAAGCGCATTTGAATCTCAGAGGCCAAGCACTAGCTGGGCAGATCCAGGTGGGGGTGGAAAGGAATCTCAGAAGTCAAGTAACTGGCTGGGAAAATGCCTAGAAAGGGGAAGAAAAATAAGACTTTAGAGAGTTTTTTCCAACAAATGCAAATGATCGCGACCTTCGGATCTGATGGGGAGGACGAGAACGTATTTTTCCCATCAGGGAAAGATGTGGAGGGCGGGGCCTCAGTACCCCAGACACCCCAGGGGGGTGGTGGGTGGGCTCAGGCCTTGGAAGAGCTTAAAAAGGATTTTGAAAAGCAAGTTAGACAGGTGGAGGAAAGACTGGGAAGAGAAATGACAAAGAAGCAAGAAGAGTATGAAAAAAAGGTCAATATCTTGGTAAAGGAGACCCAAAAAAATGCTGAGGAAATTAACACCTTGAAAAATAGGCTCACTCAATTGGCAAAAGAGGTTCAAAAAGCCAATGAGGAGAAGAATGCATTCAAAAGCAGAATGAGCCAAATGGAAAAAGAGGCTCAAAAGCTCACTGAATTTAATAGTTCTCTCAAAATTAGAATGGAACAGATGGAGTCTAATGACTTTATGAGAAACCAAGAAATCACCAAACAAAACCAAAAGAATGATAAAATGGAAGAGAATGTGAAATATCTCATGGGAAAAACAACTGACCTGGAAAATAGATCAAGGAGAGACAACTTAAAAATTATGGGACTACCTGAAAGCCATGATCAAAAAAAGAGCCTAGACATCGTCTTGCATGAAATTATCAAGGAAAACTGCCCTGACATTCTAGGACCAGAGGGCAAAATAAGTATTGAAAGAATCCATCGATCACCACCTGAAAGAGATCCAAAAAGAGAAACTCCTAGGAACATCGTGGCCAAATTCCAGAACTCCCAGCTCAAGGAAAAAATCTTGCAAGCAGCTAGAAAGAAACAATTCCAGTACTGTGGAAATACAATCAGGATAACCCAAGATCTAGCAGCTTCTACAATAAGGGATCGAAGGGCGTGGAATAGGATATTCCAGAAGGCAAAGGAACTAGGACTGAAACCAAGAATCACCTACCCAGCTAAACTGAGTATAATACTTCAAGGGAAAATATGGTCTTTCAATGAAACAGAGGACTTTCGATCATTCTTAATGAAAAGACCAGAGCTGAAAAGAAAATTTGACTTTCAAACACAAGAATGAGAGGAAGCATGCAAAAGTAAACAGCAAGGAGAAGTATTAAGGGACTTACCAGAAATGAACTGTTTGCATTCATACAGGGAAGGACAATATTTCTAACTCTTAAAACTTTTCAGTATCTGGGTGGTTGGTGGGACCACACATACATATGTACACGCATGCACACACATACACACATGCATTCACATGCAGAGACAGAGAGCACAGATTGAACTGAATAGGATGGGACCATACCTTAAAAGAAATTAAGGTAAATGGTGAGAGAGAAATGTAGTGAGAGGAAAGAGGGGGAAATGGAAGGGGGTAACTATATGTCATTTAAGAGGCAAGTAGGAGATGTTTTTAGTGGAGGGAAAAAGAGGAGAGCTGAGGAAAAACAAACAAACAAACAAACAAAAGTTTACCCTCATCACATTTGACTAAACGAAGGAGTGAAATGCACACTCATTTTGGTATGAAAACCTATCTTACAGTATAAGAAAGCGGGGGAGAAGGAGATATTGGGGGGGGATGATGGAAGGGAGGGCAAAGGGAGGAGGGAGTAATTGAAAGTCAACACTTGGGGAGGGACAGGATCAAAGGACAGAAGAGAAACAATGAGGGGCAGGTTAGGAGGGATGGCAATTCAGTTAGTCTTACACAACACAACTATCAGGAAGGTCATTTGCAAAGCTACACAGATATGGCCTATAATGAATTGCCTGCCGTACCAAAGGGAATGGGTGGGGAGGGAGGGATGGGGAGAATTTGGAACTCAAAGTTTTAGGAACAATTGTTTAGTATTGTTGTTGCAACTAGGAAAGAAGACATACAGTTAATGAGGAATAGAAAGTCATTTGGCCCTACAGGAGAAAAGAGAGGATGGAGACAGGGGAGGGGAGGGATGACGGAAGAGAGGACAGATTGGAGATAGGGAAAATTGGATTGCTTGGGGTATTGGGGTGGGGGGAGGGGAGAAAGGGGGAGAAAATTTGGAACCCAAAAATTTGTGAAAATGAATGTAAAAAGCTAAATAAATTAAAAAATAAATAAATAAATAAAAATTAAAAAAAAAAAAGAAATTGAAAAATGACGAGAAGAACCAAGGAGTTAGAAAATAGGAAGAAAAGATGTGTTTTTCACATAGTGAGAGTGAAGAATAACAGACAGGTGGACAGTCACAATATTCTACTGGCATCCTTGAAATGGTAGGAGATGGTGAAGAAGCCCCTCCAGCATAGTAGGAGTTCCTTTTCAAACTTGTCATCAAAAAGATCAGGGGTATGCTGCAGCCAGCACTGGGCATGTGAGAGCTGGTTGTTAAATTTTCAGAGTGAGAATTTACATCTCAGAATTCAGCAGTAGACATAAATCAAGAATTGAGCTATTGTTTTATTGATTACCTAGGCTTAAGAAAGTACTAACAAGGCAAATTAAACTTAAAAGGGTTTGTACATACATTGCTCTCCCTCACTCCCACCTCCTAGTCTGACTATTAAACCCTTACCAGTATACTCTCATATAAATATTTATAAATATTTCTTGAGTTCAGTAGGAGTAAAGTTGAAGGATCAAAGGATGAAGTCATCACCAGATTGGAAGCTTAGTGACTGGGGGCTAATAGTTTTCATCATAATCATAATAATAATGATATTATATTACTGAAATTTATGAAGCGTTTTAAATCTTTTATCCCATTTGAGATCCATTTCAACCCATATACTAGTCCCATGAGACAGGTAGACAAGGATTGGCTGCCATCTTACTCACTGAAGGATCAAAATGAGTGAGAGCAGAGCTCCATCTGAGTATTGATGAAAAATATAAAGGATAGTTAACCTATGACCCAATCATTCTAGTTCTGTCTTCTGTAGCAAAGTAGGACAAGTCTCCTTCAAAATACTTCTTCAGATAGTCAAAGACTTATTGTTTCCTCCATAAACATTCTCTGTTCTAGGGCACACATCCTCACTTTAAATCAGCTCTCATAAATCTTGTTTTCCCATTTTTTCACGATCTTTGTTGCCATGTTCTGGAAATAATCCAGATCATTGATGTGCCTCATTAAATTTGGTGAATTACCCCAAATGCTGTAGAAGTATTCATTCTGCCATCTTGATATTCAATCTACCTAGGCTTGTGTTGGCCTTGAGATGTTGTTAATCTGAGAATTGAGTGAACCATATTGACTCCATCTTGTGTTTCAATTCTGGAGCTAGCTTAGTTCCCTTTCTATTGAATTAGTGTCTATTCCAGTTTCTGTCTTGTGAGAAAACTCTATTCAATTGTAGGAATTGGGAGAAAATCTTTGAAATTAGCCTCTCATGGCTGGAAAACTGGAGCATCCCTACCGATCGTTTAAAGACCCTTAACTAAGGACCTAGGTTGTGCTGACTAGAGCCTTGGTCAGCTCCAGAGATTAGTGCTAGGTGTTTACTCACAGTTACGTGTCTCAAGCAATCCATATGTCTTATTTGGCCCTGTATTGATTAATCAGTTGTTTACTAGTTCTATTGATTGTTCGCAGATACTTGGGCAGAGTGAAACACCTCTTTTGCTAAATTCAGAGAACTTCATCTACTTAATCTCTCTCCCAATTTGGAAAGTCCTTAATTTTTCCTCCAATTAGAAATCAGATTACCTAATTTTGTATACTAGTTAATTGTTTTCTTTTAATTAATTGATCTTATTTGACTAATTTTTACTGTATAAAAATTTGTCTCTCCTTGTATTCCATGCCCAGCCCTAAGCCGAGGAAGGTGCCTGGTCCCAATTTATTAGGCAATTGACATGAATTGCTTAATAAATCAATATACTCAGAAGACTGAACCTTTGTTTCCTCAGTCTTTTCTTCTTTCACCCATCACAAATGGAAAAAGAGATATAGATTGTGTCCTGTCTTAGAGAATTTTTTTCCTTCCCATCTCTAACTATTTGAGGACTCATGAAAGGGCATACACTTACATTATCTTGTGGAATTATAAATATTTGCATTATCCTTTCCTTAGTAAGAATAGAGACTATTCACAGGGTTAGGATGTTACTTATCCTTCTAGACTATTAAAGGGTTAGGGCACTGATGTCCTAGCCCCAGCCCCGCTCCAGTGTAGCTTATACTAGTATGGAGGTAAATGTGATAAAAATCTGTAAGATCAAATTCTAAACAATGGAAATCTGAGATCCTACCTGGTTTCTGCAAGGAAATTATTTTGGAAGGCAAGTACTGAAGTGGTAGTGGGGGTGGGGAGACCACTGGATAGCCTAGAATGCCTGCTAATCTTGCAGTCTCCAAACCCACCAGATATTTTTTTACTTGTACTGTTGTCTAATTATACCTCCCCCATCCCATACTTGTCAAATTGGTTTCCTGAATCCCAGTATGAGACTTTCACATTTATTCCTGATAAATAACATCTTGCTAAATTTTCTCCCCAAATTCCTCCAATCTTTGCCAGGTTTCTGCCATCAGCTAATTTGAAAATCATCACATTTGTGCTTTTATCAGAGTCATTGATAAAGATTTTAAGCAGAACAGGGCCAAGAGCTGAGCTCTGTTCAGGGGATACTAGAAATTTTCTTCCAGGTTGACATTAATTCACAAAGTAAGAGAAGTGTTATTTTTCCCATTTTATAGGGGAAGGATCTCAGCTCCAGAGTGAAGTGACTTGCCCATGGTACCATTGCTAATAAATGGCAGAGTAAGGATTGGAATCTCTGTTTCCTTTCTCAAACATCAGGTCTCTATTCTCTAGGCCATTCAGACATTTTACTAGTTTCTGTACAACTGCTGAATAACTTCTGAAATCCCAATAAAACCTTGCTCCCATCCCAAAACAAAAGGGAAAGATAATTGTTGCTTTCCCCTCTTCATTTGTTTTCTTGGGGTATTAAATTATCTCCACAGAAAATGAGGAATGTTTCTGTTAATCTCCTCTGGTACCATCATTCCATACCCCTATGAGCTATTTTGTGAGCCTGTTTCACTACCATCACCGACAGTAGTAATTACGGGTCCAATTTTTATTGTGCTATACAGCTTAAAAAACATGTTTTGTACAATAATCCTCTGAAGTAGAGAGTGAAAATTTTATTTCCATTTTGCAGATGAAGAAACTGAGGTTAGAAGAGACAAATTGACTCACCTGAAGTCACCACCATAACTTTGAAAACAATTGCACATACACATATTCTTTTAAGATTTGTAAGTCACATTTGTCTCACAACAGGTCTGTAGGCAGTACAAATATTATCACCAAGCTGTCACCTATGTATTTAACTTTATGAATTTAAAATGTGATTCTAAGAAGAGGTCCATTGGCTTCACCAGACTGTCAATGGCATCTTTGGCACAAGAAAAGTTGTAGACCCCTGCTTGGTGGAACAGCTCCTGTTTGGAAACAAACATTCTTCCTTAGTTTGCATGACACTTGGAAAGATTGGGCAGGGTTTTTGCTGCTCTGTGATATTGCATATTTTACAACTTAATTCACTGCCTGGTTTATCTGTTAATACTGCTTCACTCACCAGGATAATTACTGGGTTGAACTGCATGGGTGGTATCTGATGCAAATTCATATGGAAAATAGTCAAATATGATACATGCTATGGAAGAAGGTGGTAGGAACATGAATATCAATTCATGAAAAATTTCAGGAAAATATACTGTAAGATGTAGTTCCTAGTTCAGGAGGCACATAATGGAAAATGGAACATCTGGCCTGAGGTCTTGCACATCATACAGTACCCAGTAAATGTGAGAATCAAAGAACATAATGCCCTAAGATATTAATTAGCTGTGTGACCTTGGGCAACTCGCTTCCCTTCTCTGGGTCCCATATGAAAAAAAGGAGGCTCAAAATCCCTATTGACTTTGAACTCTGTGTTCGATGTCCTAAGCCTCATTCCAATTCTTTACTGTTGAGTTGGTTCAGTCATATCCAACTTTTCATGACCGCTTTTGGGCTTTCTTGGCAGAGATAGTGGAGTTGTTTGCCATTTCCTTCTCCAGTTCATTTTGCAGATGAGGAAACTGAGGCAAACTAGATTAAGTGACTTGCCCAAGGTCACACAGCTAGGAAGCGCCTGAGGCCAAATTTTAACTTTGGTCTTCCAGACTTGAGAACACTGACAGCACTCTATCCATTTCAATTTTGGCAGTATATTTTTATGTTCCTTGCAGTTCCAGAACTTTACAATTTTATGATCTGTTGAATTACCATAAAATAAATTACTTTTAATATAGTCAGATCCCCTCTAGTGTCGGCTCCTCTACGAGTCCAGGAGAAAGACTGCTGAAGTCTGGATATCAAGAGACTTAGGTTCTAGTCGTAGATATATAATGCTGATAGTGATAACAATAATAATACCATTTATATATGATGTTTTAAAGTTCACAAAACACATAAGAAATATTTTCTAATTTAATCTTCAGAAGGAAATTGAGGCTGGAAAAAGTTATTTGCCAAGTTCACATAGCTAATAAGCATCTGAGGATGAATTTGAACTCAGATCTTTCTGAATCCACATCCAGTGCTTTACCTTCTGTACCACATATCTACTGTATTACACTCTCCCTCTGGATTTTAACTTACTTATTATTTGTTTAAATAGGGCTAAAGATACTCACCCTGCTTCCCTCAAAATATTTTGTTAATTTCAAATGATAGACTCATTCTTACAAAGACATTAGAAACTTGATAACCACGTAATGATTATTTCTATAGCATTTTTTGCATTTTCAAAGTGCATCTCTGGAAGGGATACTGATAATTCCAAAGGCTCCCATGGTAATCAAGTAAGGAAGGAAATTTATATGGCACCTCCTATATGCCAAGCACTCTACTACATTATTTTTTTTATAAATATTATTTCATTTGATCCTCATAACAACCTTGTGAGGTAGGTGCTATTACTATCCTTATTTTGCAGTTGAGGAAACTAAGGCAAATGGAAGCTAAGTGACTTGCTCACAATGCCACAACTAGAAAGTATCTGAGTACAGATTTGAACTCAGGTCTTCCTAACTCTAGGCTCAGAGCTCTAATCATTGCACCATCTGGTTATTTCAATTAAGGGAGATCATTTCTTCCCTGAAGAGGATTTGAACCTTAGAGAAATGTCTTCGTCTGAAGCAATAATGAGGAGGAGGAGAAGGAGGAGGAAGACTAAAGGCTGGTGATGGATTTATATCAATAGACTTACTGGATATGCCTGAAAGTGACTTGCCATGAGATGGAGACTATGACATAGTTAAGATCCCAGAATGGAACCAAAAGGTCCTACATGGCCAAAATTCACATGGATTATAAACAAAAGAGTATTTGAACAAATGCATTATTCTAGGTAATTTTTTTTACAGAAATGTAGGGATTCATAATAGTGACATGGAATAGAGCCATTGCTACCAAAAAAAGGAAAAGATTCTTTCTTAATAAAGATGAAGTGAAGATTTTGTGAGAAAATTGTAGAAAATGTGTAGTACATCACAGGAAAATCACTAAAATTTTAGTGCCTACCAAATATCTAGAAAGACATGATTAATTAATCACATTTAAATGTAAAATATTTTCTATTCTTGATAATCTAACAGAAGAAAAATACCTGAGTTACAAATACAATTTTAAAATTCAGCAAACACATCATTATAATAATTAAATACTAAATAATAATTAAAACTACAGGTATTCAGCATCTGACCCTAATGTTGGCCCATAAAAGTTTAAGAATATTTTTAATAGATATTTTCATACTAAATGCTCAAAACCTCCAAACTATGTGTAATAGAATGCTCTCAAAACCTAGAGACATATCAGAAGAAATTAAAACCATATCAAAAAGGAAAAAGTGAATATTATCCCTTTGATTCTGTTGACTACAAGAATAGTCCTAAAAATACTTTCAGCAAGTCTAAAAAGGATGAGTTTGCATCTCAATATTTTCATTCAGTTACAAAATCAAGTATTTTATCCACTTGCACAATAGTCAAAGATTAGATACAAATAAATAGCAGAAGAATCATGATTTGTCACAGAACCATTTCTATCTGAACCTCATTGAACATAAAGATGAAAATGAACAATAAAAAAAGACTCCATAGGTAACATCCACATAAATTCAGTTAAAAATAGGTCAACTAAGAATCAAACAAATAGTCTAGTAATGTGGATTTGTTTATAGAAACAGAGGGGTTTACAATGGTGGTAATTTAGGATAAGTTCCTTGCTACCAGAAATTACAGAAAGATTTTCCTTAGGGAATCAGATCTTTTAAATAATGCTGCACACACAGGAAAAATGATCAAAACTAAAACAAATCATCATGGACTACAAAAATTTAGCACCTACAAAATACCTAGTAGTACACAACCTGGTGACTGAAATTTTACATTAGAAACTTGCTGTCTTCCTTAAACAAACAGATAAACACATATCCTAAAAATATAGACCTCAAGAATTAAATAAATAGACAATACTGGAACTAGCACATGATCGTAGACAAAATTCTTATCCACTGTTGCTTGATATAACATCAATCCATAAAGATGAAGGACAACAATTATGGGTTTCATAGATATTGCCATACCAAATATTCATGATCTATAAGTTGCATAAAATGAAAAAGTTTCAAAAACTTAGCAAAACAAAATCGAAACACTTGGGAACAAGATGAAGTAAATACATCTCCATCCCTGCCTCTATTATTTAAGTTGTCCCAAATATGTATAAATTCCAACAATTACTGAAATCACAAAAAAGTTTTTTATCCACCTGTGCAATAATCTGATGAATATTTTATATAAAAGAATAATAACAGAATAGCAAAATGTCTCCGGATCACTTTGTTTTAATTCTACCAATAAATGTGAAACTGAGATAATGATGACTGATTAAAAACCACAACAATAAAAATGATCATTTATTGAGTTTTCACACCAGGAATTTCCTATACCCATGAAATCATAGATCCAGTCCAAAAAATTGTAATTAATATTAAAAGCAACAACATTAAATCCCATTCACATTATAACTTACAGTTTACTAAACACCTGCCTCATATAACCCTGTGAAATAGGCAATTCATTGTAAAGGGTGAAATGGGCCAGCAAGGACCCAACCCTTGGATCATGCTCAGATTTACCCTTCTCGATGGGTCATACGGCACATGCACAAACTTTTCCTGTCTGGTTTCAATCCAATTCTTATAGGATTGTTGAACCTAATTTCAGCCACGATAGCACAGGAGAAATACAATAAGGTGGTGAAAAGCTTCAAATTAGCTTTAGAGACAGAAGAGCTAATGATTCAGGATAGGTTGTTTGGAATTCAGGGTGCATATAAAAGGTCCAAACAGACATCTCTTAAGTCTCTTTCCTAGTGGTTTTTTCAGAGAATTGTGCTATGCTTAGAAAGGGGGGATGAACTAGCCATCCCTTCCATGTGAACAATGCTGCCATGATATGTATTTATGGGGGAGAAGGGATTGTGACCTTAGGTGAATAAATAAACTGAGAGGGGAGCGTCCAATCAACCAGTGAGACCAAGTGATCCATTAAAGCCACCAGAGGTTCAAAGGGCAACCAACTTCATTAGCAATAGCAGCCAAGTCCAGTGAATAGCCAGAACAGTCAATTGACATGCTTGACCGAGCTCAGCAGTGGATTGACTTGTTGGCTGATTGTTGTCCTTCGTTCTTTCGAGAGTGGACCATAATGACATCACTAAGCTAGAGTCAAGTTTCAATGTGCCCCACTGTGGCTTATCAGACCAACACAAGCTAAGAATACTCTACCTCAGGTCCGACACAAATAGTCCATGTGAACATTTGAGGTGGATACTCTAAATCTGCTGAGACATGAAGCTCTACAAGCATCCATTCCAGATCAGCATGAGACATTTATTCAGTGCCCATGCCTAGTCCCTAACTGAACTTGGGGAGAGAAGGAAAAGAATCCAAAAACTAAGAGACACAAGGTACTCCTCAGTCACACATGCCCTTTATATGCATGGACTTTCAATTTGAGTCCATTGACTCCAAGGGAGAATATTGATTTAGAAGGGAAGTACACTCCAAGTTGGGAGGTACTTCATAACCTCTGTCTTTGCTATACCTTCTTAGTTAATATCTCTTTTGTAAAAGCTTATTGATGTCAATAGGTTGTTTAAAAGTGAGAAACACAGCAGATGATGGTTTGTGAGTGACTATACTAGAAACTACAGAGCCCTCAGGGTTAGCCCTTTAGGAAAGAAGGGATAATCACTCTGGATATGCAATATACTAGTGGAAGTGTGAGTTAGAGAAACAACCCTAGAGAGGGCACATTCCCATTTTATAGGGGAGTAAACTGAGGCTAATAAAGTGTATTTAATTTGTCCAAGGTCACGTAGCTAATAAGTGGCAACACTTAGGTATCTTCTGACACCAGTTCCAAGGTTCTTTTTTTACTGTGCTTCTTTTGGGAGTCTAAAAGCATTTTTTTCAAAGCCAATAATTTGCAGCTCCATTAGCTTTGCAGCAGCCTGGGGTCCTGCCAACTTGCTAGACAGGGAAGAATGAGGATGGTCTAGAAAATCAAAAACACACGATTGACTTTTTCCTATGCTTTTGTTTCCTTTTCAATCTGCAAATTGGAACTTATGGAATTATTATTCTCTGGTCTCATACATAGTTTGTAACTATCAGGTCCAGCTTACAATAATGTGACTTGCAAAGCTCTCTTTCCATTCTCATTTTCTATGTTATATGATTTATATTTCCACCATTAAAAAATGCAAGAGTCACATCATACTCTGTTAGTTAATAGCTAACACTGTAACCAAGCCTTAGTTATCACCTCACATTTTAGTTATGATCCCAGAGCTTAGTTAATATCTAATATGTTAGTTATCAGCTTAAACTTTAGAAAAGACTCATATATAGTCAGCTGTGAGGAAGTTTCTGAAAGATAATATACTAATCTAGGAAGATGAGAATGCATTTTGTACTAAAAGACACATCTTCTTAACTGTTAACTTCATTAATCTTCAAACCACCCTTCCTTCCTCCATAATTTTAGTATCTGACTTCTAGACTGTTCCAACACCTGCCCTCACACTTGGTGAATTCATATTGACGACCTTGAAAACACCCTAGCCGTGAATTCATCAACCTCAATTCTCATGACATCTGTTTCCATTCTGCCTCTGCCTACCTGTACCTATGGGTACAGAAGGATTGTCTATACCTTAGATCTTATCATCACCAAAAATGGCTTTGCCTAAAAAGATGTAAAATTCTGAAAGCATTCTTTCTGATTGTCATTGCCTCTTCTATTATCTCAACTTACTTCACATTTTATTATGAATTCTAATACCCTCAGTCCCTCCCTATTTACTACTCAATTTACTCTGTGTTGTCTTCACTCTTTCCTATTCACAATCTTGACTATATAGCTAAGCAGGTCAAGAAATCCAGACTTCCCAGTCCACACTTAGAACCCCAGCTTTCTCATTTTTCTACCTTTTGTGTCCTCCTAATCCTCAATCCTAGGTCCTAGACCCTACTTGTCTTCTTTGCTCTGTCTTTCAAATCATTGACTACTCCTAAAGTCCTGAAATCATATAGATAGCTCCACTTCAAATTCATTCCTTCTAACATGGGACCTCATGGCTGCAGGCAATCACTTTATTTAGCCTTGATTGACTCACTATCAAACTCCCTAACGTTAAGTGTTCCAAGGCATCTCCTGTCTTATCAAGTCTACCCTTGTTACCCCTTCCTTCAACAATTTCCTCCTACTTAATGAGAAGATTGAGGCTATTAGTCCTTAGATCCCATTTCTCCCCTCTTCTTAACCTCAAAATCTCTCTAAATCTTCACCTAGTCTTTCTTTTTGCTTTAGTTTTAGGGGATGAAGTAATTTTCCTTGCTTAGGCTTACTATTACCCTTCCACCTTGATACCATCATCTACCATACCCCACCTTTAGTATGTTACCCAGATGATCAATCATATTCATTCTAATCCTTATCGTGTTCATATTCACAATGTTCTCCCTCCTCTCCTCTTCACAGAATTTCTTACTTTTTTCAAGACTTCCTGATTGCTCCAATAACCAGACCCTTTTCTCCTTAGACTATCTTTTGTATATTTTGTGTTTGTTCTGTTTGTACTTAACTATTTTTGTGTTTGTTCTGTTTGTACTGAACTATACACATGCTATTTTCACTGAAAGTAAGCTTCTTGAAATCAGAGACTATTTCATTCTGTTTGTATCTCCATTTCTTTTAGTGTTTGATATGCAGTAGATAATTATTTCTTGTTGACATATTCTTATATTTTCTCTATCTAAGCCCAGAAGCCAAGAGCACTGAAAATGGTGGTGTCCCCTAGGTCATTAGATTTGCTTCCAGTCCAGCCCCTGCAGGCCTCATCAAGGGGAGAAATCATTATGGAAAAGAAGCCCCTCCTTCCTCATCACCATCAACACAGCTGCTGCCTAATTGCCACCAACAGTTAGATAGGCACAAGAGCCCTGGCAGGGGCAGGAACCTTGGTTCTACTTCCAACTCAGACCTCACAGCTATCATCTAGGGAAATAGTTCCTATGAAAAAGGGGCCCTCTATCACCACCATTTTCCAACCAACTGCCACTCACCTGGGAGGCAGGCCAGCTCATTTGAAACAACAGTGCACCATGAGGGAAAGAAAGGAGGCAGTACATGCTGGGCAAGTCAAACTACCATCATTGCCTTCACCACCATCTCTCCTCAGATGCTGCTAGAGACATCCCAGGACCCTGAGCCCAAGAGCCTCAGGAATATCAATGCGTCTGGCCCATGGCTAGTCTTCATCTTGAGAAGATGCAGCCTGAAGACTGCTCTTGACAGTGCTAAAACCACATGTTCTGAACGTTCAGAAAAGGAAGATTTTGGTACTATCAAATGGTTCAACCTCAAACACTGGCATGGTTTTATCAGTTGAAATGACTTTGAAAAAGGGATAGTACCATCTGTTTGGCCACAGAACCCTAAAGAACATGAGACCTTTCCATTTGACTTGCAGCTGTAACCTCCTATATATGTGGTCTCCTCCATTAGACTATGAGCTCCTTGAGAACAGGGACTGTTTGACCTTTCTATTTGTATCACAAGAAACTAGTACAGTACTTTTACAATAATAAGCATTTAAGAAATGCTTCATATTCACTCTTGCTCACTCTCTTTGTATCTCCTCTTTCTCTGTCTTGCCTCTTCTTTCTATCTCCTCCTTGTTTCTGTCTCTCTCCTTCCCTCTGTGTCTCTGTCTCCATCTCTCTCTGTTCCTGTCTCTCTGTTTCTGTCTCTCTGTTTCTCTCTCTGTCTCTCTATCTCTACTTCTCTCCCCTGTTTCTCTCCCTCTCCCTTTTCCTCTCCTTCTTCCTTTCCTTTCTCTCTGTCTCTCCTCTCTCTGCCTCTCTCATTTTCTTCCTATGTGCACTCCTTTTCACAGCAAAATTTCTAGAACTCCTCATCTCCTTATAATTTGTCTTTTAAAGCTATCATTCTACTGAAATTTTTCTCCTAAAGGCCAACAATGGTATCTTAGGTGCTCATTCTGATGGATCTTTTCTCAGATCTCACCCTCCTTGAATTCTCTGGGATACTGAACACTGTTGACAATCCCTTCTTCTTGGATACGTTCATCTCCCTGGCTTCCTGTTGTCCTGTCTCCTGGTTCCCCTCCTAACCTTATGTCTGTACTTTCTCAGTACCACCCATTGACTCTTTATCTTTCTTTTTCCCCTTTAAAGTGAGTACCCCCCAGCCAGACCTTCATCATTTCTGTTCCAGGCAATTGCAACAGGATATTAATATTTTTTTCTGCTATAATCGGTCAGCTTTCCGATTTATCATCCTAAGGTTGCTGAAATATATTCCTAAACCAGAGGCCTAGACCTGCCATATTCCTGCTCAAAAACTTTCAGCAACTCCCTATTGCCCCAGGAGAAAATACAAATTCCTTAGCCTGGTATATTAGGTCTTGCATGATCTGTTTCAAAGTTATTTGTGCTGTATTGACTAACCGAATCTTATCAGAGAACACCAGTCAAGCAATACTGATGTTTCTGAAAGGTTTACATTTGTTAGAAGTACTCTGAAATGTTGTTGAAGGCTCTGTAAAATATCTACACATCAGTTAAAGCTGCTATTCAGTACTTAGAGCAAAAATATACTTGAGGACAAGGCAAATGAAGATGGAAAATCCATAACTTTGTTATTTAAGAAGGTCAGTTTGTTCACATGCACAGTATCGCTACAGTTTCTTTAAAATTGCATTGACTTATTTTCCTTTTCACTCTAACAAAATAGGAGATTGTTTTTAAATGTATAGCAACACAACATATTTTTAAAATGTGCATCGGGTTATAGTAAAGTTAAATAAAATTACATGGCATTTTGTTATTTATTAAAGCAAGCAGGAATTTATCTGAGTTTTTATTAACATTTGATTTTGCAAAATATTCATCTGATCCCTTTTAAATTAAATGTTTTAAAAAATCAAACCAAAAAATGTTATTTATGCTGTTGTTTTTCTTTTTATTGTTATAATCAATTTTTATATTGCCTATATTTACCTCAAAATTCTTCCCCTCACCCCCTGCCAGAGAGCCAACCTTTAGAACAAAGTTGCTGGGGATTCTTTTTAGGAAAATTTTAAAACTTCAGCTAAACCAATAAACAGATAAAAAAAAAATCTGACTTTCATGCAATGTTCCACACTCAAAGATTCCCCCATTTTGCAAACAACTGGGGAGAGGTGTCTTCTTCTTTGGGATCAATCTTGGTCATTATAATTTTGCTACATTTATTTTTCATTATTTTGTGACTCTTTATACTGTTGTAGTATTGTTTATTGATTCTGCTTACTTCACTTTGCATCAGTTTGTCTAAGTCTTTCCATGCTTCTCTCTATTTATGATGTTCTTCATTTCTTATAGCACAGTATTATTCTATTATATCCATATTCCATTATTTCTTTAATCCTTCCTCAGTCAATGGATATTTCCTTCGTTTCAAGCACTTTGCTACCACAAAAAGCAATACTACAAACATACCAGTATATACAGGGACTTTCTTTTGTCAGTGATATTTTAGGGGGTAGATGTACAATTTCAGGGTCGAAAGAGAAAATAAGTCAAGGATGACCAAGGGCTAACATTTTAGCCACTGTATTTGCACAATTCAAAATTGTTATACAGAATGGCCATACCAATTCATAGCTTCACCAATAATATATTAATGTTCCTGTTTTCCCTCAACTTTTCCAATGTTGATTATTCTCTTTTGTCATCTTTGCATTTTTCTGAGTATAAGGTGAAACATCAGGTTTTTTATTGCATTTTTAATTATTATTAGTGCTTTAGAGCATGCTTTTAGATGACTGTTTATCACTTATAATTCCTCTTTTGAGAATTGTTTATTTTCAAGAGGGGTTTAACCATTCCCTTTTTTAACCTTATTTCACATGACTCATTTTCATTTAAAATTAGCTTATTAGCTGTTCCTTGAACTTGATATGTTATCTCCTACCTCCATATGTTAGTACATTTCCTTTCCTCTACCTTATTATTTCTTTGTCTCTCTTCCGTCTTCTCTCTCTTCCTCCTTCCTCCTCCTGCCACACAAACATACAAATACACACATATCACCATCAGATCCTTGCATATTGCCTTGCACATAACAAGTCATCAATAAATATTTTGTATTTATTAGTTAAATTAGAGTTAAATTAAAAAACAGTCTTCAATATTTTATGTATTCTTCACCTGACATTTGCCCTAGAAAATGACTGAAATCTCCTATTTTCATATATCTCACCATTAAAATGACTCTTATAGGAATACCCAGGAACTCAGGGAAAAACTTCTCTTGTCTTTTACTTTTCCCTTATGCTTCTCATAGCATGTGCCCTTTACTGAAACTGAGCATGGAAAGTTAGAGTAATTGCTTACTTTCATTGCCCTCCTGCTTCTTACTCACCATCCATATCAATTCCAGTTCTGCCACAAGGATCATGATCTAATGCATTAGTTATATACTTGTTCCATGAATTAGAGGAAGACATATTCCTAGTATTGTCCTGTAGTCCTCAGTCCTTTGGTATTAAGGTTTGAGCATCAATATCCATGAAACTCTTCTTCAACTTTCTCAATACTAAAATCTTTAGCTCTGACTCATAGAATGTCTTCACTATAAAGATGTTCTCTCTGTGACTGAAACCCAGATAATCTGTCTCCTATGAAAAACAAGCTGTTCAATAGAAACTTTTAGACAAAATTCAATAGCTCAACATTTTTTCTCATAGTCTGTGAAATAAACTCTTCATATAATCCCAGGAATCTGCATGAGGCAGTGATATGGTGAATTCCCAACATCTTCACTGGAGAGTTTATAGACAACTTAGCCCCAGGGTGAGTAATTGTATTGACACAGGTATCAATGTTTCTCCCAGTGGCTTTCTGGTCCTCAAATTTGCTACTAATCTCTCTTGATGTAGACAGGATTAACTAAAATCTAGGGGATTCTGGACCTCTCAGGAAGCAAAATTAATTCATGAGTTACTAGAATTGCTTTTGGGGGTTAAAGAATTCTCTAAAACCCTCCTATTAGGTGGTTTCCTACAAATATATAGTTTAAAATGGACATAATATGAACCATTTGAGGAAATTTTAGGTTAACATAACAGAACATTTTAATGCAAAATAGCATCTTTCAATGGGAATGGTGCTATTTAACAAACCCTAAAGATTTTCATATTAGAGAGAGAGAGAGAGAGAGAGAGAGAGAGAGAGAGAGAGAGAGAGAGAGAGAGAGAGAAAGGATTACATTGAAATAGCACATTTCTCAATTGATTGAACTGGCAAAAATATCAAGGACCAAGTGGTTCTAATGAATGAGAAAGGGGATAAAAATAAGTATGGAGGTAAGTAGGAGAGAAAAGGGTGAAGACAGTGGATGGACAGGGAGAAAAGGAAAGAAAGGGAAGGTGGGGGGTAGGGATATGGAGAGAGTTGAGAAGGCTCTGATGAGTCCCCACAGCTTCCTTTGCAGAAGTTAAGTGCTACAGAACTCATTCCACTCTTGGAGTTTCTGACAGCAAAGAAGAGGGACATATGGAAGTCATTTAAGAAAAGAGTAGAAGAAGAAGAAAAATTATTCTGTTGCAGGAAGAATTAAAGATGGAGAGACAATACAAGGAGGCTGAAGCTCCTTGAAGAAGAAAATAGAAATCATGTAAAGATACATAACAGTATGGATCAGTTCCCCTACAGGAAGAATTATCAAATTATAGAATCTCTAATTAATAGGAATCCCAGAAAACATCTACTCCATCCCATTAATGAATTCCCTCTGTAATATAATTGACAGGAGGTCATCCGTGCTCTGAAGATCTCTATTGATTTGGAACTCAATCAAGTGCTAATAATTCTAATAATAATAATAATAGCTAACATTTATACAGCATTTACTATATGATAGGCACTATGCTAAGCATTTTACAATTATTGTCTCTTTTGAATTTCACAACAATCCTGGGAAGAAGGTGCCAATATTATCTCCATTTTATAGATGAGGAAACTAAGGCAGATGCTTCATTCCAATATGAGATATTTTTCATTATTAAGAAGTTCTTGTTAAATTTAATTCCAGCTCATACTAAAGCCTCATGCCAAATATCATCTTTTCCATAGAGGCTTCCCTGCTCTCCCAATTTAGTAATGAGTATCCTTCTCAGGCAAAAGATAGTCATTTTATAATTCCTTAATGCACTTATTATGTAACATGATTTATTACAGTAATTAGTGTATATCTGCCCTGGAGTATAAGCTACATGAGGATAGGAACTCTGCCCTATTTAAACTTTGTACCTCTGCCAGGACCTAGCCTTTCTCAAAGTTTCTCCTTTAAGAGTCTATATTTGACTTTTCTTTACCAGACACAATTTTCACTTCTATCATACCTATTATTCTTTGTGACTCTCCCAATGCCAGCCTTGGCACCCAAACTTTCTATCTTTCTTCCATATTAAAACTTTGAAAGCTTCATTCTTAAATTTTAAACACTGGTGTCAATGATCCCTTTTCTCCTCTTCCTTCTTCTGTCTAGGTTCTAAGATTGGAGATGATATAAATGAAAAGGAGGGACCTGGCAGAGTTCCATGATATTATATATCACGTTAAAGTACTCTCACTTTGTAGGAGAAAGGGTTTTATGATGGGTGAACAGACGTCCTAATAATTGTGGAGTTTTAGTGACTGTGAGTTTTTAGTGTACAGCCCTCCCTCACTCAAAACAAAGTCAAGTGCAAGTCATGTCATCATTTCTCTGATGGCCTGGTCTTCTTCAGCAATGAAGGACGAACACATCATGATAAATAAACAATTCCCAAGATTAACAAGTTTCATCTTCCCTTCTAAGGATGTAAACAGTTTGCCCATATTGAATAACAAGATTTTTCCCCCTGTTTACCTTTTTATGCCTCTCTTGAGACTTGTGTTTGAAGATCGAATTTTCTACTGAGCTCCAGCTTTTTCATCAGGAAGGTCTGGAAATCCTTTATTTCACTGAATGTCCATCTCCTTGCCTGAAATATTCTCAACTTTTCTGGATAATTGATCCTGGATTGTAGCCCCAACTTCTCTTGCTTTACAGAATATCATATTTCAATTCCTTTGATCTTTTAATGTAGAAGTTGCAAGGTCCTCTGTGATCCTAACTGTAGCTCCTTGATATTTGAATGGTTTCTTTCTGGCTGCCTGCAGTATTTTCTCCTTCACTTGATAGTTCTGGAATTTGACAACAATATTCCTTGGCTATTTTAGTTTGGAATCCCTTTCAGGGGGTGAACAGTGGATTCTTTCAATGACTATTTTGCCCTCTGGATGTAGGACTTCTGGGCAGTTTTCCTTGATGATTTCTTGAAAGATATCGCCCAGGCTCTTTTTTTTCAGCATAGGTTTCTGGTAGACCAATAATTCATAGATTTACTCTCCTGAATCTATTTTCCAGGTCAGTTGTTTTTCCAATTAGATATTTTGCATTTTCTTCTATCTTTTCATTCTTTAGATTCAGTTTGACTGATTCTTGATGTCTCATAGAGTCATTAGCTTCTACTTACCTGATTCTAATTTATATCAAATTGTTTTCTTCATTTAGCTTTTGCGTCTCCTTTTCCATCTGTCCAATTGTTCCTTTTAAGGTGTTATTTTCTCCAGCTAGGTTTTGTACTTCCTTTCCATATGTCCAATTTTCCTTTTAAATTGTTCACTGAAATCTTTCTCCATATTTTTAAAATCATTGGTCATTTTTTTTCTTCTATTTTTCTAATTTGACTTTTAAAATCCTCCTTCAGCTCTTCCAAGTATGCTCTTTGGCCTTGTGACCAGTTCATATTCCCTTCTGAAGTTTGGGAGCACAGTCTCAATGCTGAACTCTTTGGTATTCATGTTTTGGTCCTTGTCCCCATAGAAAGATTCTATAGTCTTTTCTTTTCTGTTTTGCTTCTTACTCATGATGGTCACCCTTTTCCTAGCTTTTAAAGTAGATCTCTGCTTCTGGGCCACAAGGTGCTCTGTCCCACAGTTCTTGTGACTAGAACTTGAGGTTTTGTATGTTATGATCTCTGGTTCTTTCAGCTAGAACCTAAAATGCTTCAGTTTACATGGCACTGAGCTGGCTAGTGTTGGAAATCAGAGGCCAGGTGAAGTATTCCTGGGTTTCCCCAGAGTTACCCTGGAGCTAGCTGGGTAATTAAATGTGGGGGAGGGGTGGTCTGGCCACAGAAGGATTCCTTTGCTGAGTGAGAACATAAGCAAGCTCAGCAGTTGGTGAACCTGTCTGAGCTAGTGTCTTCCTGATTCCCCTGGGGCACTGAGGCATGCCTGGGATCCTGGCATTGGCAGTTGCAGGCTCCAACCCCTGGGGTTCAGGATCTCCTCTCAGTTTGCTGAGGTGGGGCTGTCTGGGATAGCTCTGGTCCTGTGCTGGTCCCCTTCAGCCACAGCAGGAGGGATCCCCCTTGTGATTTTCCCAGCTTCACAGGCCAAGAGACAGTTTGCCTCTTTGGCTAATCCCACTTTTCCAGTTTTTTTTTTTCCTGAGGAAATATTTTATGGGTCTTTCAAGGTCAACAAGGGGAGGGGCAAAGCATTTACCAATTACTCTGCCATCTTGACTCCCAGAAGTTCAAGCAAGTGACTTACAGACATTTAATCTGTGAGCTGATAGTCTCAGGAGCAGCTGCTGCAGATACCTGGGACTCCAGGCTGTTGTTTGGTTAAGCTGGACTCTCATCCTGGCCTGATATGCCCCAGATTCTGCAGTGTGGCCCCTGCCTCAGACTACATGGGGCTTCCTTCTCAGCCCTGCCATGGTGAGGATCATACTAGTACAGCCTGTGCACTGTGTGCCCTTCCAAACACTTTCACTGCCATCCTTAAGCTCTTTTGATCCTCTCAAAATATCTGTGAGATAGATAGGACTTGGCTTATTATCAGTATTTTAAAGAAGAGTAAGTATATTTTAATTTGGTTCAATTCACTGTGGCTCCTAAGGAGTATAACCCATGAGCTAATTAATATGTCAGCATGGATATCTGACCATTACTCTATGGGATCACCTAAGAATCAAGAAATTCTAGAGTTGTAAGTGACATTAGAAGTGATCTAGCCTATTCCATACTCAGGGTAAGAATCCTCTTGACCATTTCCCCATCAGATGGTGGTACAGTTTGTGCTCAAGCACTTCCAATTATAGGGAACTCATTTCTTTATAAGTAATCATTTGAAATCTTACAGAAATATTAGAAGACATCTAGTTCTTCCTCTAACTGAAATATGAATCCCTTTTAAAGTATTTCTGAAAGTTGACCACTGTGCCTTACTTTAAAATTATCCACTGAAAATCAAATCTTTTAAGGCTGTCCTTCCATTTTTACAATTTCTTAGGGGAGGCAGCATTATGTACTAAATAGAGAGCTGACCTTGAAACTGGGAAGACCTGGGTTGCCAAGTCAGCCCCATACTGGTTGTACTACCCTGGACAAGGTACTTAAGCTCTCAGAGCTCTAGAACAAAGATGTCAGTCACAAAGAGAGGGCCTCCAGAAGACAGCAGGAACCAGGTTAAAATATAAATGTTTAACTAAATTAATAAAAGATACAATACAACATAGATAATGTTAATATGTGATTTTCTTTTTTCTGAGGGGGTTAAAGTTAATGTTAAAGTAACTTGGAGATTTTCCCTGCCCTGTACTAGACCCATGTGACCTACTTTAAGCTTTGACTCAGTTCACAGCCAGAGTCACATGAAGCCAATGGGAGCATATTGTTGAACAGGTGGAGCAGAACTGGTGGAGAGACTGAAGTAAAGCTGAGGGACAGGCAGCAGGAGGAGCAGAGCAGCTAGAATGAATGAAAGAGGCAGTGAGTTTGCTTAAGGGAGCTTGTTTGTGGGGAGGGCTGGCAGAGGGAAGGTTTGGCAGTGGTGTTCCACTCTCTATTGCTAATGTGTACAAATTTCATCATTACTATGGTGAAATTGGCTTTCTGGTATCTAAATAAACATCTTGATTTCATCTTTGAGGAAGAAAGTTTATATTTTGAAAATTTACCCTGGAAATACACCTGCATATCCATAGACACTGCTGTGGGTATCACATTGGCACTACAGGAGAGGTAGTTGGAATTAAGTGACTTGCCCAAGGTCACACAGCTAGTAAGTATCATGTATCTGAGGCCAAATTTGAACTCAGGTCCTCCTGACTCCAGGGTCAGTACTCTATTCACTGCACCATCTAGCTGCTCCTATATGTGGATTTCTAAGTCAATATTTGACCAGAAAAAAACAGCTTCTATTTGAGTGTGACATCACTGTTATACAACTCTCTAAAACTGTAAGTTGAAAGGAAGGGACTGAG
Source organism: Bettongia penicillata ogilbyi (assembly GCA_023548195.1). NCBI lineage: Eukaryota > Metazoa > Chordata > Mammalia > Diprotodontia > Potoroidae > Bettongia > Bettongia penicillata. The sequence goes on along the minus strand of JAJHZJ010000044.1, from coordinate 7,059,008 downwards.
GTACATTGAATAAGGAGTTTCCTTGCCCAATAGCTTCCTTTACTGATGAAATCACAGGTCCAGTCTGTATCTCTCCTCTCTCTCTTAAGATACTATTCAATTATATGGGAAAAGGAAATGAGATAAACCATTTTCAAATGAAGAATTGTTTCAAATCATTTTGGTGGTGGTGGTATTGGGTCATTTCAGTCATGCCTGACTCTTTATGATCTCCCTCGGACTTTTCTTGGCAAAGATAATGGAGTGGTTTGCCATTTCCTTCTCTGGCCCATTTTACAGATGAAGAGCTGAGGCAAACAGGGTTAGGTGACTTGCCAGGATCACATAGCTAATAAGTGTCTGAGGTCAGATTTGAACTCGTGAAGATGAGTCTTCCTGACTCCAAACCTAGTGTTCAATTTATTGTGCCATCTTACTGCCCTCCAAATCATTGCTCATAAAAGAAATGAAAATCAATACAACTGTGAGCTTTTACCCCACAGCCAGAAAATTGACAGAGGTCACAAAAGATGGGAATAGTCAAGGTTGGAGGGGCTGTGAAAAGATAGGCATAGTAGTATCTTGTTGATAGAGCTGTGAATAGCTTCAATCATTCTAGGATTGTGCTAACAAAATGAGCAAAATATCCATATCCCTTTCACCCAGAGATCCCACTACTCAGAATATACTACCAAAATGATAAAGACCCAAAAAAAAAATTCCCACATGCACCAATATATTCACAACAGCACATTTTGTGACAGCAAAGAACTTGAAACAAAGTAAACAGGCATAGATGAGAGCTTCTAAATAAATTGTGGCATGTGAATAAACTCTCCAATAATAATCCTTGGGGCTCAAAAAATATTTTTCCCAATAAAGAAGCTCTTCCATGAACTGAGTCAAAGTCTGACTCCTTGAACTTGCCCTTCATCGGTTCTAGTTCTGTTCTCTTGGGCAAAGAAAGCAGATAATCCATCTCTCTACGACAGCCCCTTAGATATGTCAATACCGATTGCTGCTCCTCCTGGCAAATAGCAAGCAGCAGTTTGACCAGAAATTCTCATCGTCTATGTTGAAGGGCAAAGCTACAACCTCCTTCTGAACAAGGGTCCCACATGGGAATTCAGGCGTTCAGGAGTCCTGGTGGGGTCAAGGAAAATAACGTACAATGACAAAAGCTTTCACAAGGGAGGGACTTGGAAATAGTATAAATAGTATTACCCTCTAGCCTGGACCAGTGGGCTGTTCTCTTCCTGAACAGAAACCATAGTTCAATGTGGCATTTAGGGGCACTGGAAAGGGATGGCATCAGTGACAATATCTGAAGATGGATGGCCATAATACCATAGCTGTATTAAACTGTCATAGGCAATATTCCCATCAGGCCTGTAGATAAAATACTGGCTTAAAGCAATGCCATGCTACTGAGTTCAAGACCCTAAATTATGCCTAGGGTTAGCCTGTTGTTAGAGAGGTAAGATGGATGCTGTAACATTAACCATACCATCTGAAGCTATCAAAAATGTCAGTGGAGATGAAGAATACTGATGTAGAAGTGCATTTTTAGACTTATATATTAAAAATATATCAGAACATTAGGCAGGGAGTCAGTGGAACACAACCTGTCTTGGTTTTCCAGAATAATATTAGCTTACATTTATACAGTTCTTCAGAATTTACAAAGCAGTTTCTTCAACATTGCCCCACAAAGTAGGTAGGATTGATATTATTTTTCTCACTTCACCAAGAAAGAACCAGAGACTCAAAGAAATTATGTGACCTGCCCAAGGCCCCGAGGCTAGTAAGAGCCAGAGTGAAGAACTCAGACAGAAATCTTTCCACTCTATACTGATCCCTTAGAAACCTAGTTAATCATTTCATAAGCAATGGAAAGACATTCTTTGTTTCCCACACTATAAAGAAAACAAAGAAACATGGCATTATTTGTTGTCTTCAACAAATGGGTATAATCTGTAAACTGAGTTTGGAGTTTTCTATTCAATGAGGCAGACATCCTTGAATTATGAGTAATCATAAAAGTCCAAATTCAGGTCTTCATAGGATTCAACCTACTTTTCTATTCTTATCTCACATTACTATAATTCATATACATTACATTCCAATCAAATTGAACAATTTGCCTTCCCTGATTTCATGTTATCTGTCTTGACTCCATCCACATCTTTGTTCACACTATCCCCTACGTCTGAACTGGCCACCTGTCTTCCCCCATCTCCACTGATGAAATCTTACCCATTCTACTCGGCTCTGATAAGATGCTCTCTCTTCCCTTACAACTTGCATTATGCCCCATATGGAAGTGATTGTATGATGTTATGGTATGAGACTTAAAGAAAAGTCCCATACTTTAGGTTTTCCTTCTTGGGTCCAAAAATAGTTAAAATGAGTTTCATTAAAATCGATTTTGCTCTTAAGAACTAGAAAAAAGAAGGCTAAGGAGATTAAAGGAAAAGAAAGGCCCAAAGAAACTTCCACCTGCCTTTGAAATAACTTTGTTATATTTTCCCCTTAGTGAAACTGTAAAGCTAATGACAGATTTCACCATCATGAAGGCTCGTGAAACACTGGGAATTGGGGGGAAACATTGAAAAATATCAAGTGATGAAGGAGAAAGGAAAAATCACAACTTAGATATTTTGATTCTATATTGGAATTGTCAAGGAATGAGGGATGATGAAGTTAGATAATTGCTAATTAAAGTTGGATAGGATGGACAAGGAGCCAGATGAGTGTCCCTGCCTTCCAATGGGGCCCCCATTGACTGTCATACCGGATCTTGATTAAGCTTCACAAAACGGTTAAGTGATTAAGTTTTGAGTCATTTTGGAATAGACTATAGCTCATCACCACTGAGCCATGGCCCTTCTTTCATTACGGGTTCCCTCCTTTGGCAAGCAATGTATTTGGGCTGGGGGTAGAAGTGGTATCAGCTACAGCAGTAAGGAGCTAAGCAGAAGTCTGTCTTTTCTGAGATTAGCATCACTTTGTGGCCCCATGTACAAATTGACACAACTTACATCAGAAACTGGTTTTACAGAAACCCTAGTTAAGTCAAGTGATGTTATAGGTAGATTCATGGATAAGACTGGACCCAGAAGACAAACAGAGGTTTCTCTACACTTCAAGCATAACACAGTGATAGGAAACAATGATATTTAGGGGACTTAATACAGCTAGGGTTCAAGTTGTAGCTCTGATCAAAGCTGAACTTTGGTATCTTAGGAGATGGGTAGAACAGGGATGCAGTGGATTTTCTCAATCTTCATGGAGTTCTACTATGTCAGGCTTTCAGTGCATTTTAGTGGGAAGATAAATGGACTTGGAGTCAAAAGACCTGAGTTTGAGATATAATTTCACCACTTAACTCACTACAGGAGCAGGAATGAATCACTTAACGATTCTGAGACAAAGTTTCATCATATGTAAAATAGGTACAATATTGAATCTTTCAGCACCTGCCTTGAAGTAGTACAAGAAAAATACTCCATAAACTACAAAACATTTTAGAAATTGTATTATTGTCATTACCGATATTATTTTTGTTGTTGTTAACAATGGTAACCAAAAATAAGTCGAGAGGCAATTTCCTTCTTCTAAATCAAAAAGGAAGGTTTGGAGAGAAAAGGGAAAAAGAGCTATAAAATATTATATAAGAAGTTCCCAAATCTAATCTACATATAGTCTTTGTATTCATTTTGTCTATTTCATCCATTTCAGATAGAGGTTAGTAAGACAAAATAAATGAACCAATGGAAAAAAAATAGATTCATAGTCAGAAGAAAAGGTTTCAAACCCCATCTCTGCCACTCATTATCTGTGTGGGCCTAGGAAAGACACTTAACTTCACTGGACCTCAGTTTCCTCATCTGTAAAATGAGAGAGTAGGAATAAAGTGCCTTCCAGTTCTACATCTATGATGCTATGATCCCAATGGCCTATAATGCATTATGGTCACAAGACCCTTTCCTCACAATAACACTCTTCATTAAGTCATAAGTCATAACTTCATTTTACATATGAGAAAACTATGGCAAAAAGATTTTAGGTGTCTCACCTACAGTCAGACGCTAAGTGACGAAGTCAGGACTAGAACCCAGTGCTCCTAAATCTGAGACTATTTCTCTTTACAATCACAGTCTCTAGAGTGAATATGCAGAGATAGCCTAGTCAAGAGCTTAAAATATCAGCCTGGTAGACCAGACTTTTGCTAGCCTTTAATAATTTCTCTGTTATATCGCTGTGTGATTTTTTAAAAAGCAGTTTCTCTCTGTTCCATTGCTGGGAAAGTTGGGGGTACAGGAGGAAGGGAAGGAAAAGTAGGGTTAGACTGGGCAAAATGTGTATATATATTTACTCTAGGTTTCATTGTGGTAGGGATGCCTTGATGAGAATGTTCCCAGTGGGACATGAACTGGGATGAGCAGTCGGCTCTGTTCCAGCCAGTTTTCTTTTAACTTTAACCACAATGAAGCAATGACTTTGCTAAGAGTTGCTGTTTGTTTGTTTTCAGTAATGCATTCTGAATCCTAGAACCTGGAGCTTAAACATATTTACTAGTGAATTGACTGATTTAATGTATTTCTTTAATACCAGCAAAAATAACCAACCAACATTTCACTATCCGGGTGATTTCTTACTCTCATTACACCATCTTATTCTCGTTCTTATTATTATTCAGTTGAGGAATACACTTAGCTTCAATCAATAATCTTCCCACAACTTCCTTATTCACATTCCCTACCTACAATGCTTCTGCATTCTCTCTCTCTCTCTCTCTCTCTCTCTCTCTCTCTCTCTCTCTCTCTCTCTCTCTCTCTCTCTCTCTCTCTCTCTCTCTCTCCCTCTCCCTCTCTCTCTCTGTTTCCTTCCTCCCTTCCATTAAAATCCCTCCAATATCCCACAATCCCACATTTGTTTGCTCCATCATTTCTTTTCAGTACCCGGATTGTTTTTGAGAAATTTTCTCTTCACTTCATACAGGAAAAATCTAGATTAAGTAAGAAGCAGAGTACAATGGAAAGAGTATTGAATCCATATTCAGGAAGAAAACCCTGGTTGAAGTATAATCCTCCTCTGGATTTGGAGCAAATCATTTACCTTCACTGGTATGTTATTTTCTCTTCTACAAAAAGGGAGGATTGAACTAAATGATATATAAATACCTCTTCCACTCTTACTTTCTATATTCTAAAGTCCCTTCTAGCTCTGGCATTCTATGTTTAAAGATCCCTCCCTATTCTACACCCAGGACTGTCTCCCACCTAGAGAAAGAATAGGTGTTTAAACACACTGGATGATTGCTTATCAGGAATGTTGAAGAGGAGATTCATTAACCAAGAGGAGACTGGACCAGTTAATTTCTGAATTCCATTTCAGTCCCTAACTTCTAGGAGACAGTCCCTGTGTTTCATTATTCCTATTATCACATTTAGAGTAGAGGGGGATGGTTAAGAAATCCTCTTTGCAGATAAGGGAAATTCTCCAAGAACAGTCCTCCAATAACAGACGCTATGCAATGAGGATAAGAAGGAACACCAAGTGTGTTGTGGAGGAGGAAAAAATGCATTTCAGTTCCAAAAAGGACGATCCTTCAGCTGCAGTGAGAATTCAAAAGCCATGCCGAAGAGTGAATTGGGCTGAGCAACCTGTAGCTTGCTCCAGTGGGCTGATGAATAAGGCAAATGCACACATTTCAATTTCTACAGCAACTGGCCATCCATCCTTCAGCTAAATCACCTTGCCTTCTTATTTATCTAGCGGTTATATCTGGTTGCTAAATGGATCTGCAGGTAGTGATGTGTCTTCCTTGATTTGCTCATGGTTGTGGCAACCAGGCATTTAATAATTGTCAAACAGGATACTGTATTCAAGAGGATAGATATGATGAAAGATTGAATTAGACACTGTGGCCAGACTACCTACTGAGCAGGGAAGCATTTTGTTCTAGCAAATAAAATCAGCATTGGGAAGACAAAACAGAATTCCAAATGAGTGACTTAAAAGGTTTACCCCAAACTCAATAACTGGATCTGCACAATGAAGCTTGGGAACCTGGGTCTTAATTTAATACACCTAAGATGCCATTCTATCTCTTTTCTTTTGATCTATGCCCATAGTGCCTTCAAGAATCACACCTTCTAAAAAGTTTTCCCCAATGATTCCTGACATCCTCCTTCACAGTCATAAAATCTTAAAACTGAAAGAGATCTCAGGGGTCATTTAGTCTAACTCTTATCTGAAGCAGAAATAAAATCATGACATATAGGAATCTATCCTCCACTTAATGAATTCTAAATATGGGGACCCAATTCTACTAATCCGTGAATTTAATTTTTTTCATTTAACAAGTAGTTATTTTCTCTCTATTCCACCACTCCTCATGCTGATATTTAAAAAAGAAGAAAAAAGATTTCTATAATAAATAAGCATAGACAACATGACTTCCCCCACCCCCCAAAAATGTGTGTTATTCTGCATCTTGAATCCATGACCCCTCTGTCAAAGAATAAATAGCAGGCTTCATCATAAGTCCTTTGGAATCATGATCGGCCACTATATTTATCAGAACTAGGTAACTTTTAGCTAATATTTATATAACATTCTAAGGCTTTACAAAACACTTTACATGTACCATTTCATTTTATCCTCATAAGAAGTGCTGTTAATATTCTCATTTTATAGATGAGGAAACTGAGGCAGTTTGAGGTTCAATGACTTGCCTCAGATCAAACATATGATTAAGTGTCTAAGGGAGGATTTGAACTCAGGTCTTCCGGGCTCCAAGTTCCATACTCTATCTACCCTACTACCTAACTGCCTTCAAGAGTTCTTAAATCTTGTATAATTGTGTTTCCTCACAGTCCTGTTGTTATTACAGAAAATGTCCTTGTGGTTCTGCCCATTTCATTCAGCATCAGTGGCAGCTAGGCGGTGCAGTGGAGAGAGCACCAGTACAGGAGGACCTGAGTTCAAATCTCACCTCAGACACTTGACACTCATCAGCTGTGTGACCTTGGGCAAGTCACTTAACCCCAATTGCCTCATCCTGGGTCATCTCTAGTCATCCTGATGAATATCTGGTCACTGGATGTAGATGGCTATGGAGAAGTGAGGCTGGTGACCTGCACAGCCCTCCCTCACTCAAAACAAAGTCAAGTGCAAGTCATGTCATTATTTCTCTGATGGCATGGTCTTCTTCGGCAACAAAGGACAAACACACACACACACACACACATTCAGCATCAGTCCATACAAGTCTTCCCAGGTTTCTCTAAAATCATCTGTTTCATCATTCCTCACAAGAGCCATCCATTACATTCATATATCATAATTTGTTTAGTAATTCTCCAAATGATGGCCACTCCTTTAGCGTCCAGTTCTTTGACGTTACAAAAAGCATTGATATAAGTATGTTTGTACATATGGATCTCTTTTCCTCTCTTTGATCACCTTGAGATAAAGGACTAACGGTGCTGCCACTTAATCCTTCTTAAGGAAGGACATTCCACTTTGTACAGTTCTGATTATTAAGGATTTTCTTCTTTACTGGAGATGAATTTCCCCTCCTCTCCCTTTACCCCATTTGCTCCCAGACCTGTCGGCTATGACCAAGTTGAACAATTCAGGATTCCATGCAGCAATCGTTCAAATACTTGGAAATAGCAATCATGTCCTACTCATCTCCTGCATTCCTTTCCCCATGTACACACCTAGTTCCTTCTATATTGATCTTTGTGTATATCCAATTTATATTGGATCCAGGCATATTCTATTGTCATTGTTTTCTTTTTCTTTCATTATTTACTGTCATACCTGGACAGAGGAGACATCATGACAAAGCTGACCAGACTAGGTGATGCGGGGCAGGGGAGGTGAGACAGGCAGGGGCCAGGAAAATGGTAGTATATGACTAGGAGCCCAGCTAAACAAGAGAGATATAAATCAGAAGCATGCGTCTAAATAAGCAAGAAGACAAGTCTAGGAACATTATCTTAAAACAAAACGTAATCCAACTGTCTTTCAAATTGGATGGGTACATTTTAGGTTAAATAGAAGTAATAACACAGAATCCAATTTATGGAGAGTTTGCCTGTCTATACTTTATAGAAACACTAGTTTCAGTCAAAATAAACAAAAAGATCACATAGTTATAGCTGAATAGACCTTGAAGTCATCTAGTTAGGGATGTGCTGGTAAATGTTTAACAACTGGCTCCTCTGCCCCCGAAAAGTCAGTACGTGTGTGATATGTCTTAAAATGTAATCTGCATTATTAACTTTCTCTGGGTCAGTTATTTAAGCCTAAGCAACCAATAAAAAATAACTAATTTTTAGCATTTAACAAGTTCCAAGATGTAAACAGTCACACTGAAAACTAAAGAATTGGGTCTCAAGAGCCAGGCTGAACTGGTTTCAGCACACCCTTACACTTAGTCCAATCCCACATTTTACAGATTAGTAAATTGAGATGCAATGCTGTTAAATGAACAGTCTCTCAGATTAGATAAGATAGCATTAAATGAAATTAGGAAAGTGAATTTGAATTTGTTGAGAGGAATCACAAAATGCATCCTAAAGCCAAACAGCTATAATTTGGCGATTACTTACATGTGGTTTGGTTTGGTTTTTAAGAATTCTTCCCTCTTCCCTTCTATTGCCTTGAATCACCTAAGCCCTAACTCTTATAGCAGTTTTCCAGTTTACAAGTGAATTTCAACATCCTTATCTTATTTGTTTCTCACACCAGTTTTGTGGGGTTAGTATATTCAGGTACATCTATTTCACAGATTGGGAAAATGAAGTTCAAGGAAATAAAGTGAAATGAGTGTCCCTGCTTTAAAGAAATACTAAAATGTTTTGAAAATTGTTAGTGTTTCTCCTTTGTGTACTTGTCTAAATAACAAAACAAAACTTAATTCTACATTCTCCATTCCAGATGTCTTTCCCAAGAGTATCTCCTTTTTCAGCTTTCTTTCATATATTGTCTTTCCCCTTTAGAATGGAAGCCGCTCCAGGGCAGGGTCTGTCTTTCTTTTTGCCTGAATTTGTATTCCCAGCACTTAGCACAGTTTGTGGCACCTAGTAAGTGCTTAAAAAATGCTTGTGGATCTATGGCTTACCTGACATCACAAAGTTAATTAAGTAACATGTGGCATTAAATTTCAAGTCTTTCTAAATCCAAATCCAATGTTCCTTCACTATATTATGCTGTCTCTGTGGATGTTAGAGTGGATTAGAATCTAGGTTATCTCAAGTTCAGGAAGCCATTTGGAAGTTTAAAAACATTTTATTCGCATTCGTTTTTTTTTCTTCCACTTCCCAAAGAAAACCACACCATGACAAAAAAGAAGTTGCCCAAGAGGTGAAAAGACTAGGTAGCATGGATGTTCCAAGTATAGTGAGATTCCTTGGCATCTGTCTGCACCTCTGGAGTTATTTACAACCTCCAATCCATCCTGGCACATTTTTGTTCTCACCATGGCAACCAGCAAGAGTTATCTTCAGTGCTATGGTTAATCTGGCTGCTGTTTGTTTCTCAGCTGTGAATCCCTCATTTTCATTTCCCCTCATTTCATGGGCTCCAATCCTCAAAATTTTAATTCATTCATTCAAGAATTTTGCTTGATTTGAGATCAAAGATCTTACCAACTGGGTCTCTGTGCACTGACCTGAAAGTCTAAAACAGCAAGCAGTAGAACCAATTATTGAAAGGTATGATCCCAAGAACTCTGGATTTAGAGCCTGAGGACTTTCATTTGAATATGAGCTCTGACACTTGCTTCCTGATTAACTTTAGGTAAATGACATTGCCTTTCTAGGTCCAGTTTCCTGATCTGTAAAATTCAGAGATTGGAAGGATTACCTTTAGATGTCTTTGAACTTCAAATCTTATAAGCCTTTAATAGAGATATTTTACTTCAATCATTCTCAGGGCTTAAATGGCATCATAAAATGCTAGCATCAGAAAGGGATCACATCTAGTCCAATTCGTAGCTGAAATGTGAATTCCCTCTACATAATTCTTTGACCAGCAGTCATCCAGTTTTTGCTTGAAAGTCTCTGGAAGTCTCCTTCCTTTCTGAGACTACCCATTCCATGGTCGGACAGGTCCCCTTGTTAGAGCATTTCTAATTAAAATGAGACAAATATATGTTTTTCAGCAACTTTCATTCATTTCTGCCAGGCAGAAAACATCTAATCTTTACATACCAATTTCCCCATAGCCCCTCAGATATTTGAAGAAACCACCATGTCCCTCCCCTGTTTTTTCCTTCTTCAGGCTCGGCAACTACACTTTCTTCAACCATTCTTTTTGTGTAATAGTTTTAAAACCTCTCCAACTTAGTCACTATCCACTAGAAGTGTTCCAGCTTGTCAATATCCTTCCTAAAATAGGATGCTCAAAACCAAGGTCATGGTATGGTCAAATTTATACAAACAAGCATTTTCTTAGTCAGGTACATACTTGAGTAAATAATTATGTACTTGAGTACCTGCGTAAGCATGCATCTGAACATTTCTTCTCAAAAGAATCCATCTATTTCAAGGAAGCAGAGATTTCATTCCATTTCTAAGGAAATGTTTTCTTTTAATTTGCTTGATGACCAAGTGTCTTAAATTCTTTTTCACTGGACGATAAAGTACATATTATACAGGATTTTTGAAGAGAAAGGGACACAGATTATCTAGACCTCTTTATTTTTGTAGATGTGGAGACTGAGGCCCAGAGGCAAAATAACTTGTCCAAATTTATACAGTTAGGAAGGGGCATAAGTAAAATTTCATTCCAGGTTGTCTGACTCCAAATCCAGTTTTCTTTCTACTGAGATTTCTTTCTACATGCTGCTGGGACTCTGCAACTAATTTAATTCAATTTGATATACCAACTCTGTGTAAGATACCATGCCAGATGATAGAGATACAAAGACAAATAACATTCAGTTCCTACCATCTCAATTTACAGCTTACCTTTATGTAGTGCCTTATGATTACAATTTCCATAGAGCCCATATGCTAAGGTCTATGCCAATGGAACATAAAATCTGGTAAATATGTTGAAGATAAAAAGATTCACACTATGATTTGGGTAATCACTCCTTATCTAGGTAAATTCACAATGAGTCATTATCAGATTGCCTCTAAGAAGATGGATTTTTTCACCTACTTCAACTCTTTACAAATATGTTTTAGTCATATTTTTTTGTTTTTGTAATTATCTCATCACTACCATCACTACCAAAGGATTCTTCCATTGTGACAAAGAAAATCAGGCAAGCAAAAGCAAATGAAACAATGTCTGAAACTTCCTCCTGCATTACAAACCTACTGCCCACCAGCTCCCTATGGCAAGGAGTGGGGTTCGTCATCTCTTCTCTGAGGGTCCAGATTAGTCACAATAATTGCTCTGCATCTAGTTTTGTTTTAATAGTCTTTTCATTTCACTGTTGATGTCATACTGTATGTTTTTGTCCTAGCTTTTCTTCCTTCACTTTGGCTCCATTCATACAAGTCTTCCCATGTTTCTTAAATTCCTGGTATTCATTGTTCCTTAAGCCACAATAAATATTCCATAACTTTCATATTCTATAATACATCCAATCATTCCCCAATAGACCACTTCATTTCTAATTTTTTGCTACCACAAAAATTGATACTTTGAATATATTGTAAATTCATCCTTCTTTGACAAAAAAAAAAAACATGCCATTAGAGAAATAATGACATGACTTGCACTTGACTTTGTTTTGAGGCCTCACTTCTCCTCCAGAACCATCTGAATCCAGTGACCAGATATTCATCAGAATGATTGGAGGTGACCCAGGATGAGGCATTTGGAGTTAAGTGACTTTTCCAAGGTCACATAGCTAGTAAGTGTCAAGTGTCTGAGGTGAGATTTGAACTCAGGTCCTCCTGACTTCTGCACTGGTGCTCTATCCGCTGCACCACCTAGCTGCCCAGTTTAAATAAATTAATGTGTAGGGGAAATCCAGAATTCAAATATGGTTTCGGTTACTAGCTACATGACCTAAGTCAAGTCATCTAAATTCTGTCTTAGTGTCCTTATCTGTAAAATGTGTAAAATTCTTTATGAGAATAAAATGAGATAATATTTGTAAAGCACTTCACAAATGTTAAAATACTATATAATTTTTGTTATTATTATTATTATCCAGTAGTAGGGTCTTCAGGCCAAATGGTAAGAACAATTTAGTTACTCTTCTCAAATAATTCCAAATTGCTTTCAAAAATAATTAGACCAATTCACAGTTCCACCAACAGCATATTAGTGTGCCCATATTCCTGCAGCCTTTCCAACATTGACTATTTCTGTTTTTTTGTCAACTTTGTCAATTTGCACAGCAAAGCAATGGCTATCTAGTAAGTTACAGAGGAATTGCGATCTGTTATATCTGTATTAATAAAAATGCATAGCTTGAAAATTAGCATATTTAAGTCTTTTAACATCTATCATCCCATTAAATTCTCCCAGCATCTCTGTGAGAGCTATTACAAGTATCACTGCCTTTATTTTGAAGATGAGTTAATCAAGTCTCAGAGAAGTCAATTGATTTGCCCAAAGTCACAAAATATGATTAGGTTAGTGCTAGAATTTGAATTTGCATCTCCTGACTCCAGCTCCAATGTCCTTTTTCCTATGCTATATGGACTTTCTAAAATATGTCAATATTTGTTGCAAATGATTTTGCAGTCAGGTAGAAAGAGAAATTAATACCTTACCTACACAAATTGGATGAGCATTAATGAAGAAAATTAGTTTTAGTACCTGGGGTCAGTTATGTAGACTCTTCAAGAAAGAACTCACACCTGCCTACCGCTTGACATCTTACCCAAAGCCCTTCCTCAGCTTGGACTCTAAGTCCCTTTAATTGGCATCTTCAGTTCCCTGTTCAGTTCTGTGCCTTGTAGACTGTTTGTATCCAAATGAAAGGATTGTGGCACATCTCAACTGTTCAGTTTGGCCGTCTTAACAGTCCATCTGGATTGATTCAGCTGCGGTGCATCTGGCTAGATTGATGGCATGCCAAGTCAGCACAAATATACTAGGTTTGCCTTTCCAAGGTCTGATTATTTTTGCTCTGCAAACTTGGCTACGGAATCACAAATTTGGGGTGGGGGAGGCTCAAGAAGGCTTAAACCAGGGGTGAACCACATGTGACCCTCTAGATCCTTAAGTGTCACGCTTTGGCTGAATCCAAACTTCACAGAACCCCTGGTTTAAACTCTTTCAGACAGGGGAAGGCGCCATTCTAATTATCCATCAAAAGCTGCTATGGTGTAGCAGAAAGCACTTGACGTTGGTTGTCACAAGTCCTGGGTATGAAGTCCCAGCTTCCATTAGAGATTAGGGGCCTGGACAAATTCTTCTGCCACTCTGGGACTCAATCCCTTCCTATGGAACATGAAGATGTTAGATTCAATGAACATTAAATTCTCTTCTAGACTTGCCCAGAGTCACACAGCTTTTCCCAGCTGTAGGTTGTGGGCCTGCATTGATACAGGTGGGAACAGTTGGAACTGCTCTATTCCTCCTGGAACACAAGATTTACCCAAATTCCTTATTCCAAGTGATGGGCAGTGAAGTGTGGCCCTTTTGTCTGAGCTAGAGTAGGGAGAAACATTACTTCTCTCCATCTTCGCTTCACTTTTCTCCCTTCCCTCCCCCATCTTCCCTAGGATCCCTAGCTCAAGGGGGTTTATTGCTTCCAGCCTGGGTTGCCTAGCAACCGAATTCAGCAGCTTCCTGCTAGACAAAGGCTTTTCCATCCCTTTCTATGGCAGCATTAATGCTGATTGTTGTCCAGGGAACAGTTCCAACTATAGATACTCAGAGATGCAAGGATGGGACCAGGGATTTGGGAGGCCTTTGGGGGCCAAGAGTGACTGACCCTGGAGTCAGACGGTAGAATGGGGGAAGTCAGCTTTCCAATTCCAGGCCTCCAGCACTGTACTCCAACTCCCCCTCCCAGTATGCAGAGGTGCACATTGGACCTTCCAAGTCCCTTCTGCAGAGACAGCTAGGTACAGTGCTTTAGGACTCAAGAATCAAGGGACCTGCATTCCTATCCCTACTCTGCTATTTCCCCCCTATATTACTATGGGCAGGTTTCTTCATCTCACTGAACCTCAGTTTCCTCATCTGAAATAGGGGGAATATATTGCCTATCTGCTTTAATTTGTTGTGAGAATCAAATGAAATAATAAGGTATGTTAAAGTTCTTTAGAAATGTCAAAGAATTGTTATGCATGAAAATAATGATTATTGTTGAATAGACTAATTTAACAGTTCATATGCAGTGATCATGTGGGGTCTCATTTGTTCTTTTTTGTGGTATCTCTAGCAGGGAGGAGTAAATTTCACAAAGAAACAGCCACAGAGATGTTTCTGGTTGGGATTCACACAGAAAATCAGAGCGTCATTTTGTCACCCTGGCTTAGTGTCAGCAAAAGTCAACCACTGAATCTTCCTGAGTTACAAGGTCATGAATGCCTCACTAGACACAAACCCTATTGGTCTAATCATAAGTCACATTTACACCATCAAAATTTGGTTTGAATAAAAATGGAATGTGGCCTTTTCATTGTTTGTATGTATCTATGTGTATAGGCACACATACACACAGATACATATATGGTCATATGGACATACTTCTTTTCATTTCAAAGAATATCATTTTAAGGATATAGTCTGCAAGAGGGGAGAAGAATGAGGAGAGGAAGAAAGCATCCTATATGCAGGCCAATATGGAATTTAAATGGCATTTTTACCTTTCGAATACTTTCCTATAACCAGCCTGATCCTGCAAAATAGCTTGGCTATAACAAGCACATTTTTCGAAGTGGGTGTAAAGAATTATTAAAGGAGCTGTCTATGTTCACACAATTAATCAGTGATAAAGCCAAAACTAAAATATCAGGTATCCAAAACCTGACCCAGCTAAATCATATCCAATGACCTGGTCTTAAATTTGACCTAAGAAAGGACTTTTTGACAATGGAGGTTAATTCTACCCTATGATGGGTTATTGAGGGATGTTCTGAATGATGAGACCACCTCTGTCTCTAGTTGAATAATCTGAATAGGACTCAGCTTGGAGGAAGAATGATGGTAGAAATGACCCTTCCATCCTCAAGATTCTGTCATTCTGGGTTCATACACTTTTTTCCCTATTCGTTTCTTATTATAGTGACAACTCAGTTCATAAAATCTAAAAGCTGGGAATAATAACTCAGGTCTTGCCCTATGCCTGGAGTCTACTTCCTCCCCACTGCTGCCTTTTAGAATCCTTAGTTTACTTCAAAGCTCAATCCATTTGAGGTATTCCTTATTCCCTCCCACCCCCACCTAGTCCCATTCCCCTTCCCTATGACTTTGTATTTATTTTGCATGTATTTTATATTTACTTATATGTGTATAGGCTTCAATCAGGAAGGCCTAAGTATACAGAGTCCAGTCCCCTACATTTCTTAGTTGTGTGACCTTGGGAAAGTCACTTAATCTCTGTCAGCCTCAGTTACTTCATCTGTAAAATGGAGATGATAACAACATGTATTTTATAAAATTGGTGTGAGGGTAAAATTAGATAGCATTTATAATGTGCTTTACAAATTTTGGACCATTATATAAATGCTAACATCATTATTATCACTACTAAATGCTATTTCACCTGAAAGAACGTAAACTCCCTAAGGGATCAGGCTATTTAGCTTTTGTCTTTCTATTTCCAAAATCTTGCCCATCACTTGTTTTATAATAGGTTCTCAATACTCTGCAATCTAGTGACAGTGGCCTTGCTGTTCATCCACCATGACTCTCTTTCCCAACTCTGGACATTCACTATACTTGTAATGTTCCCTCTCCTCCTGTCTTCCTCCTAGCTTCCTTGGCTTCTTTCAAATCCCATCTAAAATCCCACCTTTTTCATTTCCTTTAATGTTCATTTTCTCTCTGAGATTATCTACAAGTTATTCCTTAATACATCTTGTTTGTATGCCTTCTTCCCCAGTAGATTAGCAACCTCCAAAGGAGGGACAGTTTTTACCTTTCTTTGTATCCCCAGAGGTTAGCACAGAGAAGCTGCTTAATAAGTGCTTGTTGACTTAATAAATACTCGTTAATTGATTGATTCAAAACACTTTCCCCACAATAATCCTGAGAAGGAGGTAGTCCAAGTATTAAATTTCACACATAGACAAACTGAGCCTCTGAGAAGTTAAGTTACTTGCTCAAGGTCCCATGACTATTGTCAGCTATAAGACTGGAACTCAGCACAGCTGATCACTCCTTGATCTAATGTCCTGGGAAGAAATTTGGGAGTGAGGTACCTCCTTTTGTTCAAGTCAGCTCCTCTCAGGACCTTTTGTAAAAAGTAGATAAAAGGATATTAAAGTAGATTGAGACTCTTTTAATAAATAGAGACAGCTCTGCTCCAGAGAGAGGTATTTAGTAAGGACCTTCAAATATTCAGACTTTCAGGAAAATGTCTAGTTCAGTACTAATATGCAATGTATCAAAAATTACTTCTATAGATTGAAGATATAATTCTTTTTTTTCTTAAGAGGGGCAGGCAAAGGAATTGGGGTTAAGTGATCTGCCTAAGGTCACACAGCTAGTATGTGTCAAGTATCTGAAGCCAGATTTTAACTTAGGTCCTCCTGACTTGATGGCTGGTGAATACTGTGCCACCTAGCTTCCTCAAGACATAACTCTTAATAGCCTTGAATCTATAGACACATAAACCTTACCATCAAAGGATAATAATGATGATGGTGATGATTATGGTAACAGTTAACATTCAGATGGTACTTGTACATCTCCAAAGTGCCTTGTATGTCTTATTTAATTTGTTTTGAGCCTTCCAGCAACCCTGTGAAGTGGATGCTATTGGTATCCCCTTTTTAAAATGAGGAAATTGAAGTTGAGAGATTGTGAATTGCCCAAGATAACACTACTGGTAAGTGTCGAGTCAGGATTCAAATCTGGTCTTTAAGGATTACCCTTCAAAATTACAATACGTTTCTTAGACTTCTTTTTGCATACTTTGACTTGATACCTTGTCATCTTTCATGTCCAAAACAAGGGGAAAAGAGGAAAGGAGAGCTAGAGGCAGAGATAGAGAGGGAGGGAGGGAAGGAAGGAGGAAAGGAGGGAGAGAGAGAAGGAGAGAGAAAAAGAGAGAGAGGAAGAGAGATAAAAAAGGAGAAAGAGAAGAGGGAAAGTAAGAAGGGAGAGGTGAGGAGAAAGGAGAGAGAAAATAAGAAAAGAGAGAGGAAAGAGTGAGAGAGAAGGCATGAAAGAAGAAAAAGGAAAGGGAGAGAGAAGAGAAAGTGAGAAGGGAGAAAGAGAAAGTAAGAAGAGATAGGAGAGAGGATAGCAACTGAGAGAAACAAAAAGTCACAGATGGAAAGAAAGAGCCATTAATTGTTTAATACAATACTGCCAAAACCTTCACAGACCACTCAGGCTGTTTACAAGTGCATATTGCTTCTCCCGCATATTGCTTCAGGATCCACTGAGGAAGAATATGAAATAGAAAGCACTTTGTAGCTGGAAAGAGTTATCTAAACATGAGTTGGTGTTCTTATGAGGCCCCCAACAGCCAAGGTAGATGTCTCCTTCATTTTGTGTTCCCTTTGATCAATGTTTGTGCTTTCCCCCCTCAGCAGATGCTACCTGTTTTGCACTCTGGCTAATGTCACTCCGTCAAGAACGTTGCCAAATGCAATGAGGTGAGACTGACACAAGGAAGGATGATGAGCAAGGAGAATGGCAGGTGGTTGCATTTCCTACTTGTAGAATTTTAATGAATCAAGGAGCTTCCTGATGTGTTACATCTGTACTTGCCACTCAAGGGGGCTGAGAGTCTAGAGAAGGAAGAGGTTTGGGGGAGGGGAACTTAGAATGAGAAATAAGAGGCCCAGGTATTATCTGAAGCTGACAGCAGCCTGTGTGCAAAGCAGCCCAGTGGAGAGAACATTGCGGAGATTTAGGTTCAAATTTCAACTCTACTGTGTGACCTCAGACAAGTCCCCTCCCTTCTCTAGGCCTCAGTTTCTCCATCTATAAAATGGCAAATTTGGATTAGGTGCTCTCTAAGATTTCTTCCATCTTTCACATTTTATGTTCCTATGAACTTTAAGGTCCCTTCTAGCTACAGCATTATAACTCATCACTCCAAAATTATGTGTTCCAAGTGCTTCAAAAGCTAATATCTCGTGTGCCATAATTGCTTCCAACTCTAGCATTCTTTGTGCTAATATACCATGTTCTATGTTCTAAAGTTTCTTCTAGCTATGACTTTCTATGTTTTAGGGTTCCTTACAGCTCTAATATTCTATGAGTCTTAAATATTTGATTTCAGTCTCTGGCCTGCTAGCAGGCCTTGGGAAAGCTGCTTAATCTTCCTAGGCCTCTGTTTCCTCAAGTAACCTCTCAGTTACTTAAAGGCAGAACTTCTGTTCTATTTATGTCTTTTATGCCCCAGAGGACTTAGCTAGCACAGTACTTTGCATATATTAGATGTTCAATACATATGTATAGATTGATTGGTCTGTTAAATTAGGATAAAAGCCCCTCAGTTTTCTTACCATAAAGTGGGCTGGATAATATATTCAGCTGTATAATATTATGAGAATCCAACGAGATAATGGATGTGAAGAGATTCTATAAGCTATCAGTACTCTATAAATACAAATGATGTAGATCCTTCCTAGATCCCCAAAGAGCTGGAGACAGCTGTTCTTACCCTCAGGGAGTTTCTGCCTTGAGTAGACACCCCTGAGTTCTGGTAACTGTCTTTGGTGAACTGGACAAAGGCAGTAGAGATTCCCTAATATACTTTGTCCTTCCTAAAGTCTAGCCCCCAATCCAAGTCTGTTTCCAACTTCAGAGTCTTATCTCTCAAATATAGAATCTTAGATTTAACAGCAAGAATAGAGGTCATTTCATCCAACATCGTGCTTAATGAAGAATTCAGTTCTGTCACACCGGCATTCTCTTATTTCCATAGTGACGTAGCTTCCTTTTGAAACCTCCAGTGATGGGAAACTTAGTTACCTCCAGAGGCAATCCATTCCTTTTTCCAATAACTCAATTGCTTGAAGGTTCTTCATTTGAAATCTGTATCCCTGTAACTTCCATCATGACTCTTACTTTTGCCCTAGGAGGTAAAGCAAAAGATGTCTAGAAATCCTTCAGTAAAATAATTCTTGAGATATTTGTTCTCAGGAAGATTTATTCTTCAAAGAAGAAAAATCCTTCTCTGGGTGCTTTATAATTTGTCAGTGTCCCTTCTAAGGTATGATAGAACTAAGTACACAATTTGGAACTATGTCCAAAGAGCAATCAAACTGTGCATACCATCTGATCCAGAAATACAGCTTCTAGGTCTGTGTCCCAAAGAGATCATTAAAAAGGGGAAAGGATCCACATCTACAAAAATATTCATAGCAGCCCTTTTTGTGGTGGCAATCATTAGAAACTGAGGAGATGTCCATCAGTTAGGGAATGACTGAACAATCTGTGATATAGAAATGCAATGTAATACTATTATACGATAAGAAATGATGGAGAGGTAGATTTCAGAAAAACCTGAAATGACTTATATGAACTGATGCAAAGTGAAATGAGTAGAAACAGGAAAAATTTGTACATGGTAAAAGTAATATTGTGTGATGATCAACTGTGCATGACTTAGCTCTTTTCAGCAGCACAGTAATCCAAGACAGTTACCAAAGACTCATGACAGAAAATGCTATTCAAGTCCAGATAAAGTACTGATGGACTCTGAATGCAGATTAAAGTAAACTTTTTACACTTTATTTTGTGTGTGTGTGTGTTTTCCTTTTGGTCTGTCTCTTCTTTCACAACTGTGACTAATATAGAAATATGTTTTACATGATTGCACATATATAACCTATATCAAAGTGCTTACCATTTTTGGAAGAGGGGAGAGGAAGGAGAAAAATTTGGAACTCAAAATCTTGTAAAAGTGAAGGCTAAAAATTGTCTTTACATATAATTGGGGAAAATAAAATATTATTTTTATAAATCAACTAAGCACAACATTCAGGATGGTGATACTTAGGATAGGTTTGCCTGGAAGGGGATACTACAGACCAGGGAGGGCCAAACTATGAAAGGAACATCAAAGAAAGCAGTTGGATGTAATGAAAGAAAAAAAACAACAATAGCAACACTGGACTCAGAGCCATAAGAATTGATTTCCAATCCTAACTCCATCGAGTACTTACTAAGCTTGTCACCCTGGGCAAGGCATCTTTACCTCTGTGTCTCAATTACCTCATCTGTTAAATTAGGATAAAAGTGTTTGCACTAGCTACTTCACAACTGATTCAAAAAAAGCATTTCATAAACCAGAAATCCAACGTGTTGTTTTGATAGGATAGGCCAGTTTTCAGTAGAGTATAGGCTGGTTGCCTTGTGAGTGCTATTGCAGTCTGACCAATAGAAAGTCAGTTTGGAAACAGCCTTCGAGCTCCCTTTTATAGAGGAGGAAACAAGCCCAAAGAGAGGAAGTATTTTTCCTAAGTTCTCATAGCTATTTAATTGGAGAGGAAATATTTACATTTAATACTTCTAACTCTGATTCTAAGGTTGTGTGTGTGTGTGTGTGTGTGTGTGTTTTCCCTCACTCCACTTGCCTTATTGGTTTCCTGAACAAATTTATATATACCTGACTTTTAAAGTTCTCCATATAACCACTTCACCATGCCACCTTTCACAAGTACTTATTTTTCATTTTCAAATATATGTAGATACTGTTTTGATTAATAAGATACAAATGCATGCAAAATCATTATTTTGTTAGCATTATTATACGTTAACATAATTATATGTTAGCTATTTTTCATCGTCTGTGTTCTTGGTCACTGAATACTAATCAGAAAGGTAGGCTCACAAGAAGAGACCTTATTCGCAAATTTTGTTCATCATAAAAAGGAATTCTCCTAGTTGAAATGTTACAGAAGGAAACACACTACATTTTTAACAGGTCATTGTCTTACATTTCCAGGCTGGAAAAATGAAGTAAAGAGCTAGATTTTTTCCTAAATCATTCTATAAGTTATGTCCATATAAGGGCAATATTAAGTTCTAAGATTTCCAAAAAACAGGCTAGACTTCTATAACCCTAGGAACTGTCCCTTCCATCAGGATATGACAGGATAAGACAACAAAGTTGTCTTACTCTACATGGGAGTTCATTTGGCTAAGAGATCAAAGATAAGCCAAGACTTTTTCCTCTCAGTGTTAATGAGTTAATTCTTCTTTTTGCTTTATGTAAATGGTATTCAGAAAATTACAATAATTCATAATTGTTATCATTAATAAACTTGGTTGTTATTTCCCTTACTGAGCTCCGGAAGCTTAATTACTAGGACTGTAAACACAGTCTAAGAAGAGAGGAAAGCATGAATATTCAGTAATGCAACTTTCAATTCATGGTCTACCATGGTTATTAATATTACTATTAATTTAGTGGCAGGATGCCTGGTATAGCAACCTACAAATACAGCAGTCCTACTTCTCAGAGACCTTTGCTCTCTGGAAGCAAAAAAAGATATAACCAAGAAGAAAGGTTTCCATATTCCATTCCAGATAGATATTATTCAGTCTATTAACATATAAACAAGCAATAATGATTCATAGGATAATAGATTTAGAGATGAGAGGGACCTAAAAGATCATTGAGTCTAGTATCCTTATTTTTGAGATGAGTAAATAAATTGAGGCTCGGAGAAATTAAATAACTTGCCATAAGTCGCACGGATGGGTACTAAGTAGGGAAGTCAAGATTCGAATCCAAGTCTGTGGACTCCAAATCCATTCCTCTTTCCATTGTACCATGCTATTATACCATCATCATCATCATCTTTGTCCTCCTCCTCCTTATTATCATCATCCAGTATTTTATAATGGATTGAGTGCTGGATCTGAAATTAGAAGAACAGGTTTGAATGCTGGACCTGTCATTCGCTACATGTGACCATAAACAAATCACTTAATCTCTCTAATCCTCAGTTTCTTCATCCACCGAATCAGAATTGTAATGCTTATCTGACAGAGTTGTTGTGGGGTTTAAATGAGGTAATGCATGTATAAAACCTTGCAAACTTCAAAGAGTTATATACATCAGCTTTTAAAAAAAAGAAGTCCCACATTTGTACATCATGCATTACCCCTTTGAACTTTCCATTATAACACTATGAGATAGTGCAATCACAACTATTCCCATTCTACAGATTTGAAAAATGATGCTCAGGAAGAATTGTCTGTTGAAGTTGGGTGGGGGAATGTGAACATAGCTGGTTTAGAGTAGAAGAGGAAGAATGGGATGGAATTGAAAAATTAGACATTGATGCCCTACTGAGAAGGCCCTTTGAGGTTCATAATTTTCACTTCACTTGTATTTTGTCCTCTGAAGTTTCAATGAGCCAGCCCTACTAAGGAGGCTGCTGGGGCTAGTATGCCTGGAATGCACTCACTCCTCACATTAACCTCCAAGAACCATGGCTTTCCTTGAGACTCAGTTCAAATAAAGATATTCCACATGAAAACTTTTCCTGGTTCCCCCAGTTATCAATATCCCATCACCAAGGTTAGATTGAATAAATTAATGAATAAAAAAAATTAAATACTTACCATATACCAAGAATCATGCTAAGTATTAGTGATACAGATTTAAAAAGCAAGCCACTCAGAAGCAATATAGATAAAAAAGCAAGATAGTTCCAGCAGAACAGAAGGAAGATGGTCAAAGTGTCATGCCCTATATATGTTTTGTACGTGTTTTTTCCATATATATATATATATATATATATATTGTCTCCTCTTTTAAAATATAAACTCCTTGAGAGAAGAGTCTGATTATTTTTTGCTTTCTATCCTTGGTGGCACATATTTGATTAAGACTCATTGATTGTTGTGTGGTCTTCATTTACCATACCCAGTGTTAAGAATTATGGATAATGGCCCAGGTGAGAGCTTTTATATCCATGTGCCTAGAGAAGAATAAAATCTTATTGAGGGGCTCATCTGGTCTATAAGTACTATAATAGAGGTGAGAGAATCATAGAATCTCAGAGTTGAAAAGGACCTCAGAAGTCATGCAAACAACTCATGTCTTCAAAGGAATCTCTATGATGACATTCTTGAACTGGTCATCCATACTTTGCTTAAAGATCTTTGCTAGAGATGAGGAGGCCATTCTTTCATGAACTGTACCATTCCTTTTCTGAACATGTCTAATTGTTAGGAAGTTTCCACTTCCATGAACTGAAATCTTCCTCTTACCAACTACTACTCATTAGTATTAGATCAGTCCTCTAGTGTCCACCTTACACCTCCATGCTTTTGCACAAGACATCTTCCGTGCTTGGAATGAAATATATTCCCATCCCTGCCTCTTTGAGTCCTACGTTTCCTTCACAACTGAGCTTAATCCCACTTTTTACATGAATATTTTTTGATCCCCTCAGATGTTAGTGTCTCTCCTAAAAAAAAGCTTGTCTTTATTTTACATCTTATAAATGTACATGTTATCTCTAGAGTATAAACTACTGGAGGGAAGACTGGTTTCCTTTTCACATTCTTCACATGAACAAATGACTAGTCACATCCCACGCTTAAACTGTTGATTTTTTTAATCCAAATGTAGGATGATCTACCTACTGCTGATATTTCATCTTATTGGACTCAGAATGGAATGAGAAAGGGTAGGCTAAATCTCATCCCAGAAACTGTGCACTGTTTTCAACAGTCATGTTCAACTTCTTCATGAGACACATATATAAAAAAAATTTAATACCAGTATTTTCCTAGGAATACTAAATGCTTGCAAATTATGCAACCCCGTAATCACCAAAGCATTAGAACAGCAGGTGACTCAGAGGTTAATGGAGAGACCAATGTCAAGGAGTAGTATTTTACTAACAATGATCGGTATATAAGAAATCTAAGGGATATATCTTCTAGGAAATGTGTGATAAATATTTTTTGTTGCTTGTTAGTGAGCTTTTTCAGTCATGTCCAACTCTTCATGATCCCCTTTTGGATTTTTCTTGACAAAGGTACTTAAGTGGTTTTCCATTTCCTTCTCAAGTTCATTTTGCAAATAAATAAATACTGAGGTAAATAAATAAATAAAAACTGAGGTAAACAGGGCTAAGTGACTTGTCCAGAGTCACACAGAAAGCAACTATCTGAGGCCAGATTTGAACTCAAGAAGATAAGTCTTCCTGACTCCAGGATAGATACTCTCCACTGTGCCATCTAGTTGCCTATGACAAACATAATAAGTATTTATAGAGTTCTTTGAGGTTTGTAAATAAAGCTCATTACAAATATCTCATATGATCTTCATAACAGCACTTATAAGGAGGTACTATTATTATCATCATTTACAGATGAGGAACCTGGGGTTGGGGGACATGAAATGACTTTTCCAGGGTCACAAAGCTAGGAAATATCTGAGGCTGGATTTGAACTTGGGTCTTTCTGACTCCAGGTCCAGCACTGTATCCATACTACCTCCTAGCTACATGGATGACTAGAAAGAATATGGGTCTGTCATTTAGCAAGCGCAAGAGATAGACAACAGAAAGACAACAAAAGTGCTTTTATAGGTACTTGTAAAACATTGAAACACCTCTATTAATTCCAGGGCCAAGAAGAGCACTAGTACTTGCAGCTGCAGGAGAGCAGAGTCCCTTCTAGGGTAAAGACCAGAATATAGATCAAGACAGCAGTGACCTCATCTCCTCAAGAATAATGCCACCTTGGAAGCACCAAAAACTTGCAGACTCCCACAGCTAGATTTAAAAACAGAGCAATCCTGAAGTTTGGCACAATGTCTCCCCACACCCAAGAAAGCAGAGTGCAACCTTAACATAAAGTTCAAAATGGAGAAATAGGATGGGAAACAAGCAAAAAAATTAAATAAAAAGAATCTGACCATAAAAAGTTACCATGGTGGCAGGGAAGACCAAGACATATACTTAGAAGAAGACAACAACGTGAAAACATCTAAAAGAAAAATGCTAATTGTGCCCAAGGCTAGCAAGAATTCCTGGAAGAGTTAAAGAAAGAGATAAAAGTGGTAGAGGAAAAACTGGGGGAAAAAATCAGAGTGATGCAAGAAAGTCATGAGAAGAGGATGAACAGCTTGATTAAAAAGGCCCAAAAAATACTGCAGAAAATAACACAGAATTAGCCTAAATTCACTGAAGAAAAGAACTCCTTGAAAAGCAGAATTGGTCCAATGGAAAATGAGGTATAAGAGCTCACTGAGGGAAATAATTCCTGAAAATTAGAATTGAGCAAGTGGAAGCTAATGACTCCATGAGACTTCAAGAAACTATAAAACAAAATCAAAAGAATGAAAAAATAGAAGAAAATATGAAATATCTCATCAGAAAAACAACTGACCTGGAAAATTGATAAGCAGAGATAATTTAAAAGTTATTGGACTACCTGAAAGACATAATAAAAAAAAATAGACATCATATTTCAAGAAAATACAAAGAAAAACAGTCCCAATAGATCCAGAAAGTAAAATAAAAATTGACAGAATCTCCCTGTCATTTCCTGAAAGAGAACTCCAAATGAAAAGTAGAAATAGTATAGCCAAATTCCAGAGTTCCTGGGTCCAGGAGAAAATATTTCAATCATCAAGGAAAAAAATTTAAATACATAGAGCCACAGTCAGGATAACATAAGCAGCTTCATGTTAAAGGAGTGGAGGGCTTAGAATGTGATATTACATAAAGCAAAGAAACTTGAATTACAAACAAGAATCACATACTCAGATAAAAAGCTGAATATAATTCTTCAAGGGAAAAAAATGGACATTTAATAAAATAGGCATTTTTCATGAAAACACTAGAGCTATATACAAAATATATCAGATCCAAGACTTAGGAGACATATAAAAAACATAAATATAAAAGAGTAATCACAAAGAACTAAATAAAATTAAACTGTTTACATTCCTCTATGGGAAGATGATAAATGTAACTCCTAAGAGCTTTATCATTATCAGGGCAGTTAGAAGGAGTCAACATAAACAGAGGGCAAGGATATGGGTCAATTACATTTGGATGATCTCAAAAAAAAGTAGAGGTGAGAAAAGGAAAGCACTAGAAAAAGAGGGAAGGGAAATGTAGAATGGGAAAATTTTCTTACATAAAAGAGACACTCAAGGAAGAGCTTTTATAGTGGATAGGAACAAGGGTAGGGTGAATACTTGGACCTCACTCTTATCATAATTGATTAAAAGAAGAAAGAATATGTATACACAT
Organism: Bettongia penicillata ogilbyi; assembly: GCA_023548195.1. Classification (NCBI taxonomy): domain Eukaryota; kingdom Metazoa; phylum Chordata; class Mammalia; order Diprotodontia; family Potoroidae; genus Bettongia; species Bettongia penicillata. Next base: position 7,032,669 of record JAJHZJ010000044.1, on the reverse strand, counting down.
TGAGTTGTGTTTAGAAATCTATCTTCCCAAACAGGGAAACAGGAAAGGAAGAGAATAAGAGATATGGGGGCAAGAGTGAGGGATGGGGGATGGCAATAATAGGGCAATATGCAAACTAAGAATTATCAGAAGACCAGGCTGGTTTTTGAAAAGAATGCCAACATTTGCTGTATTATGGGAAAAGCAAGGGAGTTCTAGAAAAATAAATCTATTTCTGCTTCATTAGCTACACTAAAATCATTGACTGTGTGGATAATAACAAAATATGGCAAGTCCTCAAAGAGAGGTCTTTGTAGATTACATAGTTTTCTCCTGAGAAATCTGTATTCAGGCTAAGAAGCAACAATTATAACCAAATATTGAACAACTGATTGGTTTAAGATGGGAAAAATTGTATGACAGAATTGTAGAATGTTATCTTATTCATTTGCCCTACATGCAGAGTACATCACATGATATGCCAGCATGGATGAATCAAAATCTGGAATTAAGGTTGCCAGAAGAAATATCAATAATCTCAGATATGCAGATAATATCACTCTGACAACAGAAAGTGAAGAGGAATCAAGATGCCTCTTGATGACCGTGAATTAGGAGAGTGTAAAAGCGTCTTGGCAATCAAAAAAACTAAGACCTTGGTAACTGGTCCCATTCCTTCCTGGTAAATAGAGGAAAAAGAAATGGAAGCAGGGTCATATTTTATGTTCTTGGACTTTAAGGTCTCTGCAGAATGTATTAGAAACCAGAATGAGACAATGTGTTTTATACAAGAGAAGCAGTTGAAAAAGAAAGACACAAACAGTTAAAACAAAGTTTTGGAGCAGAATCAAGTATTCTTCAACTGAAATAAAAACAGAAGGGTACCAATCAAATAAAGCAAAAGCAAAAAATAGACCTAATTGAAAGATTAGGGAAAATTTGGGGAAACTGCATTTTGCTAAAATGTACCATAGACAATGAGTGTTTAAAAAATACAAGTTTCTCTGATAAAAGCATCATTTTCAAGGAATATAAGGAATTGAGTTGAATTTACAAAAAAAAGAGACATTCCACAATTGATAAATAATCAAGGGATACAAATAGTTTTCAGAAGAAATCAAAGCTGCTTATAGTCATATGAAAAAATGTTCTAAATCACTATTGATTGGAGAAAAGCAAATCAAAACAACTCTAAGATACCACCTCATACCTATCAGAAATGACAAATACTGCAAGAGATAAAGAAAAATAGATACATTATTGAACTGTTAATGGAGTAATGAACTGGTATAACCATTCTGGAGAACAATCTGGGATTACCCATAGGGCTATAATTTGACCTAGCAATACCACTACTAGGTCTGTATCCCAAAGAGATTAAAGAAAAATGAGAAGGACCTATATGCACAAAAAATATAGCAGCTCTTTTGTGGTGCCAAAGAAGTAGAAATTGAATAGATGCTCATCAACTGTGAAATGGCTAAGTAAATCATGGCTTATGATGAGGTATTATTGAACTATAAGAAATGATGGGAGTGAGGGCCAGAAAATTAGGAAAGGTCTATATGAACTTGTGCAAAGTGAAGTGAAAAGAACCAGAATATTGCTGTACCCAGTTACAGCAAAGTTGTAATGATGATCAACCATGAAAAACTTGGCTACTCTGATCAATACAATGATCCAAGCCAATTTCATGATGAAAAAATATTATTCGTCACCAGAGAGAGAACCTATGAACTGTAAGCGTAAATTGAAGCATATTTTTTCACATTTTTTGCTTTTTCGTGATATGGTTAATATGGAAATATGTTTTGAAAGATTTCACATATCTATTTGATTTCATTGCTTGCCTTCTCAGTGAGGAGGTGTGAGAGGATATGACAAAATCTGGAACTCAAAATTTAAAAATCAAATATTGTTAAGGATTTTTAAAAGAGTATTCCCCCCCCTCAAAAAAAAACACCTCCAAAGTGGTAAATCCTGGTAGATTCTCTGTGGATAATTAATAAGAAAATATGGAAAAGACTCCTTAAGGATGAGAACAATAGAGGCCATAGACACATCAATAAGATCCATTGAAGTAATGATAATCACAAATTAAATTGCATCTTCTCAAATTTGACTCATCATTATAGACTGGGAAGATTTTTTGAATTCTGTTTATATCATGCAATATATTAGCTATCCTTTCTCTTACCCAGAAACTTGAAAAGCATGTCAATTATGTCTTCATTGAAGTCACTGATAAAAAAAAAAAAATTTGAGCAGAATAGGATTGAAGAGCTCTATATCACTCCATGAGAGATTCCCTACAAATACTTGGTCTATGCTATTTAACATCTTCATCAATGATTTGGATAAAGGGAAATCTGTCTTCCCCCATCTTATTTAGATAAGAGAGGAGGCTTATTAAATTCGCACACGACACAAAACCAGGGGTGGTGGCAGGATAGCTAACATATTGAATGAGAGGGATATGATTAAAAACTCTCTCAAAATGTCTCAATAAGTTAGAATGTTGGGTCAAATCAAATAAAACTGAATTTAAAATAGAAAGAAATTAAAATTATTACAGAATTTCACTACTGTCTCTTTAGAGAGCTAATGTCAAGAACAAGCCCTTCTGGATCTCAATAACCATATTTGTAAAATGAGGGATTTGGACTTCCTGACCTCTGAGATTTTTCTCAACTCTACTTCTGTGACACTATGATAATAAATAGGAAAGGACTGTGAAAAGTCTAAAGGGTTATAAACATTATCTCTCAAATATAATCATTTGCAGTTTTTTTGTGGATCCTACTTTCACAACATATTTCCCATCTCTTTTCTTCTTTCCATTCATGAGACCATCACAGTAGTTTAGATCCTCATCACCTCTCCTTTGGACTATTACAATGGTCCCCCAATTGGATTCTTGGTTCCAGTTCCTTTCCAATCCAACCACCACATAATTGCTAAAATAAATTTCTAATTTTCCTAAAGTCCAAATCTTACTGCTTCACTGTCCCTGCACAAGAGTCTTCAATAACTCCCTATAACCTCTAGGATCAAACACAAACACCTCAGCTATGCTTTCAAGTTCTTCATAATCCAGATCCAACATGCTTTTCATTTCATTGTTATTCATTTTCATATACTCTAGGTTCCAGTCAAAATGGCCAAATTGCTATTCCCCAAAGTTTTGACATGCCATCTACTATTCAATGCCTTTACACAAACTGGTCCCATGCCTGGAATTCATTTTTTCCTCACCTTCCCCTTTTAGAATCCCTTACCTACTTGCAAGTTCCCTTCATGGGCTCACTACACTATAAACTTTTCCAGATGCCCCTAGTTAACTATTATGACTCTTCTCCTCTAACTATTTTCTGTGTGCAAATTCCATCCTCTGTCCCATCCTTATTCATAGAATGTAAGGTCCTTGAGGACAGGGACATCACACCCCCACTTTTTTTTTTTCATTTTGTCTTTGTATTGGCAGCACCCAAGCAAAATGTCCTACACATTTTAGGCACTTTAAAAATGCCATTTGGATTGGATTGGATTGCAAACAACCATGTAGTATAAATCTTATAGTTTAAAGGGGCTAGTTGATGACTACATACCTAATGAATTTAAGGGGTACTTAGAGAAGGAAAAGAAAAGGATTTGTGATTCAGCAAGCCTCTGCAGGGAAGAGCTGAGAGTTAGTCTAGGTAGGAGCAGGAGGCTGCGGAGAAAGTCTGAAACAACATGTTCCCCACGGGAACTGGAGGCATCTTGTACTTTGGAGAAACTTGGCAAAGTTGGAGGAGGCCCCTCGCCAGATGAATACAGGAGGCTCTTATCTCCATGAGGGAGATGGCAAGCTACAGCTTACTGAGTGGCGGGTACAATCGGTGAGAGTGAATCTCGCTTGCGTGGGAGGGGAAGGAAAAGCAGGAGAAAGAGAGGGGGGGAGAGGAAAGGGAGGGGGGGAGAGGGGAGCAGGAGTGGTTGGGGGAAGAAAACAAAAAGGGAGCAGAGCCCAACCTTGAATAGGCAGGCTGGAAAGAAAGGTTGAGCTCTGTCGGTGCGACTATTGATTTCACAACACAAATTACACACACAAACTCCACATGCCACCAGCACACAGATACCCTAACACCACTGCCACATGTAAATACACCCTGTACTTTCCTACAAATACAAAGATGTTCTGTACCTTTAATCCAACCCTACAAATACCCCACTAACACAGATAGCCCATATCATATACACGCCAGTCCCCCACTACATAGATACTTAAGCCCTCCCATACATACACACGACCACATGATTACATATAGCACACTGGAGTTAGCTTATTTTCTACCACTGCTAGCTCACATACATGCCCATATACCAAAAACACACCATAAACCCATACTCCTAGATGCTTCTTCTACCCCAGTCCTGAGTGCCCCCACACTTGTACACCATACATGTCCACCTCCTCACCTCACACAAAATATGCCTACACAAATATAAATCTTCCCTGCTGTCCTGTCCCAAATCATATAAGGCCTTTCATGTACATATCTACATGTGAACATAAATATTTTCCTGTGGCCCCCCAGCCTTCCCAAATTATTCACGATCCAAAGAAGCAGTAAGAGCAGAAAAGCTGCTATCACTTGTTCTTGAAAAGGACCATGACATCAAGGAGATGATGACATGACTTGCAGTTGACTTTGATACGAGTGAGAGAGGATTGTGCAAGGTCACCAGCCTCACATTCTCCTCCAGAGCCATCTGGCTCCAGTGATATGATATTCATCAGAACAACTGGAGATGGCCCAGGATGCAGTGGAAGACCCTGGCCCTTTTAGGCTAAGGCCTTTCAGGTTCTCACTTTGAGTGAGGTAATGCCCATTCACTGAATGGGCATTATTCTTTAAGAAGTAAGTCAAGGGCTGGCCCCTTTAAAAAAAAATCAAACTTCTAGGGATAGGGACTTATTGTTGTCCAATCTATGAGTGAAATGGGTTTAAGGTTTGGTATCAAGAGACGGGAGGTAATCATAGAACCTTACAGTCTCAGAGTTAGAAGGGATATCAGTGGGTACTCACAGTAAAACCTACTTTTCCCTTCTTAAATATCCTCTCTAAGTGCTCATCCTTCCTTTGCTTAAAAGCATCCAGGGGTGTTTTGGGTTTTTTTGTTTATTTTTCCTAAGAAAGAAACAGAATATGGCAAGCCAACTAGAAGGCAAATAGAACCAGGTCCACTTCATGAAATGACAGATAATTTCTAGCACTTTAAGTAAATTATAAATTGTACTCAACAGGTACATGATTGAGGAAGGTAAGGAGGTAACAGGATGACTTCTCTAAATCAGAATTTCTAATAAGTACTAATGGACCATCATTAAAGGTTTAAATGACCCACAACTAATGAAAGGAATCTGGGACAAATAACTTGCCTACGGTCACACATCCGTGGCAGACAGAGCCAGAACTAGAATTCAGAGATTTCAACTTTCCACCTAGTACTCAATGAACCACACTGACTTCCTTAGAGACAATGGGTATAGTCAATTGATCAAAAAAAAAAAAAAAAGAAACATTTCTTAAGTACCTACTATATGCCAAACACTGTGCAAAGTGCTAATACAAAGAAAGGCAAAAGACAGTCCCTGTTATCAAGGAGCTCCCAATTATGTACAAAAAAGATTTATAGAGGATAAAGTGGAGATAACTTATAGCCAGAAGGCATTAGGGCATGTCAGGAAAAGGTTTTTACAAAAGACAAGATTTTAACAGGGACTGGAAGGAAGCCAAGGATTCTGGAGACAAAGATGAGGAAAGTATTCCAAGAATGCTGTATTTGTAATCAAAGCATCTAGATTCAAATTCTGCACCTAAAACTTATTAGCTGTGGGACCTCAAGCAAGTTATTTAACTTCCCTGGACCTGTTTTCTCATCTATAATATGTAGGAGGTAGATTAGATGGCATGTATATACATATATATATATATATATATATATATATATATATATATATATATATATATATAGCATGCATGTGCATATCTATATAGATATAGATATGAACATATATGTGTATGCATATATATAGTATATATTGTTATAGTTCTAAGGGCTACTCCAATTCTAGAACTATGATCCCATGCTTTTCTATGCCTTAAACTGCTACCCAAATGCAGGTTATTATATATTATCTATATAACACTTCATACTTGAACTTGTATTATTTCTGGACTTATTTTTTGTCTTCTGATAGACTGGAGCTCTTCCAGGGACCAGGGTTGCATCTTTATCTGATTCACAACACTCAATATAGGGTCAGCTAAGGACATGGATACTCAATACATATTTGTTATGAATAAATTAATGAATGACTAGATAGGATAATCAGAAAATATGTTATGTTTGAGTAGAAAAAAAGATTATATAACTTAACAAATTTTTTAAAGCTCATGTATATATGTTATTTTAGCATTTCCAAAGTGCTTTGCATCCATTCTGCTGATTCCTACAACAATCTTCCCAGGTCAATACAAGATGAGGTGAGAACAATGTGACACAGAGAAGTAAGCGATTCACTCAAGATTATACAGCTAACAAAAAGCAGAGTTGGGAACTTAGAACATAAAATGTTAGAGCTGGAAGAGACCATAGGTCTTTTATATCAAAACAGAAAAGAACTTTAGAAATCAACCCCCTCATTCTAAAAATAAAGAAATTTCAAGTCAGAAAGGGGAAACCACTCTAGTTTTTGTAGTCTTGTAATCTGTTCTTCTTCCTACTCTACATCAGTTAATTCCAACATCTTTATTATCCTAATATCCTTTGGGGAAAAACTGAAATTTGGGAAATGTTGCTGGTTATCCAAAGTCAAAGTCTGGTTTTTTTTTAGGTCACCAAAATTTTCTTCATCATTCCCTTTCCTCAGAGTAATTTCATAGTTTCATGTAACAAATAACATTTTTTAAAGAAAAAAGAAGAGGAAAACAATCAGCATTAATACATCAAAAACATTTGAACATACAGGCAATATACCCATGGTCCTTCTTCCTCTGCAAAGTGTGGGGTAGAAGTTGCTTCTAATATCTCTGCTTTTGGGTCGGGTTTTTTGATTATAATTTTCCAACGTCTGTTTTTTTACTTTTTGTGGTGACTCTTTCCATTTACATTGTTGTAGTCATTGTTTAAACTCTTTTTCTTGACTCTGCTTACTTCATTCTGCATTAGTTCATGTAACTCTTTCCATGTTTCTTTGTATTCATCACAATTCTCACTTCTTACAGCACAATAATATTCCATTACTTTAATGAACCACAATTTGCTTAACCATTCCCCAATCAATGAGCATCTACTTTGCTTCCAATTCTTTATTATCACAAAAAAAGTGCTGCTATCAATACTTTGGTCTAAATTAGGACTTTCTTTCTTCTTTTTGATGACTCCCTTAGGATATAAGCTGAGTAATGGAATCTCTGGATTAAGAGATACAGAAATTTTATTTATTTACTTAATTCCAAAATGGTTTTACTAATTCACAGCTTTACCAGTAATACACTAATGTGTCTATCTTCCCACAATCCCTACAACATTAACTATTCACATCTTTTGCCATCTTAGTCAATTTGCAGAGTTTGAGGTAAAATTTGTGGTCCATTTTTATTCCCATCACTTTCCTATCACTGCGTGTGCACTTCTAGATGACAACTTTTTGGAGCCTTTCATGGATGTCAAGAACACTGTTCCCTTGGGCTCTTGACATAGACATGACAGGAAAGAAGAACACTGAAAATGTAGACAGATATTCAGAATGATAATTTCTGTGTTGCTTGTTCAACTTCTGGAACTGAAGTCCCTTGGTTCCTGACCAAAACTCACATTGTCCTAGAGAAGAGCCAATCCATAGTTATATCCTGGCTGGGAGTGGAGCAGGGGATGAAGTCCTGATAATTTCTCTACTGATCTAGTCTATTCATTAAGCAAATATTTACTCAGTTCTTACTATGTTTGATATACAGATGATTGGGACACCTTAAAAATAAAACATAACACATCAGCTCAAGGGGTTTACAATCCAGTGTTGATCTTAGAACCAAAAACCTTCGAGTAAGAAAGGATATTAGAACATAGAATGGATTAGCTGAAAGGGAACTTAGAACAAATAAATTTATAGCTAATCTAGTGAACTCAATGTGTCCATGACAAATTTTTTACTTTAATATACATCATAACGTTTTCTCCATCACTCTTTTAGGTATAGACAATCAACAAAACAATAAGTCAATCTCTGATTGTAGCCAATTTCTAAGTTGCTAATTCTCACACTGAAAATTTAACAATGGGCATTCAAGCTAGCTTCAGTACACCCCTGCACCAAACCAGCCTTTTCATCTCAGAAGCAGGCCTGGTTATTGGGACAATCAGCTATCTCTAGTCCTCTAAACAAGTTGCAAATGACCATATCCACATATTCCATAAAAAAATGCTTTCAAAAGTGTAAAGGCTTAGTACCTTGAAACCTCATTAAGCTGATAAGAAAATTCCCTTGTTCAGTCTCCTTCATAGTGTTACAATTAGATAGACCCCAAAAAGACAAAATGCCAGAGACAGCAACAACTGTCAAGGTTATTTTGTAGTTAAAGAAACTAAGGTTCAGAAATGTTTATTCTTTTACCAAGGTCATATAAGAAGATAGAACTGAATTTGAATACAGGTTTTCTGACTCATGGCCCATGATATTCCTACTATTCCGCACAACCTCTGAGATTGGGACTCATTCCCTGAAATGAAGCCAAACTCAGTTTTGAGTTTTATTGAGCCAACTGAAACTTTGGAATGGAACTGAACTTGTGCTGTGGAACTTTGTAATTCCATCTGTAGGAAATAACTGGGTAAATATCCTGCCAATTGTCCATCTGGAACTTGCTCACTGGCCTTTCAGCCCTCATTCCTCAGAGTCCTCCTCTGATGTGTAAGCTTCCACAGTCCAGCTGCTCAAACTTGGTCAGTTCATCTCATTGCAGTGTCCATGTGGTCTCACCCTTCAAGATTTAATTCAAATCCCCTGTCAAAAATGATTCAAAATGTATAAAGTACTTACTATGTGCAAGGTCTAATTCAGTGGTGAGGGAGATATAAATAATGAAGGAAATAAGGAAGACATGGTTCTGACCCTCAAGAATATACTTACATTCTATTTCCTTAAGTCCTCCTCTGTTCTAATAGTCTATCTTCTAAAGTCCCTTCTAGCTCTGACATTTTATGTTCTAAAGTACCTTCCATCATGGACATTTCATGTTAGGTCCCTTCTAGTATGGACATTCTACATTCTAAGTTCCCTTAGTTAAGTTTACTACCAAATTCCTATTTGAAATACAGTAAGAGTCTTTTAAAATAAATCACAAAACTACATGACAGATGGGAAAAAAATAGCTTTGTTTTTTGTTTCCTTATAGAAAGAAGCATTCAACTGTGAACGAAAGAACTGGGAGGTGGGTTGAATTTCATGATTTACAAATAGCTTGATATACACCAAGTGGGTTATCTCTTGCCAGGATCATAGTTCAGACTCTATAAAGACAAAAAGAAAAGGGCCATTGGGATTAACTAGGAAGTAGTGGTCAAGTTTGACAAGACTACACACCTGATTCATGGTGTAGTTCAAAATCACTGAACAAGTAATCAGTAGACCTGGATTCAAGTCAAAGCTTTGCTGCTTGATAACCTTATGACAACCTGAGCAAGTCACTTCCCTTCCATGACCTTGAACTCCCCCATTATGTAAAATATAGGTACTAACTCCTACCTCTCTCATGGGATCAAATGAGATAATATGAACAAAAAAGCACTTTACCCCCATAAAGTATCATAGCAATGGGAGCAACTATTGTTATAGGCAAGGAGCATTATCTTCATATAGCAAGTACAACATGTAATTACATTATATTCCATCAGTCATTAACTTTTCAGGGCTGCCAAAATCATTTTTATCATGATGTGTAAGTTGTGGTATTTGAGCTGCCTTCTTTTTATTTCTGAGTTGAATGTCTCTTTCTAGATGGAGAAGAAAAAGGAAGAATCTTTTTCCCTGTCATGCAATTTTCTGATTTTTTTTGAAGAGTCTCACTGAATTTCAAATAGTTGAGTATTATTTTTAAGGTCAAGTCTCCTGCTGTCTAACAGACATGTTGACTGGGAGAGTTGTGATACTATGAAGTGCTATTTAGAACCTGTTTGATAGATCAGGAGTCAACAATCTAAAACCTTTGATAAAGAAGATGGCAGAGAAGCCCTGGTCTATGCAGACAGACTCTTATAGGTGTCAAGCCTTCCTTTACCAACACACACACACACACACACACACACACACACACTCAGAGCAAAATTGTGAAGTTTGTAAAAGTGAAAATTGGTGCTCCTCTAATCACCCCAACTGCCTTTCAGCCCTTTCCTTCTATTACTAATCACTTCCTCTCCATGCTTATCCCATTTCCTATTCCTACTGATCCCTTATTAAGATGTTAACTGAAAACCTACAGCTAGTCCACAAATTGAATTGTATGCTCTCTAAGTGTTCTTCCAGCTCCATTATTGTGTAGCTATATTTTTAAGGTTACATATGTCATCCTATGTTGTGTTCTAGGGTCTCTTCTATTGTTGACTATTTTTTCCATGCTCCTAGGTCTCATCAATCTGTAGAATTTTGTGTTGTGTGTTGAATTCCCCACTGAGATCTGATAACTTAGACTCTAAGGTTATTTCTATCACTAGCTAACATTTTGTAGTTATCTATTCTAACTTTCTATTTTCCAAGGTCCCTTTTATCCCTAACATTCTAATGGACTGCATTGTTCTCAATCCCCAGCCAGCCTATTTGATGGATTTTATATACAAAGAAGAGATCATCTCATTCGCTCCCTTAGTCCATGTGAACATGTTCGAATGGTCTAAACAGCTCCTCATTGGAGAGACAACCTTGATTATAATCATATAGTAGCAGCGTCTGGCACCAGAAATATATTTGTTTATTGGCTTTAGGATAAAGACGACTGGGAGGAGGGAGGAGAAAGAATGGTCTGTTTTACAGATTAGTTTATTAGGAGTGGAAATTGCCCCTGGGCAAGCAGTGTGTTGATTTAAAATGTAAATGAATCTCTTCCATCCCTCACTCTGTATTCTCCCAATCTGTATTACTTGAAATCTAATAGGCTTTTACGCTACAGAACAGTTCAGTTCACAGCAGGCTGCTCCTGTCCCATATGCTTACAGTTGTCTGGGTCAGAGAACTCTTTCTGGCTTCCTGTCTAGAGGAGACAGTCACCTATATGGATTCACTTTGTGAAAACTGAATCAGGCAGCCTCAAGGTCCCCTGACAATGATGGCAACAATAGGTTGAGAGTCAGAAATGTTTTATCCAAATCCATGGTAATTTTCCTGATGAACAAGGGAAGTGATGATTATGATCAGAGCACATTAGGAATGTTGCATTCAGTTCTGGGAAGTATGTGGAGGTAAGTTCAGTATGAGTGGAGTAGGGTGAGGAAAGGACTGGAGAACAGGCCAAACTTCTACTATTAAAGATTCACTTTTTCTGCTCAAGATTCTTCCCCTAGGAGGGATGAGCTCTTGTCTGCCAACACCATGGACATCCAGAACAGTGAGGCAAGACTGGAGGAAAGAATATAGAAATGCATAGTATATATGAAAGATAGGTAGAAAAGAAGTAAGTATATCTTTTTAAGTATATCTTAGGTTTAAGTCACGTTGAGACAAGTAGAAATAAGGAAAGATTAATTCAAGTTTTTACTACATTTTGTCTCAACTATTACAATAGCTTTTCAGCCAGTGATTCTGTGGATTAACCTTTCAAAAGCATAGGTCTAACCACATGTTTCTCTGATCAAAATCTTTCAGGGACTCATAATTGCTTAAGTCCAAGTTCCTTAGACTGGGGCATTCAAGGCCCTTTCTCATTTTGCACAACTCTTTGTGTTTTATGTACTCCATTCTCCATCAGTATTAGATTATTTGCTAGGCTAACCAAAACAAACATGAAGCAAACAAAAACATACCCCACTCTATCTCTGAGCTTTTTCTCATTCCATTCCTTATATCTCAAGCATCCTCCCTCTCAATTTAACTGATTACTGATATTCTAGCTCATCCTTCAAGGACTGGTCAATGCCATATTTTCCATGAAGCTTTTTTCTTCCATTAGGAAATTTAGTCCATGAACACTTCAGATATTAATGAAGGACTTTCTGTTCTAAATAATGAAGCATGGGCCTATATAATCTCTGAAGTCCCTTTCAAATCTGAGATTCTGTCATTCTCTGAACTCTTTTTACATATCATGTTTCTCCCATGTACTTATCATGATCTTTTTTACTGTGGTTTTATTTGTCTTATTAGTCATATTTAGTCTCATTTGTGGGATATGACTTATCTTCTCTTAAGCTATGAGCTCCATGAGGGAAGGAGCTATTTCTTGTTTATGTCTATCTATGCCCAACACAGTGCCTTACAAAGTGGCTACTTAGTAAATGTTTATGAAATAATACATGTTAAAATATTATATCAATCAATAAACATTTAATTGCTTTTGTTGTTTAGTCATCTTTTTCAGTCATGTCTCATTCTTTGTGACCCCATTTGGGTTCTCTTGGTGAAGGTACTGGAGTGGTTTGACATTTCCTTCCCCGACTCATTTTGCAGATGAGGAAAATGAGGCAAAAAGAGTTAAGTGACTTGCTCAGGGTCACATAGTTAGCAAATGTCTGAGGTCAGATATGAACTCAAGAAGAATCATTGTCTTGTCTCCATGCCCAGGTCACCCACTGTATCAACTAGACACATTTAATTAAGTAACTGTTATTTGTCAGGCACCATGTAGGACTCTGAGGACAACAGAGATAAATAAAACATTGTCTCTGCCCTCAAGGATCTTACAGCCTATTGAGAGAAATGGCATGTATGTACATAAGTACACATAAATATGTAATACACACACATTGTATGTGTGTATTCAAGGTGATGGGATCCAGATAAGTACTAGCATTTGGGTGGATCAGGAAAGAACTGCACAGAAAGTGGCATTTGGGCTGTGGGAAGCTAAGGATTTTAAGAGGAGGGTATCAAGAAGGAATAGATTCCAGAAACAAGGGACAGAAAAAGCAAGGAGACAAAGAATAGAATACTAATTTGGCTGTATCATAGAGTGTGTGAAGGGATTAATATAAGGAAGAGAATCATTGGGCAGCCCAAGCCTATACACTCTTGGCATCTAAGACCTTAGTGTTACCCCTCAAGGCAGCCACTAATCATAGCATCATCGAATGTTGAATTTAAAAGGGATATTAGAAATCATTTAACCCAGCACACCACTTTTGCAAGTGAGAAAACTGAGAGGTGAATGGACTTGTCCAAAACCACCTGGCTGGTAGGTAACGGAGTTGGAATTCAAACCCAGCTTCTCTCATTTCAAATCCAGGTGGCTGTTGTGTATTTTTTTTTTGCTTTGCTTTCCTCTGCTACCAGCAGAGATGTAATTTGGTACATGTATATTGGGTCAAGCCTTAAATTATTTTTATTCTCTGAAGAATAAATATTTTTGTCAGGAAAATGTCAAGTGGTTAGCAATGTCACCCCTCACAGCAGTCACTCACCATATCCTGAGGGACAGAAGAGGCCGGATGTACCAAAATACAGCTCTGAGTTAGTTGCTCAGCTTTGCCAAGTACAGATTTCACACTGACTCATGTCAATCCTCCTCTTCCGGTGATCATTTCACTGATGATGTTTTCTAAATATGTCAGGTTCATAATGTTTCCCAAATGGGATGACGTATTTGAATTGATGTCTAAACACTTGCCATCCTAAGTCTTCTGTTAAATCACAAAGTAGCCACTGCAGAAGGGAGAAATCCTTGGCATGGAAGCTGGGCCTGGCATTCTTAGACAGATAGAAAGTGAGGTGTAGTAGCAAGATCCCATCATTTGGTATTAGAGGATCTGAATTTGAATACTGAATTTGACTCTGCCACTTACTACCTGTTTGAGGATGAAGTTTCTTTAAATTTACAGAATAAGATTGCAAAATAAGCTGTAAATCATTGAAGCTCTCCCATATTCATCTCCAAACAACCATAAAATAGTGTTCCCAAAACTAATCCTGGAAGAGCAAAAACAACTAAGATGGGATAAAACAACCATTTAGCCCCCAAAACTTGGAAGATCAGCAAGAAAGGTCTGTCTCACTCAGGTAAAGGGGGAATGCCATCCGGGAGAGGAAGCATCCAAGCAAGCCAGCAGCAAGCCTCACCTCAGCAAACCAGTAGGAGATCAAGAGTCTCAGTGTGGTGGAGCAGGCAAACACCAGCATCAGAACCTCCCCCTCTCCATGTGTCTCAATATAGCCAAGAAAATGAGCAGATTCCAGTTCTGAGAACCACCATGTGCTTCAGCATAGCCCTGGGAAAACAGGAACCAGAATTTTAAGTGCTTCAGCATATTCCCCAGGCAGAGAGGTAGCTCCAGCAGCCAGATCTTCCCATGCTTCGGAATAGCCCTGGGAAAATGTAGAAACTCCTCATGGGCCCCAGCCCACTCCAGGTATCAGCACTGGTATCCCTGCTTAGCCCCAGTTAAGCTGCGAGACCCCTATGGCCTCCAGCAGCATCAACTACCCTCTATCCCCTCAGTACAGTAACAGACACAAGGATCCCATGTAGGTCTCATGGCAATATCAGTGCAGCACCAGGTAAACACAAAGGGTCTACAGTCACTGGTACAAGAACCCTGAGGCAGTGCCCCTTCTATCCCAAGAACAGAGCTCAAATTTAAAAGAAAAGAAAAAGTGCAGAGGAAAAATGAGCAAAAAACAGCAACAACAAAAGAATCTGGCCATAGAAAGTTACTATGGTGACAGGCAAAAACAAGATGCAAACTCAGAAGAGGATAACAATATCAAAACACATGTAGGCAAACCCCAAAGAAAAAATAGGAATCTGGCCATAGAAAGTTACTATGGTGACAGGCAAAAACAAGATGCAAACTCAGAAGAGGACAACAATATCAAAACACATGTAGGCAAACCCCAAAGAAAAAATAGGAAGTTATCTCAAACCCAGAAAGAACTCATGGGAGTGTTCAAAAAGGAGTTTAAAAATATATGACAGGTAGAATAAAAATTGGGAAAAGAAATGAGAGTGATGCAAGAGAATTATGAAAAAAAGTCAATAGCTCAGAAAAAGAAAATATGCTTAAAAAAAATAACTGACCAAATGAAAAAAGGAGATACAAAAAACCAATGAAGAAAACTACTCCTTAAAAAGTATAATTGGCCAAATGGAAAAGGAATTACAAAAGCTAACTGAGGAAAGTAACTCCTTAAAAGTTAGAATTGGGTAAATGAAAGATAATAACTCTATGAGACATCAAGAACTGATTAAATAAATTTAAAAATAATGAAAAATAGAAGAAACTGTAAAATATCTCATAGGAAAAACAACTGCTCTGTAAAACTAATTCAGGAAAGATAATGTCAGAATCATTGGAATACCTGAAAGTCATAATGAAAAGGAAGACCTGGACAGTATCTTTCAAAACCTTATCAAGAAAAACTGTCTTGATATCTTGGAACTAGAGCACAAAATAGACATTGAAAGAATTAACCAATCACCTCAGGAAAGAGAACCCAAAATAACAACTCCAAGGAGCATTATAGTCAAATGACAAAACTATCACATCAAGGAAAAAATACTACAGTTGGCCAGAAAGAAACAATTCAAATATCAAGGAGCCACAAACAGGATTACATAGGACTTAAAAGCTGCCATATTAAAGGATCAGAGGTCATGGAATATGATGCTCCAGAAGGCAAAGGAGCTAGGACTACAACCAAGAATCACCTATCCAGAGAAATTAAGTATAATACTTCCAGGGTGGAAATGGTTATGCACTGAAATAGAAAGATTTCAAATGTTTATAAGGAGAAGACCAGAATTGAACAAAACAAAATTATCTTCAATATCAAGACCCAAGAGAAGCCTAAAAAGGAGAAAAAGAAGCCCAAAAAGGAGAAAAAGAAGCCCAGCCCAGCCTTGGTCACATGGAGCAGCTATGGAAGGAGGATGCCTCCAGTCACAGTAGCAGCGGTTCACAGATCCTTCAACCAGGGAGGCACCAAAGGTCAGTGACAGGGCTTTTTCAGCTGGCCAAGAAGGGAGAAGGGCCTTCCCATAGCTCCGGCCTTGGGCAGAGGCTGCAGAGGTCACATCAGGCAGGCTGCAGCAGTTTCCACAGCAGCCCCCACAGTAGCCTGCATCATTGTTGGATTGTTAAACCCCTGGGGGCACTAAGGAGCTGATTCTTACCTCAGCCCTGTGTAGAGGCCCTGCCCCCACCTAATTTCTGAGGGATCTGAGCAGCTGGTCTTTGTTTCACACTGAATGGTGGCCTTGCCCATGCAGCTTATCTGAATCTCAGCTCCCAGTGTTGGCTTGGCAGAACTGGAAGCCAGGTGGCTATGGAGAAGAAACTTCTAAGACTCTTTCTGCTCCCAGACCAGTGTACATGCTTGATTGTGCCACCTTAGAGGAACTGAGATCTTACAGATTCCCAGAGTATACCCTACTCTTGACAAAGGACCCAAAAGTCAAGTAACCGGTTGGGAAAATGCCCAAAAAAGGGGAAAAAATAAGATTATAGAAGGCTACTTTATTGGTGAACAGATATCTTCTCCCATCCTTTCAGATGAGGAAGAACAATGTTTACCATCAGGAAAAGACATAAAAGTCAAGGCTTCTGTATCCCAAACATCCAAAATAAATATTCAATGGTCTCAGGCCATAGAAGAGCTCAAAAAGGATTTTGAAAATCAAGTAAGAGAGGTGGAGCAAAAATTGGGAAGAGAAATGAGAGAGATGCAAGAAAATCATGAAAAGCAGGTCAACACCTTGCTAAAGGAGACCCAAAAAAATGCTGAAGAAAATAACACCTTTAAAAATAGGCTAACTCTATTGGCAAAAGAAGTTCAAAAAAGTTCTCCTCAATGAGGAGAATAATGCTTTAAAAAGTAGAATTAGCCAAATGGAAAAGAAGGTTCAAAAGCTCACTGAAGAGAAAAAGAAAAAGAAAATATGAGGGATTCAATGGAGCTGAACTGTTTACATCCTTACATGGGAAGATGATACTTGTAATTCTTAGTAATTGTTTCACTAGTAGTACAAATAGAAGGAATATACACAGACAGAGGGTACAGATATTAGATGAATTTGAGGGAATGACATAAGAAAATCATTAGGGGATGAAAGTGAAGAGTACACTTGGTATAGAAAGAAGGGAGAAGCAAAATGGAGTAAATTATTTCACATGAAGATGTGAGAACAATCTATTACAGTAGAGGAAAAGACGGGATGATGGGTGATGGGCTTTTCTTGAGCCTTACTCTCATCAGCATTGACTCAAAGAGGGAATGACATACACAATCCAGTTGTATATAGAAATCTATCTTACCTGACAGGAAAGTAGGAAGGGAAGAGATTAAATAAAGGAAGTGTGGGGATTGATAGAAGGGAGGGCAGATCATGGGAGGTGGTAGACAGAAGCAAAACACTGGTGAGAAAGGAAAGTGTGAAAGGTGAGAGAGAATAAACAGGAGGAAATATAGAATGGAGGAAAATACATAGCTAGTAATTTTAACTCTGAATGTGAATGGGATGAACTGTCCCATAAAATAAAAACAGATAGCAGAGTGGATCAAAAAACAGAATTCTATAATGTTGTTTACAAGAAATACACTTAAAGCAAAGAGACACATGGAGGAAAGGTAAAGAGATGGAGAAAAATCTACTGTGCTTCAGCTGAAGTAAAAAAGGCTGGAGTAGCAATCATAACCTCAGACAAAGCAAAAGTAAAAACAGATCGAATTAAAAGAGATAAGGAAGGAAACTACATCTTGCTAAAAGTTGCCATAGACAATGAAGTAATATCATTATTAAATATGTATGCACCAAGTGGTATAGCATCCAGATTCTTAAGTGAGTTACAGGTCCATGACTAAACAAGAGATAGAGAGCACTACAAAATGCAAAATAGATAATTTTGCTAAAAAAAAAAACAAAAGAACTTTTGCACAAACAAAACTAAAGCAACCAAGATTAGAAGAAAAGCAGGAAGTTGGAAAGCAGTCTTTACAGCTAGTGTCTCTGATAAAGACTGAATTTCTCAAATATACAGAGAACTGACTCAAATTTATAAGAGTACAAACTATTCCCCAACTGATAAATGGTCAAAAGGATATGAACAAGCAGGTTTCAGATGAAGCAATCAAAGCTGTCTATAGGCATATGAAGAAGTGTTCTAAATCACTTCTGATTAGAGAAATTCAAATTAAAATAACTCTGATGCACCACCCAACACATATCATGGACTCATATGACATAAAAGGAAAATGATAAGTGTAGGAGAAGGTGTGGGAAAATTGGGACATTAATGAACTGTTGGTGATCAGATGAGCAGAATGAGGAAAATATTATACATAATATTAGTAATACTGCATAATGATCAACTATGAAGGACTCAGCTCTTCTCAGCAACAATGATCCAAGACAAATACAAAGGAAAATGTTATCCAAACTCAAATAAAGAACTGATGGACTCTGAATGCAGGTCAAAGCATACTTTTTTTTCACTTATTTTATTCTCTTTCATGCTTTTTTCACCTTTTGATCTGTTTCTTCTTTCACAACTGTGACTAGTATGGAAATATGTTTTACATGATAGCACATGTATAACCTACATTGCTAGGAAGACGGGAGGGATGGAGGGAGAAAAAATTTGGAACTCAAAAACTTGCAACAATGAATGCTAAACATTATCTTGACATTAGATCAAGGGAAAAATAAAATACTATTTTTAATGCGGTTTCTCAATTTTAAACCCAGTTCATTAAAATGTGATATAGGTCATTAGAAAGGAAAGGACCTTAGAATTTGTTTAAACCAACTTCATCTTTTTACAGAGTAGGAATGAGGAAACTGGGGCCCAGATTAAGGAAATCACCTACCCAAAATCAAACAGTGAATTATGCACAGGACCCATCAGTAGCACTGAAAAGAAAGAACACTGTCCTGGGAATCACTTCTGTGGTCAAGCTCATTTTATTATCTTGGACAAGTCAGATAAGATCCCTGTTTTTTCAGTTTCTTCTTCTCTAAAATATTCATTTTATATTATTAGTGGTTCCTGACACTAAACAGTTTATAATCTAATACAAAAGAAAAGACATATGCATATAAAATATAAGGCATAACTATATAAATGTGTAAGAGGCAGAATGCTATAAGGACATTCTTTTGGAATGTCCAAAAAGCATAGGATTTGATTATCTTCAATGTCTGCCCAGCTCTACCATTCCATGTTCTAAGACATCTCTCAACTGTAATGCCCTACACAAGATTCTAAGGAAACATATATATGCATGCACACACACGCTCATGCACATATATGTACACACATATGTGTATATATACAAATTCTTTTAAAATAATTTTATTTCTATCTCCTGTTTGTCTTATTTTCTCCCAGTATTTTCCCCTTCACATTCCCATAGAACCATCTCATATAAAAAAGAATTTTAAAAAATAGAAAAAAGAAAGGAAGAAAAAAATTGATAAAACTGATCAAATATCAAAATGTCTGAAAATATATGCAATATTCCACATTGCTTGGTCTCGCACCTCTGCAAAGGAGCTATGCATGATTTTTTCATAACTCTTCTGTGGTCCCAAGCTTGTTCTTTGTAACTGTGATGTTTACTTTCAGTTGATTTTGGGGAGTTGTTCTTTTTATTTTCATTGTTGTCATCATTTCCTCTATTGTTCTTGGCTTCCCTAAAATCATTATGCATAAGTTCATATGAAATTTTCATGCTTCTCTGTATACTTCATGTTCTACATTGCATTCATGTGCCACAATGTGCATACCTATTCTCCAATAGATGGGCATCTACTTGGTACAAATTGTTATTATGAGTTATCCAAAGGTCCCTTGTTGTCTGACCTCAGTATCAGTGTCTGTAAAATGAGAAAGTTGAACTGGTTGAACTAGCATCTGTCAGTTCTAACAGTTTTGGGGTCTACCCTGAAGTGAATTAGTCACCAGCTCAAAGGGGAAACAATCAGTGGGGGGGAATACCAGCAATGATAAAGTAAGTGACAGGTGACATCAGATTTAGAATTTGCTTTATTGAGTGAGGAAGTCAAAGTCCTGTCCCTATGGCATGCTCTTTTTCTTGGTGAAATAAAAATCCTAACTTCCATTTGAAGGGACTCTGGAGAAAAGGAATGACGTATTTGGTCCCTGTCCTTTCATTAGAGAGACCACAGACTTGCCGCAAGTCAGTATATGCAGTCACCAGCCAGTGTGAGCTGAGAAAGCCAGGCTCAGAACACCAGAATACATCAGTTTGCTAACCAGAATCCTGGGACTTCCTTGGAATTGGAAACACTGTGCTCGAAATCAGGAAGACTCATTTTCACAAGTTCAAATCCAACCTCAGGCACTTAGTAGCTATGTGACCCTAGGCAAGTCATTTAACCCTGTTTGCCTTAGCTCCTCTTTTGGAAAGGTGGAGAAGGAAATGACAAACTAACCTAGTACTTTTGCCAAGAAAACCCCAAATGGAGTCACAAAGAGTCAGACTCAATGAAATCACTGAACAAGAATAACGTTAGGATTGAAAAGATCTTGACAGGCTTGAATAATGAGTCAAATCTTTTAAGCTGTTTTTTTAACTATGTCTATGATTTCATCAGTGTCAGGAGCTCCTGGTGAGGAAAACTCCCACTAACAATGAAGACTGATCCCTTATCTGCAGTTTAGAGTCTGAGAGTGTTGCATGGACCATCAAGAGGTAAAATGTCTTATTCAGTGTCACCCAGATAGGATATGTTAAAGGTGAGCCCTGGACTCAGGCATCTGGATTCTGAGATCAGATTGCTCTCCCTGTGACTGAGGCTACATAGCTTTAAACATGCTAAAATTTAATAAAAATTAATATGAAGTATAATACTATGACTTAAAAAAAATACTAACTGTGCATGCACATGATGGAGGAGGCTTAGTAGATAATACAACATGTGAGAGAGAAAAAAACCCAAGGGTTTTTAGTACTACAGCTTAATGTGAATTGGCAACATGATGTGCCTGGGCTGCATGAATACATCTAGGGTCCAGAACGAAGGAAGCCACAGGGCCTAACCTGTTCAGACCCCATCTGGCATATTCAGATGTGTTTTGTGTACCACATTTAGAAGGAACATTGACAAAGCTCGTATGTGTCTCTGAAGAGGGTGGCTGTAATTCAATTTCCCCATCTTCAATTTAATTAGCATCAGCTTCTACTACTTCTTTTTAGTGATCTCTTTTACTGCTGGTGCTCTCCCTGCCTAACTACCTTGTATTTTATTTGAATTAATTCTTTTTACCTTCATTCTGTATATACTTGCATCATAACTCATATCCAATGATAAGTAAAGTCAATAAGTATTTATTGAGCACCTATCACATGCCAGACACCTTGCTCAATGCTGGGGATACAAAGAAAGACAAAAGAAAGCCCCTCCTCTCAAGAGCTCATAGTCTAATGGGGAAGATGATATGCAAACAACTTGAAACATGCAAAATATACACAGGATAAAGTGGAGGTGATATCAGAGGGAAGTCACTAGCATTAAGAAAGGACAGGAAAAGATTTCTGTGACTTGAAGGAATCTAGAGAAGACAGAAAAGAAACTCCTTTAAATTAGGGATTGTTTCATTCCTTGTATTTGCCTCTCTAGCTCTTAACCAGCCTAGTACCTGACACATAGTCTGGCTGTGCTCAACAAAATTTGCTGATTGATTCAAACAACAAATTCACAGAACTGTAGAATCTTAGCATTAGAAGGCATCCAAGGAGTCATTTAGAAATTGCTTCCAGTGAAGGGGACTCCATCTGTAATCCAAACTCTGCTTAACCATTTTCCTATAACTTCCACCTACTGAACTAAATTGCAAGACCAGATTGATTGTAACAATGACTTGTAAGAATACAACACAAATCACTTTAAATAGGAAGTTCTCTGTCATTATAGGTCTTCTAGCAGACTCTTGCTACTGGTAGGAGTTAAATCTGATGTCCTCTGGATCTTTTCCAGCTCAGAGAATTCTATAATTCTGTGAATCCAGATCAAAGCTCACCAGTGCTGTAAAGGTGTAGGCAGTGATAACTAGGCAGGAAGGGACTCCCTACAGTGCAGGAGTGTAGGAATATGTCCTCCCAGAGAGACTTTAGCTAACTGCTGCTATAAAAGTAGTCCTGTTTGAATATACAGGGTTACACATAGGCACTGGGAAGGGTTTGAGCAAATGACCTACACCTAAAGAGGGCCTATGCTGCTAAAAAAGAAAAGAAAAGAAAGACTTTAACCCTTTGTCTTAGGATCATCAGAGTCTGTCTATGTGGACAGACAGCATGATTGCTGTTCAGTTTGATTGAACACACACACACACACGCACACACACACACTTAGAAAATAAGTCCTACATGTAAGATCCTTTTTTAGGTGATGAGCATACAAAAGAGAATCATAATACTGACCACACCCTTAATGTGTTTACATTCTAATGGGAGAGGAAGTCAGGCATATTGATAACTATAACACAAGGCAGAATGTGATAAATGTCACATTTCTTAAATATATAGGGAACTGAGTCAAAGTTATATAAGTCATTTCTCATTTGATAAATATTTGACCAAGGGATTAAAAACAGGCGATTTGCAGAGGAAGAAATCAAAGTTATCAATAGCCTTATGAAAAAATGCTCTAAATCACTAATAATTAGGGAAGCTAAAATGAAAATAACTCTGAGATACCACTTCACAACCCATCAGATTGGTTAAGATGAGAGAAAAGAAAATGACAGACGCTGGAGAGGCTGTGGGGAAAGGGGTATGCTAAAGCATGGTGGGTGGAGCTGTGAGCTGGTCCAACTCTTCTGGAAAGCAATTTGAAACTATGCTCAAAAGCTATTAAACTGCATGCTCTTTGACCAAGAAATACAGCTACTAGGTTGATAACCCAAAGAGATTTTTTTGTTTAAAGGACCTATATGTACAATAATATTTATAGCCACATTTTTGTGGTAGAAAAGAAGCAGAAACTGAGAGGATGTCAATCAATTGGGGAATGGCTAAACAAGTTATCGTAGCTAAATACGATGGAGTACAATTGCAGTGTAAAAAATCTAAGTACAGAACTAATAGACTCAGAGTACAGATTAAAACTTTTTCTCTCTTGTTTTTCTTTTTTGTCACAACATAGCTAATGTGGAAGCTCGTTTTGCATTTTTTTATATATTTGTAATAAGCTTTACATTTCTTGATTTCTCAGTGGGTGCAGAAAGGATGGGAGGAGGGAGAGATCTTGAACTGATTTAAAAAAAAAATAAGAAAAGAAAGGGCTATAGATTTGGAGTTGGGGAACACAGAACTAAATCCTGGTTCTGCCACATGCTACTTGCATGACCTTCGACAAATCTACCTTATCTGGGACTGTTTCCTTTACAACTGGGCACATTAGACAACATGAGCTCTAAGGCCTCTTTCAGTTCTAAAGATATGATTCTAAATAGAAAGGAGATGTCCACATAAAGTACTTTGGGAGTGAAGTATGAGGATGAAAAAAATCAATTTTAGATGGTGGGAATTAAAGAAGAAATTGTGAAAGAGGTGGCATTTAAGAGATAGGTTTTAATACTCAGTAAAGATTCTCAGAATGGAAAAGAAAATATATTCTAAGGCAGAGATTCTTAACTGAGTGTCATAGACCCTTTGGTAATTTGGTGAAACTTATGGGCCACTTCTCAAAATGTTTTTAATTTGAATAAAATATAAGATTATAAAAGAAATAAATTATGTTGAAATATGGTTTTTAAGGTCATAAATGAGTTAAGAAATCCTAGTCAAGGGAGTCATTTAACTTGTGGCTCAAAAAATACTACACATTTACTTCAGCATGCTTTACGCAGAATCCCAACACCATGGGGTTAGAGGAGACCTTACAATTGACCTAGTCTCATACCCTAATTTACTGAATAAGGAAGTGAGGTTCAGAGAGATTAAAGGACTAGTTTAAGGTTACAAAATTGAAAAAGTAGAAAAGTTGAAAGACAAAGGCAGTTTACTTTCTTCCAAATTTGGGGTAATTTCCACTGTATCACATTGGGGTTACAAAAAAAAAACTAGAGATAAATTTTAGAGGACCTTGAATGCTAGGTTAAATTTTGTTCAGTAAATAACAGTTTCCTAATTTAACATAATTTAAAACAAGTCTCATTTTTTTTTCATTTCTGAGCCATTTCATCTGGGCTTTCTTGTCACTTAAGAATTTTTTTTTAAATTTATTTGTTCACTAAAGCAAAATGAGCCCTGAGCTAGGATCCATGAGTTCTAGTATAAGTACCCCCACAACTGACACTGTTTAGCCTTGGAAAAGTAACTTCTCTTTTACATCTTCACTTCTGTAATTCAGGTGCTCATTTTATAAATGAAATGAATAACATCTGCCCTATTTTATAAGATTAGATAGAGATAAATAAATGAGCAACTAAGAGGTGCAGTGAATAAAGTAAAGGGCCTAGAGTCAGGAAAACTCATCTTCTTGTGTTCTAATTTGGCCTCAAACCCTTACTAGCTTTATGATCCTGGGCATTCACCCTGCTTTTGTTCCTCATCTACAAAATGAACTGGAGAAGGAAATGGCAAACCACTAGAGTATCTTTACCAAAAAAAAACATAAAATGGTATAACAAAGAGTCAGATACAAATGAAACAGCTGAACAACACATAGATGGAGAGATGATAGGTAGGTAGGTAGATAGATAGGTAGGTAGGTAGATAGATAGATAGGTAGGTTGGTAGATAGATGGATGGATGGATAGATAGATAGATAGATAGATAGATAGATAGATAGATAGATAGATAGATAGATAGATAGATAGATAGATAGATAGAACAAGCCAACTATCTATTAAGTATTTTGATGAGGCAGGCACTGTGATAAGAGCTAAGGATACAGATGCAAGTGACTAAGAAATCTCCTACCCTTGAGGTGCTAACATTCTAGCAAGAGGAAGAAAACATATAAAGGAAAGATAAGAACGGAAGAGGGAGGAGGGCATACATCACCTTGGTTTGGAAATAGTGGCAAAGGAGTGACATAGAAGCTTGGTTCTGAGGAACATAAGGTTAAAGTTCACCTATAAAAGACCAGGAAGATTCATATTTGTAAGGGAAGGGTTGTAGGCAGAAATGATGGTCAAGAAGTGGATAAGAACTGTCGTGAACAATAAATGAAATAATTTATGGGAAAGATTTTAAGCAAAATACAAGGCATAATAGAAATATATGTCCTTAAGTTCAAAATTTCTGTGCTTTCACTGTTATGGATATGTCCTTTATTGACACAGATCACAATCCCTCCATGTTCTTTTAGTCAGTGGTCATGATTTTCTATGGTGACATTACCTGATAGTTCTCTGACAGCGATTCTTTCTGCACTTAGCTAAACTGATCCTAGAACAACAGATTCACATGCTATCATAGGGGTAAAAAGCCTTTCCAGCTTAAAAAAACTTAGTTCACTGTCATTTTCTTCTCTATGGCCCTGGGAGATTAGTAATAAAAATATTATCTCCGCTTTATTGTACTTATTGTTCAATTGTTTCGATCATGTTTGACTCTCTGTGTCCACATTTGGGGTTGTTTGTTTGCCATTTCCTTCTCCAGTTCATCTTACAAATGAGGAAACTAAGGAAGCAGTGTTAAATGACTTGCTCAGGGACATAGAGTTAATAAGTTTCTGGGGCCAGATTTTAAGTCAGGTCTTCCTGACTCCAGGCCCTGCACTCCATTCACTATGCCACTTACCTATTCCTGCTTGACAAATGAGGAAACAGAGACTCATAAAGATGAAATGACTTTCAACTAGTAATAAATAGAGCTGGGAATTGAATGTGGATTTTCTGATTCCAAATCCCTAGGTTCTTGATGGCTGTACCATTGCAGTTACCTAATATTCTAGCACATCATAATGTCTCTTGACTTGCCAAAGTTTGTGCTATCCCTATTTAGGCTTCAAAACACCACCTCCACATCAGAATGAACCATCCAATGAGGACTTCATTTCAGAATACAAATGTAAGGGGTCACTGCTAATACTAAGGTAAAATTATTCATGTAAAATTCTAAGAACTAGTTTAATATCTCATATATTTTCATTATGAGGAAGGATAGTGATGAAGGGAGAGCACTAGATTTGGAGTCAAGTGGAAGACCTATTTCAAGTACTGCTTCTACTAACTACATTTGACCTTGGACAAGTCAAAATCCCTCTCAGTCATCCCCATAATATTTACATCACAGGGTTGTTAAGGGAGTTATCAAAGGAGTAAAGTACTTAGAAAACTTTAAAATGCTATACAAATGCCAGTCGTTATTGCTGTGATAGCCTTGTGAGGCAAATAGGGCAAATGTTATCATTCCCTGTTTATGGATAAGTAAAGTGAGGCTTAGAAAGGTGAAATAGCATGTTCAAAGTTAATGGCAGAGTCAGGTATTCTGATTTCTCATCTTATGGTCTTTCAACTGTATTCCACATTAACCCCATAGTATCTACTAAAGTTGCACCTTACAAGTAACCAAATCCAACAGAGGAAGCTAATATTCTCAACTGGAATCTTATTTTCCTCAGCCTCAATAGTAAAGGACCAAATTTCTGTATGCAAAAGCTTCTTTCATGAGTTATCAATGCTGTGCTAAGCCTCAGGTGCAGGTGGTCCAGGAACAACTTCTTGGAGGAAAAGAAAATAGATAGAAATTTTTGCTTCCCTGATTTGAGTTTTGATAAAGCAATTTTGTTTGGAAGATTTGGTGTCAGCACACTGACCTGCAGTCACAACATATTTGTGTCAATTTACTCTACAAATCATCTCTAATGTCAACATTTTCTCCCTGTGCCCAAATACTCTTAAGCATTATAAATCCCCTTTGCAAGAGGAATAAACAATTGAGACATCAGGAGAGATGCAGAGGACAGAATGGTTATAGCAGACAGGAAGTGAGGACGGAGCACCAGCACTTAATGGAATAGCATAATGAAAAACCACCTCTGTGTGATGTGTTTTAAAATGTGATGCCTACAGAATCAATAATTAGGGTAAATCACCTAGGGTACACTCAGTGAATATAATAAGAGAACAGTATTGATTGGTTTTTACATCTGTCTGTGACTAACTTGCTTTATCAATAACCTCTTGCTCTGACTCAGTCCATAAAATATTTTTATTCTTTCATTTTAATGCAAAATGATTGCCAGTAGGGTTTCTGTCACCAAGATGAGGGCTTTTCAGTATTGTCATTGATTGAAACTGTAAACCAGGTAAAACTGATGCTTTTTCTTCTCCTCCCCCAGCCATTATTCTTGTCTTCATTAGCCCCAGAGGACTGGTAACATACTAGAAAGAGTCCTAGAAAGCTCTGGGTTCAAGCAGTTCAATAACTGTATTTGCATGATTCTGAACTTCCCCTCTCTGTAATAAACTTCTCTTTCTGTGAAGTAAATTTCCTAGTCTCTCTGTTTCTCTGTCTCTGTCTGTGTGTGTGCCTCTCTCTCTCACACACACATGTGTATATGTACATGTATGAATATGTAAATATAATGCATGTGTACCCACAAACATATGCATTTCCTATGATTTAATTAATATAAAGAATTCCTGGTGAGGAAACTAAGTGAGCCAGCCCTTCTAACTTCCCAGATCCTCTTTATTGGGAACCATTGCACAAAGAACACAGAAAGTTAAACCTTAGTAAATACATAATCAACTTCTTACATTTTATAGACAAGGAAGCTGAGGGCTCAAGAAGGAGATGTGACTTGTCAAAGTCACCTAAATAATGAATATACCAAGACCCAGGGGTTTGGAAGAAAGGTACCTACTGAATTTTGGTACTGGAAAGAGGGAAGCATACATATGATGATGTTTAACATGTAAGAACACTGATTCATCTCCAAAATGTTTTTCCTTCTATAAGTACTTATTTATTGGGACTTGTTGTCAGGCTGTGATTAAACACATTTATCACTAGCTCCTCTCTGTTAACAAGGTTGGCAATCAGTCCTTTCAGAAGAAAGCTGATTGCCCCCATTGTTGAGTCTAGATATTCCAGATGGCTTTACACAGATTTCTGGGTCTTGGCCAGCACCATGGACAGTGCCACTCATTCACCCACAATAGTCTACAAATTATAGAATTACAGTATCTCAGAACAGGGAGGGACTTTGAAGATCATCTACTCTAGGAGGAGGTGTTCCTTTTACAATGTATAAGGCAAATAGACATTCAGGCTCCATTTGAAACCTCCAGGAATAGAGAACTTATTGTGTACTAAAGCAAATGATTTCATTTTGGCAGAGTTCTAATTGTTGGGAAGTTTTTTCCTTATACTGAGCCAAAATATATCTCTCTGAAACTTCCATTCAATGGTTCTAGTTCTGCCATCTGGAGCCAAAGAAAACAAATCAATATATCTTCCACATTACAGTTTTTCAGCTATCTGAATATCATATCTCTCCACCTACCCCTATCAAATCTCTTCTCTGGGCTAAAAATCCCTAGTTCCTTCAACCAGTGTTTGCACGGAATGATTACAAGTTCACACCCCATCCTAGTCATGCTTCTTTGGAAATGTTCCAGATTATTTTATCCATACTAAATTATAATGCCCAGGACTGAATATAATACTACAGCAATGCTTTGACAAGGACAGAGGGTTGAGTAACAATCAACCCTCACATTCTGATCACTTCTTTATAGGATTAGTTAGGTTTGTTTGCCTAGAAATAAACTTTTGAAGTGAGTTTCCATCCTTCTTTCACCATTTGGATTTAAAATGGCATTTTCAGATTTGGCTCCCACATTTTATTTTCTTCCAACTCGTCTCTGAGCAGAGTTCCCAGCACAAGAGGCAAAGACAAAAACTTGTCAGATTTCAAAAGAACTGCTATCTTGGCATCAATCCCTCTGCATCGCACACACACATAACCAGGTGGTATTTTATGAGTCATTGTTTATTGGTGATCAAGATAGAATGTTTTCTTTATTATTTATTGTCATCATCATCATCACTATTTTTGTTACTTTTATTTTACCAAAGTGTCATTGCTGCAGTAGAAATGAGGCAAAAGGTTCCCTGGTTAGGGCATGCATGGGATCCGAGAGAGGCAACTAGCTGCCAATAGGTACATAGCTAACAAAAATATTCTACTTTGTACTTATAGCCCTTATTGTTAAAAATCCTTATAATTCCTCACCTTCTCTGCAGTACTGATGGAATATTGGATATCCCATTGTTCTATCACAAAGGTATAGAATATCTAATCTCCCACAGAGAAGAAAATTCAACCTACCTAGGTAAATAGACCTATAATGTCCTCTAGTGGCTATTATATAAAGAAAAGATTTAGTTCCCCAGTCAACTTATTCATATCATCACAGAACTGTAGATTTATGGAATTTTACTGTGTAAATATAAAGACAGGACTGTAACTCCATGTAGGCTTTCAATTAAATTGTAGCTCTTGTTTATCACGCTTTAGAATCTTAGTAACAATAATACTAACTCATATTTGCTTGTAATTTTATGACTTACAAAAACTTTTCTTTATGCTGCTCCTTTAAAATAGAGAGTTCATGTGCTACTTTCCCCTTAGAGAAAGTAAATCACTCACCAACAGTCACACAATCATCATCCTACCTTCATTATTATCAAAGTTGGACATGGGGGAGAGAAGGAATTTTCTAGATCCATGCATTCCCCTCCCTTCATTCAATCCCCAACTTTCACTATCAGGTTCAAAGTCAGATTTACAAACCCATTCTCCTGACCTCCAAGCTCAGTATTTTCTCCACTAGTAACGTACTATATCATGCTACCTCTCCTGTATATATATTTTCTACTAAATCTTCACAATAGTATTTGAGTTCAATCCAAATCTACCACCCTCAGTGGTAGAAATAAAAAGAATTTACTCTAGAAGCCTTGACTGAATATGGTCTCCTGGTCCTAGCCTAAAAAGGTCAAGGATGTCAGTCCTCTGATCATTCAAAACTATTAGTTCCCCTCTAGTCCACAGCCACAGACAATACTTCTGAGTATAGCACATGGTCATTTTGTAAGCATCTCAAGGGGTGCAATGGTATAGTTTTAGGACATTGGACTAAGGTCTCAAATACCCATTTTCTGGTCTTGGCTCTATCAATAGCTTTGGGAGTCATTTCATAGCTCTGACTCTAAGTTTTCTCATCTATAAAATGGAAATAGTAATACTCCTCCTCCCTCCCACACAGGATGGTAGTTATGATCAGATGAGATGACTAATGAGACAATCCTATGGAAAATATTAAGTGATATGTATGTATGATGAATATTTTTACTATAATGTGAAAAAAAAGACTCCACATACATATTCTATTGATGGCAAAGTATTAGTATTATCTTTTGGTGAAAAATGTTGCCATCTCCATTGCCACCGTTACCAGGATCATGACCACCATCATCATCACTTCCATGACACCATAAATGTTAACATGAGATGGCTATAATCCTGTTAGAAGCAAGATATTCTTGGAGCCAAGCTCCCATATAGCATCACCTCTCACTTCACCTTCACCCTACTACCAGTGATCACTTTTTAAAGCAATACACCCTCTGAATGCTTTTTTACAAAGACACACCAGATGAACAGATAATGCAGGATCCATCATATTCAGCAACAGACAAGGAGCTGTGTGCTCCATAGAGGATATATGCAGGTCTGGTCAGTTGGATGCCTGTAGAGTTTACCCTCTAACATAAGCAAGATTCTAGCCAAGGAGAGATATTTAATTCATTAGACACCAGAGGGGTGCATTTGTATGTAAACTACAGGTTTGGCTGGCTGGCCAAAAGAAGCCCAATAAAAACTGCATCAAGTTTGAAGTAAGTTGTTGGTGGGTGGCCATGGTCTCCCCACTGACTTGGCCTTTTGCTGCATGAAAGAGTTGAGCCTCAGCCAGCCTTGTCCGCTTCATAGAGAAGCCCATTTGGCAAAATCCCAAACTGTCAGAGTACAAAAATTTGCAAGGTTGTAAAAGACAGAGAAGATGGCCATCCAGACAGTGTGAAGTAGTTGAAATGCAAACTAGGAGGATAGGGAAACAGAGGGAGATATTTTCTATAGGAGATAGAAAGCAGCATAAAAGGAGCTCGGGATCTGGAGTGAGAGGAAAGGTTTGATTCCTGGCTCTGTTCCTTAAATGCCTACCTCCCTTGGATAACTGGCTTCCCCTTTCTGAGCCTGTTTCCTCATCTAGAAATTCAAGGGTGGGACAAAAATCATCTCTAATGTCTTTTCCAGCTCTAAATTATATTCTTTCTGACCTGGTGCCTCTCAAGTCATAGTACATTGGTGCGATGGATACATAATTTACCCAAGCAAATGCTGGCCCAGCTTCTACTAAGGGAGTCACCCCTACTGAGATTCCCAAATCCTCTTTATTGGGGAAATAGAGATTGGAAGGATCCAGTAACGTGCCTTGCAGGTACCAGCAGAGTTTGCTGTGCAGCAGTTGGAAAGCAATCCTGTTTAGACTTGTAAACTCGTTGTGGGAGTCGATAAGGGAGAATACAGAAGGACCTTCAGCTGGTGTTTTGTTTTCAAGCACACATGTAGCTTTCAGTTTAAGGAAGAGCACATTGCCCTCTAGTGATGTATGGAGGCCATTACAGGGTTGAAACATGGGGAGCCATTAATATAATATTAATAATAACTCAATGATCCTAAGCTGCTCCCTGCAGCAAAAGTCCATCTCTTTAACATCTATGTTTGCATTATGGTAGTCTCTGGATGCAAACTACATAACGCCACAAATTCAGAAGAATCACAATTTGAGATGACCTGAAGGAAAATGGAAAGATACATGGGGGAAGAAGTAGACTATAACCAATCAATAATTTGCCCATGAGAAATAATGTAAAAGACATAACTGAGAATCTAAATTCCTGAAAAGCAGTAAGGTCAGTCAGCTGATAAAAATGAGAGATGATAGATGGACAGCCTAGGCATTGTGCTGGTATTTATGAAACATTAAAAGGAATCAGAGGAACAACCCTTCTCATAGGCCCATCCAGAATGATTACTCTAAGGTAAAGGGATCAGACATGTGGCCCATTGGCTACTTGAGGCTCACAACACTCCTGAGTGTGGCTGAACCAGATTAGAATGTAATTGGGGAATATTGCACAAAACAAATAAGAATAGAAAAGAACATAGATAATGTTAATATGTGGTTTTTCTAGGTCAATATGTGACCAGCAGGAATCTTTATCTATAGCTTAGTGGCCCCTGTTTCTAATTGAGCTTAATATCATCACTCTGGGAAGCATTTAAGAAAATATATAGAAAAAGAGGCATGGGTAGGTTGAGATGGCCCTGTTAGAGAAAGAAGGAGCACCAGGGTTTTTAATGATCTTTTGTAATACTGAATGAAAAGCATTCTCATTTCTGGAGCATTTTAAATTTTACAAAGTTGTGTGAATTAGGGAGTAAAAATCTTGATATCCACTACCAGCCTCTTTCCTAGATCTAAAATTTCACTGATGTCTGGAATGACTGATAAAGAAACTTACTCAACGAATGTAATTTAAGTTTCCTTTCATCTGTTGCCTTCCCTCAGTAAAAGGTAAGTTCTTTGAAGGCAAGGATTGTCTTTTTTCTGCATGTATTTATCACTTATTGCCTAGCATACAGTAAGCACTTAATAAATGATTGTTGACTAAAAGATTGGAAATTATTTTGCAGTTTTTAGTCTTTGGGAGATAAATTGAGTGGGGCACTTGAGAAATAAAGGTTTTTGTTCAATGTCACAATGTGATGGGTATTTATTCTTCAATTTATAATCTTAGAGAATCGAATTGCTTGAAGGCCCTGAGAAATTAAATCCAGTGCTTCACAGGTAGTGTGTATCAGGATCCACACTTGAACCATAGTCTTCCTGACTACAGCCTGGCATTCCATCTAGTATATCATGCTGCATAGCCAGGGGCAGACAAGGAGTTGTGAGCTCCATAGAGGAAATATGCTGGTCTGTCTGATCAGTTGGATGACTTTAGAATTTACCCTCTAACATGAGTAAAGACTCCAGGCAAGGAAAGATATTTAATTCATTAGGCATCAGAAGGCTGCATTTGTATGTAAACTATGTCTGGCTGGCTAACCCAAAGAAACCCAGTAAAATTGCATCAGGTTTGAAGTAGGTTGTTGGTGGGTGACCCCAAACTCCCCACTGACTTGACCATTTTTATGTATGTTGAAACTGAGATTCAGAAAGATTGAGTGACTTGCCCAGGGTCACATAGTGAGAAGTGCCAGTGCCAGGATTCGAACTTGGGTTTCTAGAGTCTAATTTCAATATACTTTTTGTTATACCTAGTTTGGTTTGATAATAAAACTTGAATTGTGAGAATAGCAATAATAACTGACATTTCTATTATACTTTACAGTTTGCAAAGTACTATTCTTACAATAACCCTGTAGGGGATAGGAAGTATAAATATTATTTTGTAGATGAAGAAATTGGATGAGAGAGGTGAATTGATTTGGGCAAGGTATTGTAGTTAATAAGAGATAGAGATGGAATTTGAATTCTGATTTTCTAATCATACACTACAACGTCCCAGGCATTTAGAGCAAAATTCACCAAGGTGGGGGTGGGGGTGGGGGTGGCTTTGGCTAACTATACTTCCCATAGACACAGAAGAGGAAGATTTCCAAGATCTAGTTAAGGTAGGAAGTCACTGACAGTGTATTTGTAGAATCATGGAGAGGCTCCTTTGTCCCAAAATGTAATCCCCAGTAATTAT
Organism: Bettongia penicillata ogilbyi; assembly: GCA_023548195.1. Classification (NCBI taxonomy): domain Eukaryota; kingdom Metazoa; phylum Chordata; class Mammalia; order Diprotodontia; family Potoroidae; genus Bettongia; species Bettongia penicillata. The sequence continues at coordinate 6,998,696 of JAJHZJ010000044.1, read as the reverse complement.
CTACCACAACTGAAATCCTCACCATTTAAAATGCTCTTTTGTTTTAAAGTATAGAAAGTTTCAAATATAATGTAGTTATTGGAGACTATATAAATTTATAGAAAGTCAGAACTAGTGAGAAGTTTAGAACATATGAAAGAATTCTACTGTGCAATAAGAAATAATGAGCAGGTTGATTTTAGAAAAACATGGAAAGGGTTGTATGAAATAATGAAGAATGAAAGGACAGAACCAAGAGAACATTGCATACACCAACACTAATATTGTTAGAAGAAAAACTGTGAACAACTAAGTTACTTTGAGTACTATAAATGCTCAAATCAGTTACAAAGGATGATGCACCTCCAGAGAAAGAACTAATAAACAGAAGTGTGCATAGTATGGGTGTGTGTATGTATTTATATACATATATATGTATATATATATATATATACACACACATACTATATATACATATACACATATACATGCGTGTATTTGTTTGTAAAATGGTAGCCTTTTCTAGTGTAGGGAGGGAATGGAGGGAGGGAGGGAGACAATTTAGAGTTTAAAAGTGACAAAAAATTTAATTTAATTTTTAAAAAAAAGGTTTAGAACATAGAATGTCAGAGCTATAAAAAGGGTCTGTAGTAGTAAAACAAAGCCCCTAGTTTTGTAGGTCCCTTTTAGAACCATCATATGCCACAGGTTACCTCTGGTCTAGATATTCTTCCCTCCCTCTGCCTATCACTCATACTCTGTCTCTTTTCTGGAAACTTCTATATCTGACATCTTCCATGGTAGAATATTTTATGTAGAAACATCCAACCCGATGTCCCATATTATCATGGGGGTCTTTTAGTCTATCTGCAATCTCCCTATCTATGACATTAGAGGCAAAAATACAAGCAAATATGGATGAGTAAGACCTACCCCTTCCTTTAAACCCCTTGACCCTCATCTGTATCTCTCAATAGCCCTGATGTATGAGGTATGGATCTCAGTCATTCCCTTAATAAACTAGGGGATGGGACAAGTACCTGAACTGATATCCTACCCAAGGCCTAAAAGTACTCTTTTACTGTCTATGAGGGTACAGATTTATCCTTGCATTTCCAGTGGCATAAACCCAGTCGTATCCTAGCCCCTCTAACAACTGTGACCCAGTTGTATCTGATTCTCTAGTGATTGAGATTCAGCTGTCTCCTTTGTCCTGAAGCCCTCATCCTTTGACCCTCCCCCGTGTGCTCCAGAGTGTCCCAAGTAGGGTTTTAAGCCTTCCTTTGTGTGAGTTCAAATGTGTCTATAATAAAAGTTTATTACCTTTAGCATCACTTGCTGATCTGTCTCTTCTGTAAAAGTCCCAAAGTCTCAAAGGCAGCTGCAACAGACCAGGACAAAGCTATGAAATACAGATCATAGAATATCAGCATTGGAGAGAACCTTAGAATACAGAACATAGATCATTAGAGCCAGAAGGAACCTCGGGACATAAAATATAGTGTCAGGAACTAAAAGGACTTAACAATTGTGTTAGAGAAGGAGCCTTAGAAAATAAAACACAGAATGTAGAGCTGGAAGGAGACTTTGAAAGTAGGCCACACAAATTAGAACTTTAAAACTAGAAGAGGCTTTAGAGAGACCTCAAAAGCCACTTTCATCTGACAGGTGTGGAAACTGAGGCTTAGGTGAGGTAACTAGACAGAAGTCACATAGTAAAGAAGTAGAAGAAAAAGAAATAGAATTTGGCTTATAACCACAAGCAGATTGCCCTTACTATCATACTGCTACATACCATGCTCTGGGGTGTTCAAGGAAGACTAGCACCTCTTGTGTGAGGGCTCTGGAGCCCTTTTCTGGGCTGTTCATCCACCTTTGGTGTCTACCTGACACTCAACTCTCACTTGTAGCTCTAAGAAGCTGTAGCATGAGCAGCAACTAATCCCAGTAAAACCATCTCAGGAGATGGTCTAAAATAAGTTGATAGTACCCAACAGGCCTCAGATCTATCAGAGAGTTAGGGGATGTCTGCCCCAAGCATATGAAGACTTCCCCCAGTGGAACAGGCAGATAAGAACAATTTGTTCTAATGGCCATAAAGGTGGTTGAAGCAGGTTCTGTGGAGTGCTTAGATCTTGGTCAGACATCAAAGATGCCAACATTATCCACTGTATCCTGGGTCATTGCCAATCATCCTGACTTTATCTTGACACTGGACTTTGATGACTCTGGAAGAGAGAGTGAGGCTGATGACTTTGTGCAATTTCACCTTACTTAAATCCAATTTACTCACCTCATGATGTCACTAGTTCTTTTTGAAAACAAAAGACAAACAATACCATTCTGCATCTTCAGAGTCTTTGAAATGACATTTCTCCCCAGCCCCTGAGTTCTTCAGAGGTTAAGTAGGACTTGCTGAAAATCTCTGAAAACATTCTGTAACCTAGCTTGGGTTTTCCAAGTTGAAGTCTTGGTTAGAAATCAGAATTTGACCATATGGGACTATGCAGAGCTCATAAAATCACAATCCATGTAGTGAGTGCAATCAGAAGTAGTCTAAAGACACCTTCCTATGCAGGGAATGTATAAATTACATTTAGGTAATTGAGGACATCTCATTGATGAGGTAAAAAAGATAAAGTTGAATGAAAATAACAATAATATTGACAATAGTAAGTATGTGGAACTGTAAGATTTACAAAGCTTTATATATTTTATCTCATTTAATTCTCACAACCCTGTGAGGTGAATGCTGTTATTAGCCCCACTTTACAAATAAGGATATTGAGGCTGAAAGAGTTTCAGTGATTATTCAAGTCCAGTATTCTTATCCACTGACACTGAGGCCTTGAACAACACTTTTTCATTCAGTTTTATTTTCCGTCCATATTCTCTCCTTTCCCTTGCCCCCTCTCCCACCCACTGAGAAGGTAAGAAATACAAATGCCATTACTGAGGTTTTAGTTCTTAAATAAGACCCATCAGGCTTTAACATTGTAGCCTCACAGCCATTGGACTTTTCCATCTGACTTGCAGCTAATTCTTCGATATATTGTATCTTTCATTTGAATGTGAACTCCTTGAGAGCAAGTATTATCTAAGTAGCACAGTGGGTAAGGCACTAGGCCTAGAGTCAGGAAGACCTGAGTTCAAATCTAGTCTTAGACACTTACTACCTGTGTGATTCTGGGCAAGTCACTTAACCCATTTGCCTCAGTTTCCTCATCTGTAAAATGAAATGGAGAAGGAAATGACAACTCACTCCAGTATCTTTGCCAAGGAAACCCCAAAAGGGAATACAAAGGGTCAGACATGACTGAATGACAATCTATTTCTACTCCTGACTCTTAGCACAATGAGTTGTTTATAGGAAGTATTTAATAAATTCTTCAATCATTCATTCATTATTCTTTTGAAAAATCTGCCTCTGAATATATAGACATCATCTTTGATTCCATGGAGAATGATTTAGATGAGTGGCTATTGTCAATCAAGCCATGTTCTTAGACCCATGAAAGTGAATATAGATCTAGAAGACAGAAGAGAGTACCAGAACAGAGTCAAGAGACCACAGAAAAAAGAGTGACTGCATGTAAGTAACAGCCTTTTAGTTGCTGGATTGGGGTTGGGTAGATGGGCTGTATATTCTGTGTATCCATGAAATGACACCATCCCTCCCATCCAGAGTATCTCTCAATCTCAGAAATGGCAGCCATAGAAAGGTGGTGGTTGAGTTTCTTAGCCTAAGAGCTGAGGGCAGTAGAAGAATTTTATGAGCTTCTAGACCCAAGGTCCTAGAAAGTGGAGATTCTCTAGGAATCATCATGTGTTTCCAGATAAATGCTGAGTTCCTGGTTGGTGTCCAATTCTTGAACCCAGTTTTTAAGTGGGAAAGGGAAGGGTTCCATCAAAGTTCCTGAATCCTGCCTTCTGGAGAGAATAAAAGCGAACTCAAGGTCATGGGGCCAGAGGAATCCTAAGAGACTAAGATTCAGTTGACCCAAGAGCAAACCCAGCTTTTCCCCCACCAAATCTTGGGTGGTCTATAGTAACTCCAAGTGCAAATGTCCTTTCATACTGAAATGTCTATTTCCAGAACCTCCATCTATTTCTCCTAGTTCTGCTCTCTGGGACCAAGAAGAACAAGTCTGATCCCTCACATCCATGACAGCCTTTCAAATACTTGAAGGTAGCTATTCTCCAATAGAAAACTCTCAAAGCTTTCAATGGATCATACAACATCATCTTTTAGTACTTAACCATCCTGGATATATTACAGCTTATAAATATACCTTCTAAAGTGTGGAGCCAGGAAGTGACCACATCACTCTAGATGTGGTCTGACCAAGTCAGAGCACAGGATTATCATTTCCCCCAAGGTGGGAGTTGGACTTTTATTCATGCAACCTAAATCACCAAAAGTGCCCATGAGTGTAGTATTTTATAACTTACAAAGTATTTCCTCACAAAGGTAGGTAATGCAATGATTAGTGGCTAGGACTCAGAATTAGTGGTTAAAAAATGGGAGTTCTAATCCCCCTTGAATATTTACTAGCTATGTGATTCTAGAAAAGTCACTTAGCCTCAGTGGGCCTTAATTTCTTCATCTGCAAAAATAAAGAAGCTGAATACAATGACCTCCATGGTCCCTTCCAAATCAAAAGCGATGATTTGTCTCCTGCCCTTTTACAGAAGGAAACAGAGTCTCAGAAAGTTTAAGTGATTTATTTCCCCCTAGCCATATAGCCAATAAGTGTCAGTATGAGGAACTGAACCCAAATCTTCTGTCTCCTAGTCCAGGGTTCATAGCATAGCCTCTGCCTGCACTGGCCGAAAGAAGCAGCATATCGAATTTGGTAAGGAATGTAGTACAGATGGAGACAAACCACTTGGGGGAGAGGAGGATGTATTTAAGCTGAATTATTATTATTTTCCCACTTCACATACTCTACATCTGGAAAGAGTGATCCAGTTAGTGTAATGGGATAGACATGGAGCCATAATCATTACTTTTAAATAGGCGGGAGGAATTATAGTGGCATTTAATTACCAAGTAGGAGCCTGTGGCTGTGAGTCAGGAGACCAGGGGTCTAGTACCGCCTCCAGCACTGAGTCACTGAGTGACCTTGAGCAAATTGTTATATATCTTCATGCTTTCTTTATTTCTTCTGCAAACTGGGCAGACCAATCTTTTCACGACATAGCTCCCAGGGGTATGAACAGCAATGTTCATATGATTTACAAAGTGTTTTACATTATAGCCCCTCGAAGTGCTAGTATTAATATTAATAAGCCTACTTTACATTTGAGAGTCAGAGAAATTAAATGATTTGCTTATAGTTACAACACTAATAAGTATTGGAAACAAGAATTGGACCCAAGTTCCTTTGCACCACAATGATCATAGCTTAGCACTGTAGTTGTCCTTTGCCCTCCAGTGTATAGTTATAATGCTAAAATTCTTTCCAACTCCAGCATTTTAGGTTCTGGGTTCTAATATACTCTGATTCTGTGATTTTAACATCTGAGCTTCAATTTAGCTCTGAGATCAACAGCCTGAGCATTTTATAAGCAGACAATGACACTTCCTTGGCAGGTATTCAACTTCAAGATGAGTAAAATTTGCTCCTTTATAACTTTTAGTGTCCTTATATAATTTTATTTTCTTTCTGGAAAACATCCCCTACTACGTCCATCCTGAGTCCAATAAAGAAGTACTCACAGTGGTTCCTATTTAGTGTTTCAAAACCCTGTAGAGGGTTACAATGGTCAGAGGGTTCGTGATAAAAATTCTTTAATAATACCTCAAGCCATATAAAATTACAGGATATTAATAATAATATATTAAATTGCCCCAGAAGTTCACATCACTTTTTTGTTCTGCTTGTTGCTGTTGAAAATACTTCTCAGAACAAAATATTGTTGGGAATCACTCTTCCAGAGCAATAAAATTTCAAGGAAAAGGAGCCATGGGGGGAGGGGGAGCATAGAAAGCAGAAAGGATACCAAATGAGGAAGTTATATTTATTAATGGAAATCTTTACCAACTCCACAGTTTCATAGACAATATAATTTTGAAGATCATAAAATTCTGGGGTTGGAAAGTACCTTAAAATTGTAATTAAAAAAGTGTTGATGCCCCCAGCTAAAAGTATTCTCTCTTTCCTTGAATTTACTTGAAGCACTCACTGTGTCTGGATCTCTGCTCTCCCTTTATCACGCATCAACTAATATTTACACTTGTCTGTATGTATTCCCAATAAGAGAATATAACCTCCTTGAGGGTGGGAAGAGTGGTGTTTTTCATCCTGATATAAATGAGAGCTTGATGATTTTGTACAGCTCTACCTCACTTAAATCCAGTCCACTTACAAGTCAAGCTGTCACTCTATTGATATCCTTGGTCCTCTTTGAAATGAAAGACAAACAACAACAGAGGGTGAAGGACCTACGAGCATAACATATACAGTCTTAGAACTGTCCTTGTTTCTGCTCTTCCCATGAGACATTCCTTCTCCCATTTCTGTGCCTTCTCATTGGTTGGTCTACATACTCAATATGTACTCCCTCCCCACTTTGCCTCATACAGCACCCACCCAGAATCCTTCATGCCTAACTTCATCATGAAGCCTTTGCTGATCTTCCCAGCTGCTAGTTCCCACCTTTCCAAGTTACTCATATTTAATTCAATTATATTTATTCATTTTTTTATTTATTCTGGATATACTTATGCACAGCCCTCACTCAAAAAAAAAGGCAAGTGCATGTCATGTCATCATTTCTCTGACGGCATGATCTTCTTCGGCAACGAAAGACAAACACACACACACACACACACTTATTTACATGCAGGTTCTTGCCTTCCCCATTAGAATGTAAGATCCTATCAAGTAGGAATGGTTTTGTTGGTTGTACTTATGTCACCAACCCTCACACAGTACCTGGCACCTAATAGGTGCTAAATAGTTTTGATTGATTGATTCGACATCATTTCTAGTTCCAGTATTTTATATCCTTCCTGTTATAACATTCAACCTCTTATATTCATTCCCCTCTAGTTTTCATATACCATGTTCTAAGTTTTAATGTCCTCTTTAACTCTAGCACACTTTGTTCTAAGGTCATGGCATCATAGAATCATACACAGACTCAGAAATATCCCTAGAAGTCCTCTCTGCCCCTCACTTTCTACGTTCTCAGGTTCCTTTCCAATATATTATTCTATGTTCTAAGGATCCTTCTCCGATTCTGGCCTTGGGTTTATTCAAGGTATGCCTGTTCCTCCATATCCTATTACTCATTATCTAATCCTCTTTATTTGGAATACCTGAATAGAGGCTTCAATATTCAATCTCCATGCCCTCTTATTAACCCAGTTTTCTTTCCTATGATCTGAAACAAAGCCATGACTAATATCACTCCTCTGGCTCTTATCCACAGGGACCTTTGTTACCTTTACTGGCAAATGCACTGTCTGAGAACAAAGAGGTAATTAACTCACCCAGGTACCATTACTTCTCCCAAGGATAAAAGTCTATTCTAGTTATTTTGGGGAATGAAGATATTTTCCTTTATTGGAAACAGGGATTTATCTTTGGAGAGAATAACCATGTCAAAATCGCCTACTCTAACCTTCAGATTCAGGGAAAATCAATCCATCTTTTATGTGTTGAAGTCTCACAATGTGCCCACAATTGTGCCATACATAATGGACCCCAAAAGAAGCATAATCAGAGTCTCAGCATCAAAAAGGGCCTTAGAGCTAATCAAACTTCCAGTCCTTTGTAGAAATCCACTCCCTCATATCCCCAACAAATACTCCTTCAATTTTGACTTAAACAATTCCATATTTGAGGAACTCACCAGCTCTTACCTTAGCCTATTCCACTAGCTCTAATTAGTCAAAAGTTCTCCCTTCTATTGACTTGAAATCCACCTCCGTGAAACTCCACTACCCCTACCATTGCCATCACTGCTCATTCTATCCTTCATGAGTCAAAAAACCAAACTTAACACCTCTTCTACCTGACACCACAAAGACCACATGCTACCTTGACTATTCTCATCTTTGGCTAAACATCATCAGTTACCTCAGCTCATCACCAAATAGGATACTTTGCAGGCAATCAATCAAAAAGCGTTTATCCAGTGTTTAACATGTGCCGGGCCCTGTGTTAGGCATGGGGAAGAAAAATATAGGAAATGAAATAATCCTTTGCCATAGGGAGCACACATTCTAATGTCTATATAGAGGGTGTCCCCCAAAAAACTAATTAAAATAAATTTTTAAGCTACTAAAGCTAAAAACTACACTAAGACTTTGAGGGACATCCTGTATATGCATTTACACAATCTATGTAAAGAGAATAAATGCAGGATAGTTCCATACAAGGTAATTTGAGAGGACCAAGAAAGGCAACATGTAGAAGGTGATACCTGAACTGCATCAGAAAGGAAAAGAGGGACCCTCTGAGGCAGAGGTAAGGAGGGAATACATTCCAGAACATTGCAGATTCCCATTCCATTCTGGTCATTCTCTTCCATATGCACCCAACTTCATCAGAGACCTTCCTAAAGTACTGCAACCAGAAATAGATATAACACTTTCTTTGGAATCTAATGAGGTTAAAGGTTGGTAGTGCCATCTCATTTATCCTGAGCACTGCTAACAGTCTAAAATCCCATTACTTTGCTGATAGGGCAAATTCCTCCCACCTGCAGTACTTTTCAGGAGGATAATGAAGAGACATAATACAAGGTAGGGACAAGGACAGAGTTCATGACCTGAACCAGTCTTAGGAAGCAGGGAGATCAGAACACAAGAAGGGAGAAAGTCCACAAGTTCAAGAAACAAATCCAAGAAGAGAAGTTGAGGTTAACAGATCAAGATCTAGTATAAGGAAATCTGGACCAGATTATCTAAAACACCTTCAGAGGCAATTGATACAAATAGCATCTTTGCAGACAGAAACTCTTCTGCCCCATCCCTCAAAGGAACCCAGAATAACTGAGCCATCTTTTGGGCCAGAGTCACATAAAAAAGAACTGCTAAAACACAGTAGGACTGTGAGTTGCTATTCCCCTGAGCTACCTTATCTTTTGGGGAATGCTTAGACCCATAGAACATACATAGCACTTCCTAGCCAGGAGAAACCTTAGAACACAGAGTATAGAATATTAGAGCTTAGAACATAAAGAATGTTGAAGCACAAGGGGGAACCTTCCAAGATTATCAAATCCAACTTACTCACTTTACAGAGAGAGAAATTTTTGTCCAGATTTTGACTTTCCTGAGATCCTGAAGTTACATATATTATGATCCAGGGCTGACCATAAGGTCACTGTGCTAAGTCACCATGTAATAGTCACATTAAAAAATACTAAATCAAATTAAAAATTGAGTTTACCTTTTTACCATTCCTTAATGAATACTTAGGAGAATGCTATAGTTCTGGGACAATGGTCTGTTATAAGAATGCAAAATTGGAATAAGGGAAGCTCATTTTGACTCTCCCCAATGGGGGATGGTGAGGTGGGAGTGTATTTAATTCCAACTCCTGGAAGCTTTGAAGAAAACATGAGGGAGGTGAGGAGGAGTACAGAAAATAGACCTAAAATAACTTGGCTGTTTTTAAAGTTGTCATTTGTTGATTTAGGGTTTCTTCTCTAAATGCATGGGAGTACAGTAAAGATTGATTAGTGATTTATGCATATAAATGCAAATGCTTATGCATATTAGGTGCCTATGGGGAGGGGGCATTCACAAATAGCTGTGCTTTCCAACTGTCACTTTTGTCAGACTCATTAGTGGAGGGGGTGAGGGGGAATAGAGGGGAAAAGTTGAGAACATATATTTGGGATTTAGATTCATCGGGGTCAAAAGGTGAGACATAATTTACTTAAACTCCTGGGTCACTGTTCCTTCATCTATAAAATAAGAGTGTTAAAAACTCTAAGGTTGTGAGATCTTACCATATCTAATGCTCAGAGCTGTTATGAGACTCTATAGGAATAATGTAACAGCTGAAGACTGTTCTCTAAATTGTAAGGTGCTCTAGAAAGGTGGGCTATCATTTTCTTATGAACCAAACATGTACCATACATCATGTTTTTACTACTCCCTTCCCTAACCTTCCTGGTGATGCAATGGTACAGGTCTTACAAACAAGCATCTCTCTCTCTCTGTCCATACTAGCCTCCAAAGATAATGAGTTCTTCCTCACCAGAGGAAAAGGGAGACTAGATCTCTTCCTTCCAAAATGAAATTCCTTTATTCCCTCCCCCCCATTCTCTCTACCTATTATAGAATAAAGTGGGGGATGGACGGGAGGAGAGAATACCCAAGAAGCAGATTTCAATCTAATAGAAGGAAGAACTTAAAAACCATCCAGAAATTAAATGGAATACCTCTGAAAATTATGAGGCCACAAAAAGAAAAAAAAATCCATTGAGGTAGAAAAAGAGAAGTTCTTTAAAACGATTGATGTGGATTTATCGGGAATATTGTTCAGTCATTGCAGTCGTGTCCAACTCTTCACACCCCCATTTGAGGTTTTCTTGACAAAGATGCTGGAGTGGTTTGCCATTTCCTTCTCCATCTCCTTTTTCAGAAAAGGAAGCCTAGCAAACAGGTTAAGTGACTTGCTCAGGGTCGCACACCTAGTAAGTGTCTGAGGCCAGATTTAAATTCAAATCTTCCTGATTCCAGGGCCAGCATTCTATCCACTGCACCACTTAGCTACCATGTTATAAGGAATACATCATCTAAATTAGATTTTCCAACAGAATTAAAAATAGCTAATGGGGGAAGAATCCAGATAGGAGGCATGGTTTTCCAAACATAGTGTCAGGTTTGTTGAGACTGGCAGAAAACGTTTCAACAAAAATGTTTCATTTTGTTTTTGGCAGTCTTAAGGGAGAGAGGTACATCAAAGAAAGGAAAGGATTAGAGATATATCTGCATGTTATGATGATAATCAATGATGACTGCACTACTCATATTTCATTTCAACAAGAGGAATCCTTATGCTGGAAAGGGATGGACAAAAATGATGAAAGAGGAGTTGAATCTTAAGATAAGTGAGAAAATAGTAAGAGAGCACTTAGGAACCCTTGACAAATTCATGTCACTAGGTTCAGCTGAAATATATTCAAGGGTTTAAGACTATACCTATACATACATATGTGTGTATACTTGTCCACCAGCTGGCAAAAGTCAATTGTTGCATTTTCAGTGTGGACATCCCTCAGAAGTCATCAAATGCTACAGACTAGGTATTAATTTGATACCGGATTATTTAATTAATACAGGTTTAATTTATTTCTAAGGATAATCAACTAAATAATGGTGAATGTTAACCATTGAGGAATGAATTCAGGCAAAGAATCGGAGAGATCAGAATATGAAGGCAGGTGATATCAATGAATGAATGATTCATGAATGAAAAAAATGTTTAGTAAGTACTTTCTATGTGCAAATCTTGAGGTTGACCCACCAGGTCCTGGCACCATCTTCAACTGTCTAGTCTCATGTGTTCTCTCAGAGTAGGCATGAGTGAGAATAGGTGCACCCAAGGTATCTAAAAGTTTAGTGAGAAGGAAGAAGGTGTTACATCCCTAGGCCTTATCTCCTAGCAAACATAAGCAGGTCCTGGCAGAGGCAGAATAAGGAAGAAAAAGGTAGCATGTCCTCGAGTGTCTAGAAACCCCAGGCAAGAGTTGCCATGTCCTGAGGCCCCACATCAGGCTGCCCAGTAAACTACTCAAGCCTAGCCAGGAAGCAAGAGGTGGCTTCTGGTATGGATTCAATTAACCGGCCTCTGATGTCTCTGCAATTCCAAGAGTCTGTGATTCTGAGAGATAATGAGCTCCCAGTTGATGAAGGTATTGAAGATGTTCAGTGACTAGTGGTGACGTTGTAGAAAGGATCTGTGCTTGAAGATGTTCAGTGACTAGTGGTGACGTTGTAGAAAGGATCTGTGCTTGAAGTAGGGATTGGATTAAGTGCCCTCTGAGGCCCCTTCCAATTCTTGGCTTCAATGAGTTTATGAAAATAACTAGCTTGCATATCTTTGTCATTGCATCCCTAATGCCTAACCCAGTGCCTTGTTCATAGTCGATATTTAAATTAATATAATTTAATCAATATCTGCCAAGTGAATGGGGTTCTGGGGTTCAGGGTATATCCTCAGGCCAGGTTACAAACCCATAGTCTTAGCACAGTGGTAGATGAGTTAAATAACCACAAACCAATAAAAACTATTTGATGATTTCATCTCTTTCCTCTCTCTTCCAATTGAGAGCCGCCCCAGAGGAGTTTTGGGATGTTCCAGATGGCTATGCTCCATGCCAATACTCTTCATTATGTAAACTTTCCATCTGACAGCTCATGAGGAACATGTCACATCTTGAAAGGGAGAATTTTCATTAACTGGCTAGTCCCTGCCAAATGGAATCAGTTTATCATGTTGAAGTCTGGCAGAATATCAAATAACACTCCTCTCCCCCTGCTCCCTGGCTGGAGATCCCTCCCCACTCCCCTCCACTCCATTTAGGAGAGCAGAAGGCAGAACTAGGCCCATCGGTAGGAGTTACGGTGAAACCAATTCCTACTGAATGTAAGAAACTATTTAGTAACTGTTAGAACTCTATTGCAATACAACAAATGGACTGTGCAGGTAGTTAGTGGGTTCTCTGTCACTAAAGGTATCCAGGAATGCTCATTGGTCTCTTTTTAGGGATGCTGTAGATGAAATTCTGACCAATGGCTACAGTGTAGGACCTAGAGTCAGAAAGAGCTGAGTTCTAGTCCAAATCAAATCCCATTTGTGTGACCCTAGAAAGTCATTTAGTCATTCTCAGGTTTAGTTTCATCTTCTAAAATGAGATTAATAAAATAAAGAAATAATAATTGAGTGAGGTTAATAATACCATTTTCCTCATTGGGGTAAAAATAAAATATAACCTTAAAACACTAGAAATGTTGGCTATACAAATAATAGTAATTATTATTATTCATTGATTGGATGGGAACTAGGAGAAATGATTTCTAAGGATCCATCTAACTCTGTGCTTTGGTGGAATTTGAAGTGAATTTAAGATTTTTCCTTTAATAGAATTTCTGAGTACCAAGAAACTTGAACAGCAAAGGTGTCTTCCATTGTATTAAGCCATTTTGTCTATAGGCAGAATCTGCTGAAATTCAAATGCCATTACAAACTATGTCATATCCACAATATTATTATTCTATTGCTATTGATAATAAGAATAAAACATAGCGTAGTGAAGACACTCTGAGTCAGGAAGACGTGGAATTGAATCTAGCCTCAGAAACAAACAGGCTGTATGATCCTAGAAAGTCACTTAAGCTCTCTATGTCCCAACTAAATACTCTGCAAATTGAAGAATAGTTTCCAATTTGCATTCATAGAGGGACTATCTTCACTGGGTCTCCCTTAAGCAGTGAAATCACCTAATAATAATAAAAACAATAATTCTATTTATATACTGCCTTTCATTTTATCTCATTTGGTGATCAGAGCAACCCTATATAGTGTAACAGATTACAAACTTGGAGATTAGGGCATTTGAAGGTAATTTGCTCAAGGGTCCTTCCAGCTCTCACATTCTGATCTCGATAGTCCCTTCACACTCTTCTAGTCTCTCTGTTCCATGCTCAGAAATGCCGCCCAGTTCTAACCTCTGCAGTTCAAAGTTCAGTGCGGTAGCTCTAAGGTGCTAGCCCATGTCCAGAGATACGGTACAGCTGTTACATTCATTGTTCTAATTTCCCTCCCTGCCTTGACAGCTGAGAAGAGGTAGATTTGAGATTATGATTATAAATAAGCCCTATGCTCCTCCCCACTATAGCTCTTCATCCTATAACTGTCCCCAGTATCAGCCATTAACACTTAAATGCACATTGGCTTATTAGATTAGTTCTGAAAATGTTAGGGGAATAGTAGAGAAGGAAGACATATAAGTTGATATGGTCAAAGAAAGGCTATTGAGCATAAAGCATAGACAAGGAGGGTTATATCAGACAAGGAAGGTTATATAGACAGGGGAGTCAGCATAAAGGGGTCTGGGACATGAGAACACAGTAAAAAAATACTGACAGAAAAAGCAGAGAAATCTTCTCAATTCTGCCTGGTACCAGTCTTAAGTAACATGAGTCATCGGTGCAGTGGAAAGAACATCGAACCAAGAAGCAGAACAAGGTTCTAATCCAGATTCTGGCACTAATTCACTTTGTGACCTCAGCAAGGTAATTTCCACTCTCCGACCCTGTTTGCTCATCTCTAAAATGGGTTAAATTGCAGGATTCCTAAAGACCCTTCCATGTCTGACATTCTATGTTCTATGGTCCAGTTCTAACATTAAATGGTTCTCTATAGGCTAGAATGTTGAATTTAAAGTTAGCCAGAGCTGAGCTCAAATGCCTCAGATGCTAGCTGCTTAAGTCTCAATAAGTAACAACCTCAGCTGGCCTCAGTTTCTTCTCTGGAAAAATGAAGGATCTGGACCAATAACCTCTTTCATCTCCAAATTCTTGGTCCAGCTGTAATGAGTGCTCTCTGGACTCAGAATAATAACGATAGCAATAATTAGTAACAGTATCCAGCACTTATGTAGTACTTTAAGGTTTGCAAACTGCTTCATTTCATTTGATCCTCACAATAATCTTGGGAGGTAGGTGATATTATTATCCCCATTTTACTCTTGCAAACACTTGAGGCAGGAATAAATTAATGACTTACCCAGAGTCACACAGCTAGTAAATATCTGAGGCCAAATTTGAACTCAGGTCTTCCTGACTCCAGATCCAGTGCTCTATCCGCTGTACCCTCCAGATGCTTCAGATCCCCCACAAAATTCAATGGTAACCCTGAGATTTTGGCCATTTCTTCTCTATCACAATCAGCTCAAGCACTCATTCTGAGTGTGTTCCTCTCACTATTGGGTGACAGTGATGAACACCTCAATTCTATTTAACCAATGGTATCCTGGTAATTGTTTAATAACTAGCTCTACAGGAAAATAAAATGTATGCATGATGTACTTTTAAGTTTCATCTGCTTTATTAACATTTTCTCCATCACTTTCTTAATCATAGACAATCAACAAAACAGTAATTCAAGGCTGATTTTTAGTGTTTGCTGTTTTCCAAAGTATAAGTGTTTGCATTGAAAATTTGACAATCAGCTCCCTTGAATTGGTTGCAGCTGACTCCAGCACATTCCTGCATTTAATTGAGTAACGTCAGATTTTACAAAAGGATATTTATTTCAGATAATGTAGCAAGAATGTAAGAAACTAAAAGCTAGCAGTCATATAATACTTAAAAATTCACAAAGTATTTTATGTCTCATATCGTATGATCTTCACAACTACCCCATGAGGTAAATGCCATTATTATCATTATTTTATTGATGAAAAAATCAAGACTGGAAAAGGTTATGTGAGGATCATACAGCTAGTAAGTGTCTAAGACAGGATTAAAACCCATGCCTTCTTCTCCCTACTGTTTCCTATCCCACCTGGATATCTCACCTTGGGGCAGCTCAATAGATAGAGCACCAGTGCAGGAGTCAGGACGACCTGAGTTCAAATCTCACTTCAGACACTTGACACTCACTAGGTGTGTGACCTTGGGCAAGTCACTTAACCCCAATTGCCTCATCCTGGGTCATCTCCAGTCATCCTGATGAATATATGGTCACTGAATTTGGATGGCTCTGGAGGAAAAGTGAAGCTGGTGACTTGCACAGCCTTCCCTCACTCAAAACAAAGTCATGTCAATATTTCTCTGATGACATGGTCTTCTTCCGCAACGAAGGACGAACACACATCCCACATGGAAAATTGGCTCAGATTTAATAATAACAGCTAACATTTATATAGAGTCTACTATGTGCTGGACTCTGCATTAAGTGCTTTGCAATTATTTCATTTCATCCTCACAACAACCCTGGGAAGTAGGTGCTATTATTATCCCTATTTTACAGATAAGACAACAAAAGTAAAGAACAGTTAAGTAAAGAATAAAAGTAAAGAACAGTAAGGGTAACACAGCTATTGAGCGTCTGAGTCCGAGTTTGCACTCAGGTCTTTCAGATTCCAGACCCAACACTGTATTCACTGATCCACTTACTTAGCACAGTTGCTACATAGCATTGGCCCTGTCAAGTTCTCATTCAAATCTGTCCTCACTACCATTTGCCTAAATCCCAAAGGCTACTCTCAGATCCTCATTCCTCGGTGTATCAATGCTGAGTTGTTTGAAAGACCAGCAAGACCTAGACCCCCAGACTCCTGGATGATTCACTGTACTGAACTTTTGAAACTCACAAGTAATTTCCTTTACCCAAAATGAAATAAAAATTGTTGAAACAATAGTCCATCTTCCCAGCAACACATATTGGTCACATATTGGTCTTAGATGGGGAAAATGTTCAAAGCCTTTCTCTCCTTATGGCATTTTTTTTTCTCTCTGGATGCTGACTAGTAGGAAAAAATCGGGCAAAGAGACGTAAAATCTATAGATAAAAGAGATTGATAAATACCCTTTGAAGGTACCTCCAGATACAGTTCTACAACTACAGCCAAAGAGGCAGCTACTTAGCACGCAGTTGGCAGTCCATAACCAATTATGGAATGCCTACACATGCTCCAAAGTTCTTTCAAGATATTTCCATTACTATTCATCGTAGTTCTCTCAGAACAGTGCCTGGCCCTCACCCCAGATTCTGCCTTTAAAAATATATCCGTGTGTGTGTGTGTGTGTGTATAAATTTTTTTAAAATTTCATGTAAAAACAATTTAACGTTTTATTTTTAAAATATCAAGCTCCAAATTCTCTCTCTCCCTTCCTCTCTTCTCCCTTTCTTGAGAAGGCAAGTTATTTTTTATAGATTATATATGTGCCATCATGTAAAACATACTTCCATATTAACCATTTTGCAAAAGAAAACACAGACCCTTCCACATAAGGAATTCCAACAAGGGCATTCCATGTACTCATAGGTGATAGAATTCTTGACTAAGTTCCCCATTATGCTTGATCCTATGATCTCTATTCTCCAAGGTGTGTTTATTCACTGACGAATGAATATTGACTCTAATGAAATGGGAACCAACTCCCTGGTGTATCTACCTCAGTCCCTGGTGCCTCCATTTCTTGATATACCACTGCCATCGATGCTTTTTTATGTCAATTGACTTTCACAAGGTTACACAACTAGCAATTTCTGGGATCAGAATTCAAACTCATGACATTGGATTTTGGATTTTTGGTGTTGCCACCACAGAAAAATGAGTAACAATTGTTTTACTATATTCTAAATGGGACAGTTAAGTGGCATAGTATACTGAGTGCCAGGTGTGGAGTTAGGAAGACTCATCTTCATGAGTTCAAATCCAGCCCCAGACACTCACTAACTGTATGACCTTGAATAAGTCACTTAACCTTGTTTTCCTCAGTTCCTCAATTATAAAATAAGCTGAAGAAGAAAACTGCACACTATTCCAAAGACTTGCATTCAAGGCCCAGCACTAGCATTTCTTAGGTGTGAAACCTTAGGCAAATCATTTAATATATTATGAGGAACAGTGATAGATCTAGACTCAGGAGTCCTGGGTTCAAATTTTACACTTCTTACCGGTGTGACCTTAGACAAGTCACTTACATTTTTCTGAGTCCCAGTTTCATCTGTAAATGAGGGAAATTGAACTACATTCACTATCCTCCTAAAATACTACACATATTCTCACAAACTGCTACACCTTTAGTTAAATTAGTGGAGGATAATCTAGCTTCACCTCCTACTGAAAGCTTTCCTTGATAATCCAGCTCACACAGATTTCTCTTCAGAAATTCTATTTCATTTTTGTCAGGACTAAAGAATTTAACACTTCTTTGGTGCCTGCCTATATGTGAGTCTTGCCTCACCTAGTAGACCATAAGGTCACTGAAGGAAGGCCACAGTCCTCAATTCCTGTATCCCCTAGGAACTCTAGTGCGTTTTGGGGGCTACAAAAAATACTTTAAAAAAAGATTGACTGTCTAACAACTTAACCACCCAAATTCATTTGTAAATGGAACCACAAAGATTTTAGACCTTTTTCTGAAGTGTTATAGTCAGTGTTCCATCAGTCAAATGGAAAGCACTTGCATGGGTTTCAGTGAGTTGCATAGCTCATACATGGCTAAGAGAGACATGTACCATAAGCCTTCTCCTATGGCAGAAGTAAGTCTGTAGTGACATCTGGTGGTTTCCTCCTCAAAAGCATTCTTTAAAATCTTCATATAAGGAGAATATTTTTTTTTTTTACCACACTAGATGTTAAAATGCTTAAAATCATGAAAGTATACAGTTTAGACTTGGAAATGACATTAAAGAGCAGCTAGGTGACACAGTGGATAGAGTGCTGGACCTGGAGCTTACATATCTTCATAGGTTCAAATCTGTTCTCAGACACTTATTAATTGTGTGACCCTTGGCAAGTCATTTAACTTGGTTTGCCTCAGTTTCCTATAAAATGAGCCAGAGAAAGAAATGGCAAACCACTCCAATATCTTTTCCAAGAAAACCCCAAATGGTGTCACGAAGAGTCAGACACAACTGAATAACAAACCCAAATTTCTTTTATGGATAAAGAAATTAAGGTCACTAGAAATTAAATTATTTTCCTGATGTCATGCAGGTAGTAAAAGGCAGAGCCTAGAATTGAGTTTTGTCAAATCCAAATGCTCTCTTCATTATACCACAGTTACAAGGCAACATGGTTGTGATCTTTAGATACTTCAAAGGATGGACTGAGAGTAAAGAAAACTGGATCCAAGCTTCACTGCTTACTAGTTGCATGGTTGTAGGCAAGCTCTTTTACTCTTCTGAGCCTCACAAGGTTATTTGTAAGAATAACATTTGGCATTTTTCCTTAATGTAATTTTTTATAATTTTAATTTTTTTTATTTTTATTCTCAGATTCAAACTCTCTCTCTCCCTCCACTTCTTCCCCTATCCATTGAGAAGACAAAAAAATACAATACTCAGTATATATATGAAGTTATGTAAAACATTTCCACATTAGCCACTTTGAGAAAAAAAGAACTAGAAAAATAAAAAAAAAATATGCTACAATCTGCATTCAAAGTCTATCACTTCTCTCTTTAGAAGTGCATAGCATTTTATATCATAAGTCCTTTATAACTGTCATGGATCATTGTATTGATCAGAGTAGCTAAGTCTTTTACAGTTAATTATCATCACAGTATTTCTAGAGAGCAGCTTTTGTAACCTAGAGTCCTATAGAAATGATCTGCCATTATTTTTATAGACTGGTCTCTGGATTCTGGAACCTTTCTTTACACTCATAGTTAATATAATCACCGTTTTTAAACATAGCTCTAGTCCCTATCCACTGTATTCTCTATCAAAAACAAGAGAAGAGTTATAATGTAATAGCAAATAGAGAATGAAAAAATAAATAACAAGGGAAAATCAAGAGAATCATTATGCACTCCCCACACACAAAAGATCTCAGTCTTCCAGGCTGGTGGGATAGGGAATGAATAGTCCTCAGACACGACTAGGGCTGTTCTGGAGAACTTGTCAAAGTTTTGCCTCCCAGCAACCATCAATGCCTCACAGCAGACCCACTCAGCCTCTGAACCTGACTTTCCCTGTTATTATGCTGAGCTGATACTGCCATCTGCTGGACTTGTCATCCAATGCAATTTTTTTCTTGATATTTTGTTATTGCCCTCCTGTGAAACTGCCCCAGGCAAAAATGCCTGGGTTAATCAACATGCGTTGACCCATAGCTATACCTGGTGAGCACACAAAAAGACCTCTTGAGTAGCTGTCATGATTTCTCTCACCTCTTTCGATTGCAAGTTATCTACTCCTCAGTTGAATTAGAATAAGTAAACTTTTTTTTCTCCCATATACCTCAACAACTAGGGATGTACAAATTACTTGGAAATTCCCATAAGCTTCAAAGAGAAATTTTGTGACAGCATAAGAGAAGGAAAGGATTTGGTGAGCTTAATTAACTCTTTGCTCCTAACACTATGACAAATACCCTTACTGACCTTTAAAACTGATGATTCCTATCCTATGTCCTTTCCCCTACATTGTTTTTAATCATGATCATTAAGGAATAACAGAATTAGCTGCCCTAAATTTTTGAAAGAACTATAGCATGGTAGAGAGAGAAGTCAGAAAACATATGTCCCAGTTCCGCTAACCCATAACCTTAATTAAGCCACCCACGAAAAAACCTAAGCGAGTGCGATCACTGTCTCCAAACATCTGAAGGATTGTCATGGGAAAGAATTAAATTCTTGTACTTGGTGCTGAAGGGTGTAATTATTACCTGTAGGTAGAAGTTTCAGGGAGATAAAACTTAACTCAGTATAAAGTATGTGTCTGGTATATGTCAGTGTACCATAGTTCTACTTTGCCTGGGGTGACTAGTAATGAAGTCAGTATGCTGTGGTTGAGTCACTGTCTCCAAATTTATTGGCCTAGAGTTCCTGTACATGGCCAGGCTGAAAACTACTGTCCCCAGCCTAAAATGAGGCAGGCCAATAAATGCCTTTATTTCCCCAAGATGTCCTTAGCCGAAGCACATTGTCTGGCATATGGTAGGTGCTAGAAAAATGAGAATAGACTAAAAGGGGTGAATTCAGGCCTCTTGCCATGTCCAGAGAGAAGTACCTCTCAGGTACTTGTGACAGACATCTATGACCTCAGGAAGGTATCAACATGTAGCTTCCTTAGCATTCAAAAAAAAAAAAATGTAACAATCTTCTTCATGTGAGTCATTGTTTTATTGACAAATGTTCATCTGTGACTTGTGGGCCCTTGTTAGAACCCATTTCTTCCATCATTTTCATCCTCCAATGGTCTAACATTCACCAATGGGCAACAGATGGTTATGGCACACCATCTTCACAGCATCTCAACTGCCTTTAGGGTTATTTTGTAGCTTAGCACATTACCCAGCATTTCAAAGACATGGTACAAGTTGACACTCCTCTGGTCCATTCTCCTGTGCTTTTCCTGGAGACCAAAATAATGTTTCAGTGGCACTCAGTCTTTTGACTGAGGGAACTAAGGCATCATCCCATTGCTGGGGCTAAGCCCATAGTTAAGAGTTAAGTTTCTTTTGAGTGATGATTCAGTTGAGTGATGCAATGAGAGATATAACCTTGAAGCGTTCCCCTGTAAGGTTACCTTCTGTCTTCTGTATGTACCTATTCATTTTTATATTGTCCTCCCCATTAAGTTGTAGGCTTCTTCGGAGCAGAAACTGATTTTGCTTTTATTGTATCTTCAGTGCTTAACACAGTTCCTGACACACTGTAAGTATTTAATAAATGGTTGTTGATAGATTAATTATGAGTCTCTACATCTTCCAAATCACTAACGCGCCAGACAACAGACAAACAAGGATCTGGTCCAAACATCAATAAGTATACTGTAAAGACTGTAGCATTCTTTTTGGTGGCATTTTATGCAATTGATCTACAGGCATAGAGAAAATTGATTTAATACACCCTATATGCCAGGCTATTAGGACTAGGAATACAGGGTGGTCCAAAAGTCTTAGTGTATTTTTGGGTAATTTTTTTATTTTAAACTTAAATACAAAATAAGAAAAGGGAAGAAAAGAATTGCTATTTACACAGCAAAATATACAGCAATAAATTTCCATTTCAAGAAAACCTATACAATAAATATAATGCATTGTGCTGAGAGCTGTCCATTTTTTGTTTGTTTCCTCGTGTCTTCTTTTCTTCTTTGCTATTTTTATTGTGTTCTTCCCCCCACCCTCCCAACCCCCCAGAAGGCTATAATTAAGCACCGAGATATAGATAGTTAAAAACATACATACATGCATGCAAACACACTCATATATATACACTTATATGCATATATACATATATATAGATATATACCAAGACATACATATACCCATATATATGCACATATATATACACACACATATACACACACACATATATATACACATATATGCACACTTAGATATCAAAATATAGCCATATACCTTCATATACATCTATGTAAGACTATACTTATTTATCCACTGTTCCTCTGAAAATGGATAACCTCTTCCTTCATAAGTCCAAATCTTTCCATATTTTTCTTAGTCTATCAACTCATTATTTCCTACACCACAGCAATATTCCCACCTTATATTGTCTGGTTGTTTAAAATAATCCAAAACAATGTTGACATATATGGTTTAAATAGTATAGTTTCCCTATTTTTCTCTTTTGATTAAATCTATTTTAACCTTAACTTTGTCTGAGATCATGATTACCACCTGCTCCTTTTTCCCTGATAAATTCTACTCCTGTTTCTATTTTGTATTTGTACGGATCTCTTATTTACTATCCCTTCTGACTCCTGTACTTGACTTCTACCTGCTATCTTATCCTCCTATTACTGAATCTATCCCCCCTCTATCCCTCTAAGGATCCCTCCATTAGCCTCCCACTCCCATTAATCTAAAAACACCCTTCTGAAACACCCTTTAACCTATTCCCTCACCCTCCCCTCTAAATATCTCTCCCTGATCCTCTCCCATCCCCTCCCCATCCCTTTTGCATGCTATTTCTTCCTGAATTCAGCAGACTTCTATACTCTTCTAGATTTGTATGTGTTTTTCCCTCTTGAACCCATTCCCCATGAAAATAGGTTTCCAGAACTACCAATCCCCCTCCTTCTAATTCCTGTGTTAGTACTTCCTCTCACACCTCATTTGTATAAGATAATTACTAAGTTGTTCCTAAACAGTTTTACATATTAAAATATCGTACTTATGTCTACCCAAATCTTTGCTACAAACTAGCCAATTACTAATGATAATCTTAGATATGTTTTACATTTTGCATACATAAAGGATAAACAGTCTGTCCTTATTGAGTCCCTTGTAATTAGTACCTTATATTTATCTTGACTCTTGTATGTCAAACCTTCGATTAAGCTCAGGGTATTTTTTAACAAAATCTTGAAAGTTTGACAATTCATTAAATGTCCCTTCTTTTCATTTGAGATTATGTTTAGCTTTGTTGGGTGTGATATTTTTAACAAGAATTCTAGTTCCTTTGCTCTTGAATATATAATGTTCCAAGACCTGTGGTCTTTTAGGATCACCACTGTCAGGTTTTATGTGATTTTAATTGTAGCACCACTATATTCAATTATTTCCTTGTTGCTCACAATATTTTATCCTTGAGCTGGGTGTTTTGGAATTTGGCTATGATATTACTGTGGATTTTCCTTGTAAGACCTCTTTCAGGTGGTAATAGGTGGACTTTTTTTATTTCTACATTCTTCTCTTGTTCTAATATTTCAGGACAGTTTTCATTAATTATTTCTTATATTATTGTATCAAGATTATTTTTTATCATAGCTTTCAAGTAGTCTGGTTATTCTTATATTTTCTCTTCTTGGTCTGTCCTCCAGATTATTTGTTTTGCTTATGACATGTTTCACATTCTCTTCTATTTTTCATTCTTTGTATTTTGTTTTATTATTTCTTGATCTCCCATAACTTCACTGGCTTCCTCTTCTTTAATTCTGATTTTCAAGAAGTCATTTTCTTCCTCAAGATTCTGGCTCTTCTTTTCTAATTATTTAACTTTCTTTTTATAATCTTGTTTTTCTTGTTTTTTTTTAGTTTTTTCTCAGTATCTCTCACTTGATTTTTAAAGTCTCTCTTTAAATTCTTCCATGAATTCTTTTGGAGAAGGTAACCACTTGATATTACCTTTTTCAGTATTCTCCTCTGAAGACAAATTCCAGTCTTCTCTGTTCCCATAGTAACTTTCTGGTTGGATCCTTTTTCCTTTGCCTGTTCATTTTTGTTTTTATTTGTAATAGCTTAATTTTTATAATGATCTCTAGTCCTAGGGTATGGGAGATGGCCCCTCTAGCTTCAAATCCTCCTTCAGCTTTGGGACCAAAACCATGACTTCCACCCTCCTGAAGGTGTCCACAGAGCTGCTTCTGCATTCACCAGGCATGTGCTGGTTTCTTCTCACTCAGAACTATGTCTCAGCAACACAGTTGGGTCTGTCATTCCTTGTCAGCAGAGGTTCCCCCAATCTTCCCAACTCAGATGCCCAACTCCTCTCTCTTTCCCAGGGGTAAAAGTTTCTGTGGCTGGGGCCAAGGAAGCCTCCCAACCCGGGTAACCCCAGGGCTTGCCGCTTGTTATTTAATGGTACTCAGCCTAGAGGTATTTACTCTTCACAGGGATCAAACATCCTAGGATTTTTCTTCAGATCTCTGATTGTCCCAGAAGAACCACTGTTTTGTCCCTACTCTTATTTAATTTTACAGTTCTGCGTTCACCATGAGGCACTATTTTATCTCGTTTGTGGGGAAAATTTGGAAAGCTTAGTATTTTCTGATCGACTCTGCTGTCTTCCCAGAATCTTCTCCAGTCTGTGCAATTTTAAAGCTTAAACTGCATTGAGACATTTGGGACACCCTGTATAAAGATTTTCCATTAAAAATAAAAAAGTCTCATACTTCAAGGAGGTTCCATTTTATCAGGGTAGACAACATATGTGTATACCCAAAGTGAATATCACAAATACAATCTAATATCTCTCTCTCTGTATATATATATATATACACACACACATATACATATACACATATATATGTATATATGTATACACATATAACATATGCATTTATATATGCACATATATGCATATATATGTAAATATGCTACATGAATGCATGTATATATATGCCCAAAATAAAGAGCATAATTTAGAAAGTGGCATTTTAACTTGAGGTAGGAGAATCAGGAAAGGCCTTTGGAGGTGTTTGTTGACTGAGCTTATATTCAAAGATAACTAGAAATCCCAATTGGTGAATGGGAGAAGGAATGAACATTCCAGAAATAAGGGACATGTGTAAAGGTATAGAGATGGGAGATGGTGTGTCGTGTATAAAGAACAGAAAGAGAGCCTATTGGGATGGATTACGGAACATGTGAAGGGAAACAATGTCTAATAAAGCTAGAACAGTGGCTTGGAAGTAGATTGCTAAGGACATCAATTGCTGACAGCTTTAGACCATCAGCTGAAACTTCTAACTGCTCTAATAACTTCACTCTTTATTCTTCGTGTTCTGACTTCACCTCACATGTGAGAACATTGAGATAATAACAACAGCAGCGATGGCTACCATTTTTACAATGCCTTAGGATTAGCAAAACTTTTTTTTTTGCTTTTATACATTTAATTTTTATTTTTTTCCCAATTATATGCAAACAAAAATTTTTAATATCTGTTTTCTAAAGTTGCGAGTTCCATATTCTTCCCCTGCATCCTTCCTCTTTCCCTTCCCTGAGAAAGCAAGCAATTTGATATATATTATACATGTGCAGTCATGCATTGCAAAGCATTTTTTACAAATATTACTTCATTTCATTCTTACAATAACCCTGGAAGGTAGGTCCTATCCTGTCCTCATTTTACAGATGAAGAAACAAAAGTAGATAGAGGTGAAATGACTTGTCCTGGGTCCCACAAGTGAAAAGTGTATTTGAGTATACACATATGCTGTCTACCCTGGATTTGAACTTAGATCTTGACTCTAAATTTAGCTCTCTTTACTGTTGCCATTGTGCTAAAGTAGCCCATGCTCCCTGACCTAATGATTTATAGCCATTTTGAGAGCAGTTTCTGAAAACTTCTCTCTCTGAGACAAAGTACCTTAGCAATCATCTGAGGAAGCATTGATCAATTTACACATGGTTTGGGGTTCCATACCCCCTTTGACTTCCTGGACAGAATGGTTCTACATACTGATCTATCTTCCATTAGACTAAGGACTCTACTTAATAGTGAGCTAGATGGTTCAGTGAATAGTGTATGGGGCCTGGAGTGAGGAAGATTCATCTTCCTGAGGTCAAATCCAATCTTAGACACTACCTGTGTGACCCTGGGTGAGTCACTTAACCTTGTTTGCCTTGGCTTCCTCATCTGTAAAACAAACTGGAGAAGGAAATGCCAACCACTCTAGTACCTTTGCCAAGAAAATCTCAAATGGTGTCATGGAGAGTCAGATGTGAAATAACCAAACAAGAAATGAATTTGCATTACCTCCTTTATTGGCATTATAATTCATACCTTAAGAGATGTCTTGGAGTCATATAGCAGTTCTGAGTTTCATAAATTTCATATATTCTCTCTGTGCATCTTTTCCCTTTTCCTGATCAACTGTACTATTGGTAGACTACCCTTAGTATGCATATAATAATTACACCCAGAGAGATTCAGCATATTAACCAGTCCCCAGAACATTTGGGGTATTTTAATGTGCTCAGTCTCATCAATGATGGGTCCACATATTTATTTGGCTACATATCTACCTTATAAAATCATTCATGCTTTTCCTTTCCAAGTCCTCATTGGTAATATGTTGTAGCTTTTCATGCCAAACCTGTGGTTCTCCATTGTCCTTCAGGTCACCCACAACCTTAATACCTAGACTTGGTATCACATGCGACAAAACATCACTAGAAGAATACTGATGTTTAAAATACAGGCCTTTGTTTCAAGAAGATGTTTGTGCAGTTTCCAAAAGGAGTTGGACAAAACAAAGCAGACAAAGAGAAAATCCATACTAGAAGCAACACAGTTTTGAGGGAATTCAAGAATTGATTCTAAGGATAGCCGAAAAAAGATAAAATAGCAAGTGCTTGTTAAAAAGATCAATGGCCTTACCAAAGTTAAGTCAACTAAGAAAATATCAATACTAGTGACACATATTCCTTCTTTTCCAGCTTTACTCTTTCTTCTTCTGAAAGTAATTTGCATAAGTATTGAGGGCATCCATGGTGAATGCATTAGATGAAACAGGTTGGCTTTTGCATGTTCTATAGAAAATAATATCTTGACAGTTGCACAACTGACTGAAAAGTACAGAAAATACAAAATTCCCCTGTGCTCATTATCTGTTGGCTATTAAAAAAGGCATTTTATTTGTTAACACAAAATGTCAGCTCTCCCAACAAGGCATCTCTCATGCATATGTTAAAATCATGCACAACTCCTTGAAAGATGTAACAACACACCTTCCTATTCCTTTTATTTTTTTACACCTTCTTATTCTTAACAATAGATAAGAAATAAAATAGAAACTTGTATGTTCCTCAAAGGTAATTGCCAATTTAATAGTGAATGTCCATGACAGACTCCAAATAGAAGAGGGATTCCCTATAGATGATGAGATCTTCCACATGTTCTAATTTGCTGATGACATTGTGTGATTGCATTGAACCCTGGAACATATCAAAATCTCCCAAATGAGATCCATAGCAACACAAAAAGAGTTTGGTCTTCTAATTATCTTCCCAGGAAAAACGTGCATGAAAAATGCCCATTGTTCAAACTATGTCATGTGGTTAGAAAGACAAGTCAGAGATTGAGTTCATCCACATATAAATCTTGAAAAGATATTGGAGATACATTAAAATCTTAATTTTAAATGTGCTTATGAATTTATAAATTAAAATCTTAATCTTAGATAAACTATGTACTCCTTATCCCAGCAGTGAGGTATTTCATAATCTGGTTCTAACCTACTTGTCTTCCTTAATTTCCAATTATTGAACATTCCAGCCAAAATAAGAGTCTATTGAATGAAGAGTCAATAGAAGCTTTTATCTGAATTCAGCATTATACCTTATACCTCCATACTTGACATTATCAATGCAAATCACTGCATATATGTGTATACATACATACAAATATATATGTAATGAGTATATATACATATATATATGAACATATATGTTGTTAAATGACTTACCCAGGGTCACACTGCTAATAAGTATCTGACATTGGACTTGAACTCATGAAGATGAGTTTTCCTGATTCCAAGCCCAATGCTTTATCCATCACACCACTTAGTTGCCTACACTTTTATATATGTGTATACATGTAGATGCTCTGTGTACACTTACATATGTGTGTATATGTATGTGTCTATATATATACATATATAGATACATAACACATACATGGTACCTTCTCCAATCTCAGATATGCCTAGAGCATTGCCTTATCCTTCTCTTACCCACAATGATGTCTTACCTTCTATTACTATTTATTTGTATGAGTATTTTCTCCAGAAAAATATAAGTACCTTGAAGGCCAGGGCCGCTTCATTTTTGTCTTTGAGAAACCAGTGCTTCTTACAGTGCTTTATATATAGCAGGTTCTTCATAAACACTAGAGCTTTTTCTTTTCTTTTGATTTTCATAATCATTTTATGACTTCCTTGTCCTTCGTAAGCACATTTTGGTTTCCAGTAGGTGGCACCCACATCTTTGTTAACCCTCAAATCTACATTTTATTCGTGTTCTCCCTCTATCAATTCCCACAGAAGGTAGTGGTCTGAGACTGATACAGATTTTAAGACCTTTAAGGGGACATTTTTAGAAGCTTTATTACTCACAAATCTCATCAAAACTGATGACTTTTCTGAGTAGAGAGCAGGCAAAACTTGGTGTTTTGGGTTTTTTTAAATAGTCTCCTCATATTTGCAACAAGGACTACTTCTGACAGATCTTCTTCTGATAAACCTTCTCTCATCCTCTTCCAACCACTGCCCCACAGTAACTCTTTTCTACTTTTGTCCCTTTTCCTATAAGTAGTTCCTACAGTAACTTCCCTTTTCCACACAGATGGGCATACAAAATTCCACTGTGTTCGTTATTTCTTGGCCATAAAATAAGGCATTTTATTTGTTAACATGAAATACCAACTTCTACAACAAGGTATCTCTCAAGCATATATTAAAATCATGCATGATTCCTTGGAAGATTTAACAACACAATTTCTTATTATTAATAATAAGCAAGATATAAGATAGAGAGTTGAATATTTCTCAAAGGTAATTGCCAGTTTCATAGTGAATGTCCAGGACAGACTCCAAATGGAAGAGGGATTCTCTATAGATGGTGAAGCCCTCCACATGTTTTGAAGTATGAATTCATCCAAAACTGTAGCTTCTAAGACCCACCAATGTGTTTACTTTTCCAGTTGGTCAGTGGAAGCAATTAATTCAAAGCAAAGGCATTAAGCAAAGTAATATAATATTTTAGAGTGACAATAGAACATTTCTCCCCATAAGTCTGGGGCTTACCCTCCTACAGGTACACGCACCAATAACATGTATAGTGACCATGTCTAGAGATCCTGTGTAGATGGGAAACACAAGTGATCAACACATATCTTTGGAGACACACACACATACACACACATTTACATTCCCAGGGACTAGATTAGACAACTAAGTGGCTTAGTGGATAGAGCTAGACCAGGAGTCAGGAAGGCCTAAGTTCAAATCTATTCTCAGAAATTTACTTGTCTAAGTGACCCTGGGCAAGTCATTTAATTTCTCCCTGCCTCCATTTTCTTAACTGCAAGTAGAGAAAAAAAGGCATCTAACTCCCAGAGTTTAATCTTCCCAGTGTGGATATTAAATGAATTAATGTTTATAAACATATTTTGTGAACCTGAAAGTACAATAAATATATAAACTATGAAGCTAACATTTATATGTCAATTTAAAGTTTACAAAGTACTTGACGTGTTAACTCATTTGATTCTCACAAAAACACTGTAAGGTAGGTGATACTTTTGCTCCCATTTTACAAATACGGAAATTTAGATAGGGATTAAGTAATTTGCACAAGGTCACATAGCTGAGAAGTGTCTGAATGGGGATTCAAACTCCTTTTCCTGACTCCAAGTCCAGTATTGTATCCACTGTGCTACTTAGTCACATGGTGGTGGTAGTGGTGGTGATGTCAGACACACATAAAGGAAACATATGATGTGTTAGGGTGTATGTAATGAGGGAGAGATTATAAGAATTTTAGTATTTTCTTTGGATGCCATTGTTATGCCTCTATCAGACATCCTGTCTAGTTAGTTTCCTCTTGGTAGCACTCTACTGGTCTTCTGACCACTGCTGTATAGTGTTCCACTAGTTTCTTGGTCCTTGCTAAGCATTGTTCCACTCAGTATTG
This sequence comes from Bettongia penicillata ogilbyi, assembly GCA_023548195.1. NCBI lineage: Eukaryota > Metazoa > Chordata > Mammalia > Diprotodontia > Potoroidae > Bettongia > Bettongia penicillata. Next base: position 6,968,618 of record JAJHZJ010000044.1, on the reverse strand, counting down.
CTCCTCATGGAGTTTCTGAGATCCAGCTGGAATCCTAGGACCAAATGATTATTTCAATTCCTATCACCTAGAATATGGTGACCAGAAACCTTGATAAGAGCAGTTTAACAAACCTTTAGTAACAGTTGGAGGCCAGGAGATTCTCCACCTAACTAAAGGATTGTTGCTGCTGTTTAGTCATTTCAGTTGTGTCCAAACTTTCACAATCCCATTTTGGGTTTTCTTGGGAGAGATACTAAAGTGGTTTGCCATTTCCTTCTCCAGCTCATTTTACAGATAAGGAAACTGAGGCAAGCAGAGTTAAGTGACTGGTCCAGAGTTGCACAGCTAAAAAATGTCTGAGGTTGCATTTGAACTCAGAAAAATAAGGCTCTTTAATCCAAAGCTCAGTGCTCTATCAAATGTCCCATCTAGCTGCCCAAGAAGGCTACTGAGCAACAGCCAGTAGCATTACCTCATGTTAAGATAAGTTTTTTTTTTCCTTTTCATTGTCTGTGTATGGAACTCAGTATGAATTCATTAGTAAAATCTAATGGAGAAGCATGAAGGAAAATCATGAGCAGTGTCTTTTCATAAAATAAAAACAATTTAAATAAAGTTCGTCAAGAGGCCTATTTAATTGCAGTTGTACCAATAGCATTTAAGATTATGGAATAAAAGAAAAAGAAAAATTATGGAAAGATTTACAAAGATTTTTAAAGGGTTTTTTTCATATTAAGAATAATTTATGTAATAATCACTATATTTGGGTTCAAACATCATAATCCCGGGGGGAGAAGCCAAGATGGTGGAGTAGAAAGACTCACATATGCTAGCTCCAAACCCACAACCCATAAATTTCTGTAAAAAGAACTCCCCATAAATTCTGGAGGAGTGGAAGCCATGAAGCAATGCAGTGAAAGAGATTTCCGTTCCAGAGAGCCCTGAAAAACCAGCACCATAGGTCCACTGCACACCGGACATCAGAGCCCAGCTCTGCCCTGGCCACGTGGCCCTGAGAGGAGCAGAACCAAGCAAGCTTCAGGGATGGAACCTCCGGCAGCCACAAAGGTCCCTCCACCCACAGGTGCTCCAAGTCAGTGAGAGAGACTTCTGGGCTGGCCAAGAGGGGAGTGGGGTGTCTCCATAACTCAGGCCCTCTCAGAAGGAAGCAGTAGGGGAAGCAGCAACCAGGGGCTCCCAAAGCAGACAAGAGCTTGATCCATTGTTGAAGGTCTCTGCATAAACCCCCTGAGGGAACTGAGCCCTGTGAGGTGGCCCTGCCCCCACCTGAGAACCTGAACTTAAGGCAACTGAATAGCAGCCCTGCCCTCTGCTGAAAGCCCTGAGGCTGGGAAGCAGCATTTGAATCTCAGACCCCAAGCACTAGTGAGGCAGGGGTGGAGTGGAATCTCAGAAGTCAAGTAATTGGCTGGAAAAGTGCCCAGAAAAGGGGAAAAAAATAAGACCATAGAAGGTTACTTTCTTGGTGAACAGATGTTTCCTCCTTTCCTTTCTGATGAGGAAGAACAATGCTTACCATCAGGGAAAGACATAGAAGTCAAGGCCTCTATATCCCAAACATCTGAAATAGATATCCAATGGGCTCAGGCCATGGAAGAGCTCAAAAAGGATTTTGAAAATCAAGTTAGACAGGTGGAGGAAAAACTGGGAAGAGAAATGAGAGAGATGCAAGAAAAGCATGAAAAAAGGGTCAATACCTTGCTAAAGGAGACCCAAAAAAATACTGAAGAAAATAACACCTTGAAAAATAGGCTCACTCAATTGGCAAAAGAGGTTCAAAAAGCCAATAAGGAGAAGAATGCTTTCAAGAGCAGAATTAGCCAAATGAAAAAGGAGGTTCAAAAGTTCACTGAAGAAAATAGTTCTCTCAAAATTAGAATGGAACAGATGGAGGCTAATGACTTTCTGAGAAACCAAGAAGTCACCACACAAAACCAAAAGAATGAAAAAATGGAAGAGAATGTGAAATATCTCATTGGAAAAACAACTGACCTGGAAAATAGATCCAGGGGAGACAATTTAAAAATTATGGGACTACCTGAAAGCCATGATCAAAAGAAGAGCCTAGACATCATCTTTCATGAAATTATCAAACATCATAATCCTAAGTGTGCTTGTAGAGGAGGTAGAATGGTACTAATGAGAACAAAACTAGGAAAATCAACTGGATTCTAGCAAAGAGAATACTTATACCGGAAGTGACAACTGCAAGAATGTTGAGAAACCGATTCACAAAATATTTTTAAAGGGTTAAAAACACCAAGGAGAAAGAAGAAAATCTCATACTTGATAAATACCAAAAAAAAAAAAAGTGACCAAGAGAATATAAAAAACTACTCACCATTGTCCTATTTATCTATCTTACCTACATATATTTTTATGAGATTAAAGGAGATATAAATCATTCCTAACAAGTAAAGCATAAGGCATATAGCTATATGTTCAAAGGTGTTCACCACCTTTGATAGAGGAAATTCAGCTTGGAGTCCATGTCAAAGAGGAATTCCCTATATGATGATGACATTCTCTAGATGATCCTCATTGTGAATAATATTGTGCTGGTTACATCTAGAATAGGAAAACTAGTCTCTTGAAAGTGATCTGTACCCACAGAGTGACTTTGGCCTATAATAAGAGATAAAGCTATCCCATTTTGTTCATGAAATAAAGGATTATTTAGAAAACCCTAGGGAATCAGCAAAGATACTAATCAAGACAATTCCTCAGCAAAGTAGCATATTACAAATTAAGTCCAAAAATCAATAACATCTTTCTAATAAGAAAAAAATCCAACAGAAAATAATTGAAAGGTAAATATCACTCAAAAAGTATTAAATACTTGGAGATCAATCTACTAAAGCTAGCAAAATACTTGTTTAGATTCAATTACAAAGTGTTCCTTAAATAAAGAACAACTTAAATAACTGGAGGAATAGTCAGTGCCCATCATAGGGCCAGTTCAATACAATAAAAATTACAATACTGCCAAAAATAGTTTCAAGTTTTGATGCAATATCAATCAAATTGCCAACTGTATGGGGGGGAGGGGTGAAGCCAAGATGGCAGAATGAAAGCAGGGACTCACCCAAACTCTCCCCCAAACTCTTTCATAGATGACTCTATGAGACATCCAGAAACAAACAAAATCAAAAGAATGAAAAAATAGCAGAAAATATAAAACACTTCATTGTAAAATTGACCTGGAAAATAGATTCAGGAGAGATAATTCAAAAATTATTGGTCTATCTGAAAGCCATGATCGAAAAAAGAGCCTGGATAGAATCTTTCAAGAAATCATCAAGGAAAACTGCCCTGGAGTCCTAGAACTGGAGAGTAAAATAGGTATCAAAAGAATCCACAGTTCACCTCCTGAAAGAGACACCAAATTGAAAACGCCAAGAAATATTGTAGCAAAATTCCAGAATTATCAGGTCAAGGAGAAAATATTGTAAGCAGCCAGAAAGAAACAACTCAAATATTGTGGAACCACAGTCAGGATTATTCAGAACCTTGCAACTTCCATATTAAAAGATCAGAATATAATATTCCATAAGGCAAAGGAGCTTGGCTCACAACCAAGCATCAGCTACCCAGTGAAACTGAGCATAATCTTCAGGGAGAAGATGGACATTCAATGAGATAGGGGACTTCCAGACTTTCTTGATGAAAAAACAAGAGTACAACAGAAAATTTAATCTTCAAATACAAGATTCAATAAAGGCTTAAAAAGGTAAACAGGAAAGAAAAAAACATTATTTGAGGACAAACTTTACCTACCTACATGGGAAGATGATCCTATAACTCATGATAACTGTATCTTTATTATGACATTTAGAAGCAATATACATGGACAAACGGGGCAGAGTTAAGGTGACTTTGATATGATGTTAGAAAATCTAATTAAGTGGTGAAAATAGATTGTGTTATCCTGATTGTATTTCATTTCTTTCTAGCTGCTTGCAATATTTTCTCCTTGACCTGGGAATTCTGGAATTTGCCCACAATGTTCCTAGGAGTTTCTCTTTTTGGATCTCTTTCAGGCAGTGATCAGTGGATTCCTTCAATACTTATTTTGCCTTCTGGTTCTAGAATATCAGAGCAGTTTTCCTTGATAATTTCATGAAAGATGATGTCTAGACTCTTCTTTTGATCATGGCTTTCAGGTAGTCCCATAATTTTTAAATTGTCTCCCCTGGATCTATTTTCCAGGTCAGTTGTTTTTCCAATGAGATATTTCACATTCTCTTCCATTTTTTCATTCTTTTGGTTTTGTTTGGTGACTTCTTGGTTTCTCAGAAAGTCATTAGCCTCCATCTGTTCCATTCTAATTTTGAGAGAACTATTTTCTTCAGTGAACTTTTGAACCTCCTTTTTCATTTGGCTAATTCTGCTCTTGAAAGCATTCTTCTCCTTATTGGCTTTTTGAACCTCTTTTGCCAATTGAGTGAGCCTATTTTTCAAGGTGTTATTTTCTTCAGTATTTTTTTTGGGTCTCCTTTAGCAAGGTATTGACCCTTTTTTCATGCTTTTCTTGCATCTCTCTCATTTCTCTTCCCAGTTTTTCCTCCACCTGTCTAACCTGATTTTCAAAATCCTTTTTGAGCTCTTCCATGGCCTGAGCCCATTGGATATCTATTTCAGATGTTTGGGATATAGAGGCCTTGACTTCTATGTCTTTCCCTGATGGTCAGCATTGTTCTTCCTCATCAGAAAGGAAAAGAGGAAACCTCTGTTCACCAAGAAAGTAACCTTCTATGGTCTTATTTTTTTTCCCTTTTCTGGGCACTTTTCCAGCCAATTACTTGACTTCTGAGATTCCACTCCACCCCTGCCTCACTAGTGCTTGAGGTCTGAGATTCAAATGCTGCTTCCCAGCCTCAGGGCTTTCAGCAGAGAGCGGGGCTGCTATTCAGTTGCCTTAAGTTCAGGTTCTCAGGTGGGGTCAGGGCCACCTCACAGGGCTCAGTTACCTCAGGGGTTTTATGCAGAGACCTTCAACAATGGATCAAGTTCTTGCCTGCTTTGGGAGCCCCTGGTCACTGCTTTCCCTGCTGCTTCCTTCTGAGGGGGCCTACGTTATGGAGACAGCCCGCTCCCCTTGGCCAGCCAGATAGTGTCTCTCACTGACCTGTAGTGCCTGCGGGTTGAGGGACCTTTGCGGCCACCAGAGATTCCATCCCTGAAGCCTTCTTGGATCTGCTCCTCTCAGGGCCACGCGACCAAGGCAACACTGGGTCCGACGTGCGATGGACCTTTGGGGTCAGTTTTTCAGGGTTCTCTGGAACAGAAATCTCCTCCACTCTGTTGCTGTGCAGCTTCCACTGCTCCAGAATTTGTTGGGAGTTCTTTTAACTGGTAATTTATGGGCTGTGGGTTCGGAGCTAGCATATGTGAATCTTTCTACTCATCCATCTTGGCTCCCCCCCCCCCCCCGAAAATAGATTGTAATGGGAGAAGAGGAAAGGAGGAGGTAGACAAGGATAAATTATATCACATGAAGAAGTACAAAGACATATTATAGTGGAAGGAAAGAAGGGGAGGAGATGAGCATTGTTTGAACTTTGCTCTCTTCAGATTTGACTGAAGGAGGGAATAGCACAGTCATAGAAATCTAACTTGCCCTATAGGCAGTTGTTGGGGAAAGGGGAAAGAAAAGAGAGAGGATAGAAGGGAAAGAAGAAATAATATGGGAAAAGAGAAAGAAAAGGGAAGGGGATTGATAGAAGGGAAGACAGATTGAGGGAGGCAGTGGTCAAAAGCAAAACTCTAGAGAGGAGGAAAAGGAAGAAAGGAGAAAGAAAGCATAAATTGGGGGAATGGAGGAATAGGATGGAGAGAGACAGATAGTAATCATAATTGTGAACGTGAATGGGATGAACTCTCCCATAAAACAGAAGTTGAAAGCAGACGATTAAATTCATAATCCTACAATATGTTGTTTACTCTGAAACATATTTGAAACAGAAGGAAACACACAGGCACACAGGATTAAGGTAAAAGGCCAGAATAGAATATATTATGCTTGAACTAAACTTTACAAAAACAAGGGTAGCAATCCTGATCTCAGACAAAACAAAAGCAAAAATAGATCTAAATAAAAGGGGTAAGGAAGAAAACTATATCCTGCTAAAAGTTACCATAGACAATGAAGCAATATCATTACCAAACATACATGTACCAAGTGGTATAACATCCAAATTCTTAGAAAAGAAGTTAAAGGAGTTACAGGAAGAAACTGATAGCACAACCATTCTAGGAGGGACTTCAACCTCCCCTTCTCTGAATTAGATAAATCTAATCACAAAATAAACAAGAAAGAAGTTAAGGAGGTTAATTCCAAAGACTCCAGCTTGTGGGATAAAAAATTACTATTTGACAAAAACTACTGGGAAAACTGGCAAATAGAATGGCAGAAACTAGGCATAAAACATCTTACACCATATAACAAAATAAAGTCAAAATGAGTATATGATTTAGATATAAAGATTGATGCTATAAGCAAATTGAGAGAGCATGCAACAGTTTACCTGTCAGATTCATGTAGAAGAATTTAAGACAAAACAAGAGATAGGAAACATTATGAAACGCAAAACTGATGTCTTGATTACATTAAATTGAAAATTTTTTTGCACAAAGCCAATGCAACTAAGATTAAGAGGGAAGCAGAAAACTGGGAAAGAACTTTTACAACCAGTATCTCTGATAGAAACCTCATTTCAGAAAACTGAGTCAAATTTACAAGAATACAAGACATTAGCCAGTGGATAAATGTTTAATGTATTTGAGCAGGCAGTTTCAAATGAAAAAATTAAAGCTATCTATAGTCATCTAAAAATACTCTAAATCACTATTGATTAGAGAAAAATGCAATTCAAACAACTCTGAGGTATCACATCACACCTATCAGATTGGCTAACATGACAAAACAGGAAAATTATAAATGTTGAGAAGATGTGGCAAAATTGGCATAGGAATGCATTGTTGATGGAGTTGAGAACAGATCCAACCATTCTAGAAAGCAATTTGGAACTATGCCCAAAGGGCTATAAAAACATGTACATCCTTTGATGCAGCAATACTACTTCTAGGTCTGTTTCCCCAAGAGATCATACAAGTAGGAAAAGGACCTACACATACAAAAAATTTATAGCAGCTCTTTTTGTAGTGGCCAAGAACAGAAAATTGAGGGGATAAATGTAAGTTCGCATAGAATAAAAAAGGAAATGGTTGAAGGAGAGGAAAAACTTTTTATCAAATTTCTCAGATAAGGGTTTGGTACTTAAAATACTTAGACAACTAAACAAAAGCCAATTACCCAATAAATATATAGTTAAAGGACATGGACAGTCACTCAAAAAACATGAAAACAATTCACAATCATATAGAAGAATGTTCCAAATAACTAATAATGAGAAATGCACAAAATAAAGAATCCTGACATTATACGTATCACCCAGAAAATTGGCAAAGATGATAAAAGAGGTTAACAGTCAATGTTGCAGTGATAGTGAGTAGATAGACACACTAGTGCATTGTTGGTGAAGTTTGGAATTAATATAACTATTTTATAAAGCAATTTGGATTTATGCAACTTAAGTGACTAAAATATCCTTAACCAGGCAGTCAACTTCCATTAGGGTCATAATCCAAGAAAGTCATTAACAGGGGAAAAGTTCCCATATACTGCAAATATTTATAGCAGCAGTTTTGTGGTAGCAAACAATTCAAAACAGAGCAAATGCCCATCAATGGAGGAATAACTAAACAAATCTTGGTACATGAATGTGATAGAATATTTGTTGTGCTAAAAAAATGAGGAATATGATAAATCCAGAAAAACATGGAGAGATTTATACAGTCTAATGCAGGGCGAAGTAAGCAGAACCAAGAAAACATTGTATACAATGACTGCAACAATATAAATAGAAAAGTGACCCCAAAACAATCAAATATGAATGTTGCAAAATTACAATAACAAACATGGTTCCAAAAAAGAAGACATCCCCAGCCTGATCCTTTTCAGAGATGGAAGGTCTACTGCTATGGACATCAAATATATTTTCAGACTTTTTGTATATATTAATTAGCTTTTACCAATTTTTTTCTCTTTCTTGTATATATGTGTGTGTGTATATATTATACATGTATATATTATATGTGTATGAATGTTTATGTACGTATATGTGCAAGTATTACGTATATACAGATACATACTTAACACATACTTAACATCATGTATTTGTGTATATGTATAAATGTATACACACCCATACACACCTCCCATTTGTTAACCCTTACCTCTTAGAATTGTGGTTATTTCTTTCTGGCTTTTATCTCATTATTTAATTCTTCCCCTTTTCCCCTTTCAGTTAGTCAAATAGATTCCTCCGTCCCTTTCTCCCCTTCAATTATCCCTGTTCATTAGTTTGTTTTTTATTTCATTTTTGTGCCCCTTCCCAAAAAAGAATGTCTCTCACTCTCTTCATTATCCATCCTCTCTCTCTGTCTACCATAAACCTTCACCCTCTGGTTCATGAGCCCTATAATTATCTAGTCCCTTGATATTCTCTATTACTGATGGAATCAAAAGGTCATTCTGGGCTCTTCCTTCTAAGCAGTTTAGGCCGTGACCTTGTAGAGACAATGCCAGTTCATGAAGGTGACAGTACTGACACTGTCTCATGGTAAGACCACTTCTCTTTACATCTCTGGTTAAGCAGCCCACCCATAATTTATACAACTTATGTGCCTCAAAAACTCTTCCCTCAGATCATTCCCTCCTCCAATCCCTCAAGTTCCAATTTTCCTCAGGAATTCCAACTCCTCTCCTCCCAAGGTAGTAGCCTTTTCACCTACCAAATTACACAGACAACACTCAGCACAAAGACCACATTTCCCTTTACAGAACATCTATGTTCATCCTTAGGAGCGTTCTTTAGTAGAATCCCCTTTGATCACCAAAGCAAGACCTCCCTCATTCCCCTCATTTTTCAATTCTCCCTGCCTCCTCCTCCTCATCTACTCCCTTGCAGCCTCTTTTCTTCCTGAGAGACAACAGGAGTTACTTCCCATAATTGTTAGTCCTTGATTTGACCTAGGTATATCACACATGTCCCTATATCTCCCACTCCCTTCCCCCTTCTCAGGCACCCTCCCATTTTATAATGTACTCTCACAATAAAAAAATGGTTTACCTATATACAGGGTATCTAAAGATGCTGTTCAAAATGCCCCAGGTCCATCTCTCCACTGTTATTTCCACCTGATTCCCATCTTCACCCCTGTCTCTTTATGTACATTTAGGGGGAAAAAAATTTCTTATTGGTCTCTTTGCTCTCACTCTTGCTGTTGTCCTTGACTGTTGCATTCATTTACCTACCCCCTCCTACATTTCTTTTGTCTGGGGTATTCAAGAAGCAAATAATCTCATAAATTTTAGAGTTTTTTCCTAAGAACGTTTCAAATGCCTCTTTATTATTGAACATCCATCTTTTTTATTTATGGTTAAGCTCAGATTTGCAGGGTAGATCACCCTGAACTGCATCCTGAGCTACATTACTCCCTAGAATACATTATTCCTCTCATTCCTACATTTTCTGGTGTGTGCAGAATAGACTGTTATTTGAATTACTTTTCCTTTGTGTTTGAAAGTATTCCTCCTACTCACTTGGAGAACTTCTTGTTTCTGAACTGAATTGTTACATTTAACATATATATGTCTTAGAGTTTGCAGCCTAGTGTTTTTATTTGTTTGGTTGGGTTTTTTGTCCTGTAGATGAACTATGAATGTGTTAAATTGGTATTTTGTTTTCTGTATTCAGAAATTCTGAACAGTTTTTGTTTTTTATTAATTTTATTATTATTTTTAATGTTCTACAATCACTACCATAAAATTAAGATTTTAACCCCCCACACCTACCCCCCACTACCCCCCTCCCCAAAACAGCATACCATTCTGTATAAGTTCTACATATGCTTTCTTATTGAGTACATTTTCACTATAGTCATGCTATGTAGTCGAACTAAAATAAATGGAAGCAATCACATAACAAATCATAATATAATACACAAAAACACACACACATGATCTGCTACATTCTGCGAATGACTTACATATTTCTCTGAGTGTGGAAGGCATTATATTGTCTCTTATACTATGGCATCCAAATGTTGTTGTCCTGTTCTCCTGGAAGATCTATCATCTTTAGGTTATCTCTGTGCACCCTGTCTTCAAGATCAATAGATTTTGCTTAGAGAGTATATTTTCCTTTAATGGTATTTTTTTTTGCTTCTCTTCTTCTAGATTGTTTATCCCTTCTGTCTATTTACACTCTTGATCCAGTGTTATTTCTTTTGTTTCGTTACTGAGACTTGCTATCATAGATTCAAGTTTTTCTGTTCTGCCAATTATTTTTACTGTGCAAGCCTTCGTAATTCTCATTTCTATTTTAAACCACTCTAAAAGGATGTGTTATGACTCCATGTTGTCTTCAGAGTTTTCCTCTGTCCCACCAAGGTTGAATTATTTATCTTTGTTTTGCAGTATTTATTCACAGGTGCCTGAACTTATTTCCTATTTCTGGAGACCATATTTCCTTCTGTTGTTAATATTTTCCCTGTCAATTTATCTGCTTTTGCTTGCGGTATTTGAGTTTTTCCTCTTATATTACCCTTTTGCTCACTTTCTGGTTCCTTCCCTTTTGAAATTATGTAGGGAGGGGGTGGAGCCAAGGATACTGTGTGAACTCAGGATAGGAATTAGCTGAAGTGTCTGGTGGATTTGGTTCCTTTTCTCCTTTTGGGTTCCAGGTGTCCTAGAACATGAAGACAGCTTAAGTTGCTTTATCTTTGGTGTGTGATAATTTTTGAAAAGGTTTGAAGGTTATAAGGATCAAAGAATTATGTCTAGTCCTCCACTTTATTGACCACATGACCCAGAATCCCTTGTTACGTCAATCATTCTTTTATTTATAATTGTATTGCACGTAGCTATTATCATAACTCTTGTTCCAGTGGCTTTCTTACTATTTGGACCTCTGGGGTAGACAGAGGATATCTTCTCATGCTCCAAGATCAAGGAAGTAAAACTATTGCTCTCACATCATAAGATGTCCAAGTTATTTCTGTCTCCAGAGGGAAGGAGTGCAAAGGAGGCCAGGGTTAGTACCCTAGAGAAAGTCAAAGTTCCCAGGTGTTACTATCTTATGCAATCTTGGGTAAATAACTTTTCCTCTCTAGACATCATTTTCCACTTCTGAAAATAAAATGATATTTGCCCTTTCTCCATCCCCAGAGATGCAGTGGGAAGCAAAAGGGAAAATAAGTAAGAACATGTGAAAGTATTATAGAGCTGTGATTTTTTATGGGACTCCATCTTAGCAGTTTGAATGGATGTCCCTTACATGACCAGTTGGGACACAAAGACTCAAGTTCCAAAAAGAACTAAATAGACTAGAGCACTGGGATGAATCTGATGATATTAAATTCAATAAAGATGAATTGAAGTCTTAGATACCAAAAAAAAAACTTTATATGTATAAGACTTGAGAGAAAGGGTGGATTCATATTTATATAGAAATTTATGTGGAAAGGACCTAAGTGTTTTTAGCATACTACAAGTTCAATACAAGTCAGAAGTGTGATGTGACAACCAGAAAATTAAATGCAATCATGAGCTGTGCTATCACATTGCTTCCAGTAATAAATCATTGGTGGTCCCTGTGTATTTTGTAACTTTCAGATCTTACTTGTGTATTATGGTCAATTCTGGGCGCCACAGTTTAAGAATATTGACAAGATGATGATCATTGAAAGTACAGTCAATTCATAGGGTCGCAGTTTAGCAGAGTCTATATAATCTCTCAACTCCTACTCAAACTTACAAGTCATCTTCTCAAAGCTCAACTACCTTTTTAGTCCGTAATGTTCTAGAATTAACACCAAGAATTTGGGAGTGGTAATGTCTTTCTACCACTATAGTTCATGAGTACCTTATGGGAGTGCTTCCTGTTACAATTATCAGTCAAGGTCAATTAGTCAGCTAGACTTAAATACCTTTTGGAAAAGTAATGATGTTTGGTTAAAAATAACCTAAAATATCCTGCCAAATGCCTGGTATACTCTCCCACCAGTACACACAAAGCCCAGGGGAAGTAGACTCAAGTTTACAGAAAAAAAATTACCAAAAAGGTAACATTTCTTGGTTGCTAGAAGTCCTTTTCTCCAATTTGTGCAAAGCTTATGAAGTTCCCCACAGGCATAGTGAAGCTTTTCTGATGGGTTCCTTGTAGAATCATGAAACTTCCTTTCTTCAGTATATGCAACTTGTCCTTGACTCCCAATACACAAAATATCACCAGTATTACTGATCCAAGAATGCTGCTAGGATACTGATTTTAAAAGTCCAAATTTTCCAGTCTTCTGAAGTTCATAAAGACTTGGAATGAAAGAATGTAGCTCTTCATCCCCAAAGGATAAGCTTAGCTGGAATGGTTGTTTCTTTTCTACATCTAGACCCTTGAATCTCTCATTTCTGAATTGACTTGGTTTTCTATACAAAACTAAAAGGGAATGGCGCACTTAAATATACTCCCCAAAACTTACCTCCTCAGCCAATCTGAACATACTTTTTGTGCAATATCATTTCACTTTATCCAGTGACTTTCAAGGACTTCTAAATTGAAAAAGGATTGTTTCTACCTAGTCTTAAAGCTTTTAACCAATTGATTCACTCACTAGAGATGTCAAGGTCTTTTTCACACATCTGGTTGATTGACTCTGTGGAAGTGTTTTCACCTGCCAAAGACATTGTATTTTATTCCTTACATAACTAGAGGTTATTTGATTGATTGACTCAAATCACGCACATGCGCACGTGCACACACGCACCTTTACACTGAAATCATAGATCTAGAACTAGGGAAGATCTAAGACACTATTTGTCCTACCCCTTGATAGTAAAGATGAGAAAAATGAGGCTTCAAGAGGTTAAGTGGACTGCCACGGTCATAAAGATAGGAAGCAGTAGCTCTGCAATTCTAACCTAGATCTTCTGATTCCAGAGTGTGTTTTGTTTTGTTTTATCATTGCGTAATGTTGTATATTCCTTTAGAGTATTAGTTGGAAATGATTAGCTGCTAAGTTCTCTTCCAAATTTCAAGTTTCGTAATTCTGTGAAAGAGAATTTACATAGCAGAAAATGCAATAGACTAAGAATAAAGATATTCAAATTCTAGTTACTCTTTCCTCTGTGTAACATTGAATGTGTCCCTTCTCTTCTCCAGAGTTCAGCATGGAGTAAGAAAAAGCATTGACCTTGATGGCAGAGGTTGCCCTCCCCATCCCTAAGCTGAATCCCATATTTTTACTTACTGGCTACGTGTCCATAAGCAAATCATTTAAGCTTTCTCAGCCTCTGTTTTCTCATCTGTAAAATGGAAGTAAAAACATTTGTATTGTCTACTTTGTAAGGATTTTGTAAGAACAAAATGAAATGATATATGTAAAGCACTTTGCAAACCTTTAAGTACTTTATAAATGGAAGAGAGGAGTAGTATGTGGGTGTGTAAACTGTGTTTGTCTGTAGAGAGCCTCTTGACCTGTAATTTAATCTGCATGAGAAACTCCATGGTATAAAAGAAAGGAAACAGAAAAAAAATAACTCCACAAATGCAGGTCACCAACTCATTTGCAACTCAAGAGTACTATAGTTTCCTTAGGCACCAAAAGGTTAAATAACATGCCCATGGTCACACAGCCATTAAGCGGCAACAATAGATATAGTGACAGGCTTGGAGTCAGGAAGACTTGAGTTCAAGTTCAACCTTACTAGCTGTGTGACCCTGGACAAGTCATTTAATCCTAGTTGCCTCAGTTTCCTTATCTTTAAAATGATCTAGAGAAGGAAATGGCAAACCACTACAGTATATTTGCAAGAAAACCCCAAATACAGTCACAAAGAGTTGGACAAACTGAAACAACTGAACAACAACAGTTATTGAAGGCATTTGGTGACAGCAGATTCATATTAGTTTGTGAGGTATGTATGAGTCATAGACCAAATTTGTCAACAGACTGCTACTTTTTTATACAAAATATATTGTTCTGTTTTCTCTTTTCAGTGCTCCACTTTGGGAGTCATATTTAACATTCTGACTATAAAAGGCAGCTGTGCAGGAAGCGTTCCTTTGTGTTGGCAATGTAATAATCCTGACAATATTCTTAATACCAACAAGGAAAAAATAGTTCTGGTCCTCTAGAGACAGAATTAGTTGGATTCCAATTTTACATAAGCTTCCCTGGTTGTGCTTATGGGAAATTTCCCTTAGAAATTAAAAGCAAAATTAAGATAGGAAGTTAAAGTAAAATTCCTCTGCTTCAACACTGCCCTCCAAGTGGTCCTGTTGAGGCCCCATCCCTACTTCTTGCCATGCCTTTTGCATTTACCTGTACTATCTAATGGCCTGCTAAAAGTAATTGTCTACTCACCACCACTATCTTTGTAGTACTAATTATACCATTTCTCTCCTCATACTCAGTGTTTGAGAGGTTCTGAAGCAAAGTGTGGGAGAGAAGAAATTTTAGACTACCTACCAAACTGAACATCTACAGAGTTGTTGTGCTGATCTCATTGTTGAATACCTATGAAACCTATACAGTCTACCAGCACCATGCCAGGAAACTGAATCACTTCCATTTGAATTGTCTGAAGAAGATTCTAAAGATTACCTGGCAACGTAAGGTATCAGACACTGAGGTCCTTTTATAAGCTAAACCACTAAGCATTAAAATTCTACTACAAAAAGTAGAACTCCAAAGGACTGGCCACATTGTTCAAATGTATGCTTGCCCAAAAGACTATTTTTACAGAGAACTCATGTGAGGCAGGAGCTCACATGGAGGTCAGAAGAAGTGGACACTCTCAAGGTCTCTCTGAAGAATTTTGGAACCAATTGTGAAACAGGACCACCCAGGTGGTAGACATGCATCAAAGAGATCTCTGTGCTCTGTGTGCAAAGCAGATTGTAGTAACTCAAAAGAAATGTGCGATGTGCAAATTTCGATATCTCCCCTCCAAATGATCATATGGACTATTTGTGCCCAACCTGTTGTAGACTCTTCAAGCTCATATTGGTCTGATCAGTTACAGTCAGACACATTGTAGTTTAACTCCAATAGAGTGATATCATTTTGATCCTCTTTAAGAAGAAGGAAAACAACCAACCTCCCTGTTAATCATTTCTCATGGAAATATCTGAACTGAATGAGATAGTACTATAAGGTGTTCAAAACTAAAGCAAAATGAAAAAAAAATTATGGTTAATATTTCTTAGAAAGTAGTGGCATAGCAGGAAGTTAGCCTAGAAACCAGGAAGATCTGTATTCAAGTCCTGCATGGCTTGACCATGATATATACTGGTCAAATGACCCTATGTAAGTTATTTAATCTCTCAGTGCTCTAGGTAACTTTTTCAGACTATAAGTTACAGGGCAAGTGCTAACTTGCACCAGTAAAGGGAAGCTTCCTGATCCAAGAGTTCCTGAGATCAATAAAATTACAAGTCCAGTCCTTGTTCTTGTTGTTATTACTATTAATGAAGACTGATGGATATTCAATCAATCAATGAGTGTTTCTCAAGTACCCAACATAAGGTAATTTAGCTTTTAAAGACCATCCTAACCTGTCCCTTCCTACATACTCAATCTTCTTACACCTTTTCCCCATTCACTTCAGAGCCAGTGAGTCTGACCTTCTAGATGTTCCTCTCAAGGACACTCCATCTCCCAACTCTAGGCATTTATACTGGCTGTCCTGCATGCCTGAAATTATCATTGCTATCATTGTCTCATGGCTTCCCTGGTTTCCGTCAAGTATCAACAAAAATCCTACCTTCTGCAAAAAGCCTTTCTCCATCTCTCTTAAGCTAGCACCTTCCTTTAGTTGATTATCTCCAATCTGTCCTGTATATATCTTGTTTGTACATTGTTACTCACACATTGTCTTCCTCTTTAGATTGTGAACCACTTGAGGACAGGGACTGTTTTTCCTCTATTCTTTGTGTCCTGAATGCTTGGTGTAGTACCTGGCACATAGCAGATGCTAAATGTGTCAGGCACAGAGTGCTGGGGATACAAGTGTGTAATGAGGAATCAAGTCATATAAGGAACAACTGAGAAGCAAGAAAACATTTTTTAAAATCTTAGCCATTATTATCATGTGGCTCTGTGAAACAGAAGATCCATTTTACTTTATCACTCAAGATTTTAATGACCCTCCTTTCATACTGAGTATTTTATGTTCCAGATTCTAAGCTGCCTTCAACTCTGACATTATTCAATTCTGACACAAAATGATATGGCTCCACATCTACATTTTGGCCCTTTGTTTCCCTGACTTTTGCAAAATGTAACTTTGTAGAAACAGTGTTTTTTTTTTTTTCCCTGACAGAGATTTGTTGTCCTTATCCTACCTTTGTACTAAGTGTGTTCCAAAGGCTTTTGCCAATTCTTGTAATTCTTCTGCTGAGATTTCATTGCCATGGTAATTGATTGCATTGTGATAAACCTGAGGTATTAAGAAGAGGTTCAATAAACAAGCCATCACTTCTGCAGAGCTCTGGGAATATCTGTTATGCTTTGGGACCCCAGCTTGTGCTCAAAGACCAAAGCACATGACTGTGGTCAAAAGAAGCAGGTGATTTGAGAAGAGGGATCCAGGGCTGCAGCTTCTGCTTTTGTCCAGGCTGAACTGAAGAGCCTTGGGGATAATCAGAGAAGTGAGGAGGTTGAACCCTAACCACCTTCTCTTCTCTCTCTCCCCTTACTTCAACTCCTCCTCAGTTTCTTCATCTGTAAAAAAAAGAGGGTCAAACTGAATGTTCTCTAAGATCCCCCTCCAGTTCTAAATCTATAATCCTATACAGCCAAAATATATATGAAAACAAAGTTGACTCGATCCATTAAACACAAAATCCACTATCCACTTCTGGATAAGTCATGTGGGAACAAATGATAACACTAGAAAGCTTTTCTAGGGCTTATGGTTTCCCAGACAAGAAAATGAAAACCATGTAGACCTAAGTGAGGTTTTCTTCATTGTTGCTTTAGCCAAGGCAAAACTTAAAAAAAAAAGACAAGCAAATTTGGAAACCAAAGACCTAGCTAAGAAGATAGCACCCAAAAGCAGAATTCTGAATTCTAGATCCCAGTTTAAGATACAGATACAGTGGGTAGTTGGCTGAGAATGTTCACCTAATTATGACCAGTGAAAATGTGGTTTCCTGGAGACCAGCAAATCTTATTAACAGGAATTCCATTGCTTATCACATTCACTTTTAAGTCTTATACACAAAATTCCATCTCCTAGCTCCATGCCCACCATTTCTAGAATATTCCTCCTCCTCATTTCTACTTCATAGAAACCCCCAGTTTCCTTCAAAGCATATTTCAGTCATCAATTCAATGGATGAACTAATGGATACCTATTAAGTGTTGTAGTAGTCTATGTACTCCATCTTATGTGCTAGGGATTCAAAGGCCTAGAGTATCCAAAAGACTTCAATGAGTTTTCAGTCTAATGGAAGGGGGAACATTAATATACCAAATATATACAAGGTAATTTGTTCCTGTTGTTATTGTTGTTTGGGGTAGGGAGACCAGTAAAAAAGCCAGGCAAATCTTCATGAAGATGGTGCCACTTGAATTATGTCCTGAAGGAAATGAAGTATTTCAGACAGTGGCAAGGAGAAGAAGATGAAATCTGGGTACACAAGACAGCCAATATGAAAAGCAGAGAGAAAGGAGGTAGAGTTGTAAGTAGGTCAAAATATGTGGATCTTAGACAAGAGGAAAGAAGTATGGTATAAAAAGATAGGAAAGTAGGAAGTGACCAAGTTGTGAAGAACTTTAAATGTCAAATTGAAGACTTTATACCTGACACTCAAGGCAATAGGGAATTACCTCATTTTGTTGAATAGAGGGTTGACATGATTATGGGCTTTAGGAAAACTATTTTGGCAGCTAGGTGGGGGAAGGGTAGATTG
Source organism: Bettongia penicillata ogilbyi (assembly GCA_023548195.1). Classification (NCBI taxonomy): domain Eukaryota; kingdom Metazoa; phylum Chordata; class Mammalia; order Diprotodontia; family Potoroidae; genus Bettongia; species Bettongia penicillata. The sequence continues at coordinate 6,950,574 of JAJHZJ010000044.1, read as the reverse complement.
GCATGTGGAGAGATTTGAGTCAGAAAGAACCCATTGGAGGTTAATGCAGTAGTCCAGGTGAGGGTGATGAAGACCATTACTAGGGCAGAGACTGTATGGGGAAGTAGAATGACAGAATTTTGCAACTAATTGCCTATGTGGGTGAATGAGAGTGAAAATAGGAGAATGAACCCAGATGACTAGAAGGCTGGTAAGGTCCTCAACAGTAATAGGAAAGTTTGAAAGAGGGGTGTGTTAGTGGGGGGAGGATAATGAGTTCTGTTTTGGAATCATGAATTTGAGATATCTATAGGATATACAGTTTGTAAGGTATATTAGGTGGTTGGTGGTGTGATTTCATGAGAGAGACAGAAACTATACATATAAATTTTGGAACCATCTACATAAAGGCAGTAACTGAACCCATGGAAAGTAATAAGACCACCAAGAAAGAAAATATAGATGGAAAAAAGAGAAAAAGGCTTAGAGAGAGCCTTGGAATATACCCACAATTAGTGGAAATGACATGGATGATTAATCAGCAATGGAGTTTAAAAGAAGTAGTCAGGTGAGAAAAATAGGAGGAGAGTGTAGTGTCCTGAAAAGCCTCAGAAGAAGAGGTAGTCAACAAAGTCAAATGTAGCCAAGAGGTAAAGAAGAAGAATTGAGAAGAAACCTATGGATTTGGAGATTTGGAGATCACTGGTAACTTTGGAGACAGCAATTTAAGTTAATGAGGCTAGAATTCAATTTTAGGGGATAAGAAAATGAAAGGCCAAGATGGCAGAGTAGAAAGACATGCATATGCAAGCTTTTCCCCCACAGCTCATAAAATACCTTTAAAGAAAGGCTCTCAACAAATTCTAGAGCAGCAGAAGCCACAGAGCAACAGAGTAGAGGAGATTTCTAGCCCAGGGTGACCCAAAAGACCTAAGGGAAACATCTGTCACATGAAGTAGAGCCCAGCCCAGCCTTGGTTGAGCAGTGCAGCACAGCTCTGGCAGGAGGATATATACAGGGCTCCTGGGCGAAATCTTCAGTTTCAGCAGTGGTTCGCAGATCCCTCAACCCAGAGGCACCAAAGGTCAGTGAGAGGGTTTTTTCAGCTGGCCAAGAAGGGAGAAGGGCATTCCCATAGTTCCCACATCAGGCAGCAGCCCCAGAGGCCAAATCTGGCAAGCAGTAGTTCCCACAGTAGCCCCCACAGCAGCCCACATCCATTGTTGGATAGTAAAACCCCTGGGGGCACTGAGCAGCTGATTCTTATCTGAGTCCTGTGGAGAAGCCCTGAGGGAGCTGATTTTTATCTCTCACTGAATGGTGGCCCTGCCCCCACAGCTAATCTGAGTCTCAGTCCCCAGTGCTGACTTGGCAGAACTGGAGGCAAGGTGGTTGTGAAGAGGAAACTGCTAAGATTCTGGGCACAAAAATTTCTCTTTGCTCTCAAACCAGTGGACATGTTTGATTGTGCCACTGGGGAGGAACTGAGATCTTTCAGATCCCCAGAGTATATCCTACTCTTGGCAAAGGATCCAAAAGTCAAGTAACTTATTGGGAAAATGCCCAAAAAAGGGGAAAAAATAAAATTATAGAAGGTTACTTTCTTGGTAAACAGATATCTTCTCCCATCTTTTGGATGAGGAAGAACAATGATTATCATCAGGGAAACACATAAAAGTCAAGGGTTTTGTATCCCAAACATCCAAAATAAATATTCATTTGTCTCAAGCCATGGAAGAACTCAAAAAGAATTTTGAAAATCAAGTAACCGAGGTGGAGGAAAAATTGGGAAGAGAAATGAGAGGATGCAAGAAAATCATGAAAAGTGAGTCAACAGCTTGTTAAAGGAGACCAAAACAATGTTGAAGAAAATAACACCTTTCAAAATAGGCTCACTCAATTGGCAAAAGAGGTTCAAAAAGCCAATGAGGAGAAGAATGCATTCAAAAGCAGAATGAGCCAAATGGAAAAAGAGGCTCAAAAGCTCACTGAAGAAAATAGTTCTCTCAAAATTAGAATGCAACAGATGGAGGCTAATGACTTTCTGAGAAACCAAGAAATCACTAAACAAAACCAAAAGAATGAAAAAATGGAAGAGAATGTGAAATATCTCATTGGAAAAACAACTGACCTGGAAACTAGATCCAGGAGAGACAATTTAAAAATTATGGGACTACCTGAAAGCCATGATCAAAAAAACAGCCTACACATCATCTTTCATGAAATTATCAAGGAAAACTGCCCTGATATTCCAGAACCAGAGGCCAAAATAAGTATTGAAAGAATCCATCGATCACCTGAAAGAGATCCAAAAAAAGAAACTCCTAGGAACATTGTGGCCAAATTCCAGAGTTCTCAGGTCAAGGAGAAAATATTGCAAGCAGCTAGAAAGAAACAATTCAAGTTTTGTGGAAATACAATCAGGATAACACAAGCTCTAGCAGCTTCTATATTAAGGGATTGAAGGGCATGGAATATGATATTCCAGAAGTCAAAGGAACTAGGATTAAAACCAAGAATCACCTATCCAGCAAAACTGAGTATAATACTTCAGGGGGGAAAAATGGTCTTTCAATGAAATAGAGGACTTTCAAGTATTCTTGATGAAAAGACCAGAGCTGAAAAGAAAATTTGACTTTCAAACACAAGAATCAAGAGAAGCATGTAAAGGTAAACAGCAAAGAAAAATCATAACAGACTTACTAAAGTTGGATTGTTTATATCCCTACATGGAAAAACAATATTTGTAACTCTTGAAACTTTTTTCAATATTTGGGTAATTGGTGGGATTACACACACACACACACACACACACACACACACACACACACACATAGAGAGAGAGAGAGAGAGAGAGAGAGAGAGAGACAGAAAACACAGAGTGACTCGAATAGGATGGGATCATATCTTAAAAAATGAAATTAAGGGGTGAGAGAGAAATATATTGAGAGGAGAAAGGGAGAAATGGAATGGGGCAAATTATCGCTCATAAAAGAGGCAAGTAAAAGACTTTTCAGTGGAGGGAAAAAGTGGGGACATGAGAGAAAAAACATGAAGCTTACTCTCATCACATTGAACTGAAGGAAGAAATAAAATGCACACACTTTGGTATGAAAACCTATCTTACAATACAGGAAATTGGAGAAGAAGGGGACAAGCAGGGTGGGAGGAATGATGGAAGGGAGGGTGATGGGAGGAGGGAGCAATCAGAAGTCAACATTCTTGGGAAGGGACAGAGTCAAAAGAAAGAGTAGAAGAAATGGGGGGCAGGATAGGATGGAGGGAAATATAGTTAGTCTTACACAACACAACTATTATGGAAGTCATTTGCAAAACTACATAGATATGGCCTATATTGAATTGCTTGCCTTCCCAGTGGGGAGGGAGGGAAAAAGAGAAGTTGGAACTCAAATTTTTAGGAACAACTGTTGAGTATTGTTCTTACATACAACTAGGAAATGAGAAATACAGGTAATGGAGTATAGAAATTTATCTTGACCTAGAGGATAAAAGAGAAGATGGGGATAAGGGAAAGGAGGGATGTTAGAAGGGAGGGCAGATTGGTCATAGGGGTAATTAGAATGTTTGGCATTTTGAGGTAGAGGGAGGGGAGAGATGGGGAGAAAATTTGGAATTCAAAATTTTGTGGAAATGAATGTTGAGAACTTAAGTTAAAAAACACGTAATAAATTATTTTTGCAAAAAAAAAAGAAAATGAAAGGAGGGGAAAAGGAAGCTGAGTAGAGCTTTCTGAAGGAGTTGGTAAAAAAGAGAGAGAGAAAGAGAGAGATACGAATATAGTTTGATAAGATGACAGAAACTAGTTTGCTTTTTAATGTGGGGGGAATTGGGTGTTTGTAGGCTATAGAAAGGAACTAATTGATAAGGAGTGATTAATTAGATAAGTAGGAGAGAATGATAGTGAGCGCAATCTGATGTAGAACATGAGGGGAGGTGGGTTCAAGGTTACACAAATGGGCCAGCCTGGGTAATGAAAAGGGCTACCTCTTTATTAGAGATTAGACTAAAGAAGAAAAAGGTGAAGGATTTGTCAGGAAAGGATTGAGATGAAAAAGGGATTTTTAGGTGAAAAGAACATGAGGCAAGGGAATTCTTAGAAAAATAGCCTTAATTTTTCTTAAAGTGTGACACAAGGGACATCAGCTGAAAGATCTGAGAGAAGGGGTACAAGCAATTTCTTGTTCCTTTTCCTCTTGAAATGACTTTGTTATTTTGAATATGCTTTGTATTTAACTTATCTCATAGATGTTTCACACATACACACACACCAACAGAATCAAGAACAGTGATTATTTCATTTTTGTCTTATCCCTAGTAAGTTTGTCTTGCACCTAGTAGGTGCAGAATTTAAAGGTGTATTGAGCTGAATTTAATTGAATGGAATGCAAAGGAATTGAACTTAATGGAACTGAGAAAAGAAAGAGATAAAGAAAGCTATCCACATATAATTACAAGTGATATGTATAATTATCAAGTGATATATCTTAACACACCAAGTTATGACATATTAAAAGCTACATCCAAGCAGAGGAAACATACCTCTTAGCAGATGATGTTCAAGGGAGAGAAGAAATAAATTTTGTCCTCATATTTTTGCACATGTGTAAAGTACAGTAATAAAAAGATGACCTATTGACTTTAATGGGAGAAATCACTGAATTTGAGATTTCAAAGGAATCTCAGTGGGTATCTAGTTCAACCCACACCCAATATATACCAAAACTGTCGATCAATCATTCACCAATCGGGAGATGAAAGTGACTGAATGTATTCCACCAGACCTTGTCTGGAGTATTACATTCAATTTTGGACATCATCAGTTTAAGAAAGATGTTAATAATCTAGGAAACATCTAGAAGAAGACAAACAGAATAAGGAAGAATTTAGAATCTCTGTCATATGAGAAATGCTGAAGAAATTGGGCAGGTTGAGCCTTTATTAAGGCTAAATTCCATTAACAACCGTTTATCAAGCTCTTTCTCTATTGCAGGCACTCTCCGACGTACTGCTGATACAAAAAACAAAAACATCTCAATCTAATCTCAAGAGTTATACATTATAACACACCTGACAAGAGGTCATCCAGTTTCTGCTTGAAGATTTTAAAGGAGGGGAAATCCCGTCTTTCAAGGAAGCCTATCCCCCTTTTTTGACCTCTCTGATAGGAATTTTTTTTCCTATTCTAAATTTACCTCTTTGCAACTTCCATCCCTGTCTCTGTTCTTTGGGAATGAACACAAATCTAACCCTTCTTAAACACAGCTTTCAGGTCCCTCCTGAGTTTGCTCTTCTACAGGCTAAACATGCCCAGCTCTTTTACCACTTTTCACATGGAGTAGATTTCAGGTTCTTCCTTATTCTGTTTGCCCTCCTCTAGATACTTCCTAGTTTACCAATGTCTTTCTTAAGTTATACCGTCCAGAATTCAAAATAACGCTCTGGATAATGTCTGATGAGGGCATACAGTGTCACTCTCACGCCCTTATTGCTGGAAGCTATGCCTCACCCTAATGCAGTCGAAGATTAAATTAGTATTTTTTGGCTGCCACATTAAACTGCTGACTCATGTTGAGCTTGCAAGTTACTAAAACCTCCAAATATTTTCCAGACAAACCACTGTCTAATCATCCCTTTCTTTCTTGTACTTGCGAAGCTGATTTTTAATTCAATTTTAAGACGATATTTATTCCCATTAAAGGTAGTCTTATTTGATTAACCCAATGTTTTAGTCTGTTAATATATTCTTGAATTCAGAATCCGTTATCCACTGTGTTAACTATTTCTCTTAGATTCACATCATTTGCAGAGTTAATATGCATGTAACTGAAGTCATCCAAGTCATCAATTTAAAATGTTAAACAACACAAAGCCAAGCACAGATTTTGGGAGATATTCCACTGAATACCTCTTTCCAAGTTGTCATTGAGCCATTAACATATTAGCTTTTGAGTCTAGCCATCAAACCAGTTTTGAATTCATCTGGTATTATCATCTGGGTGGCATATAAAAGACAAGACTTGGAATGAGGAATACCTGAGTTCAAATCCTGCCTCAGATACTTGCTAGCTAGCCATTTAATCTCCCTGAATGTCAATTTCCACATCTCTAAAATGGAAACCGTAATAATCTCTAACTTGTAAGATTGTCACAAAGATCAAATGACATATATGCAAAGTGCTTTTTAAGACCTAAAACGTTTCTGTCTAACTTTTCAGCTCCCCTCCATGTGTTGTCTACTGGTGTTAGAATGTAAGTTCCTTGAAGGCAGTGACTGTCTTGCATGTTGAATTTTATTTGCCAGGGCTTAGCATCCATAATAAATGCTTCAATACAAGATTGATCTTTCTTCCTTTTCTTCTTTCTTTCTCTTTCCATTCTATCTGCTTATTTATTTCTGACCTCGTAAGAAGGGCCGAGCCTCCTTACTCTACCTCAGATCCCTTTTTGTCCCACATGGAAGCTTCACTTCTATTTCCTTCAGGAACATTTCATTATCCTCTCAAACTGGAATATAGGGAAATGATCTTTGAGTCCAGTTCCCATTCTCCATGAGGAATGAGATCAGCAGGTAAATTTAATATCAAAGTTAACACTGGGACTCATAAATTGTGGGATGTGAGTCATAAATGTAATGCAGCTATAGAAGAGTATACTTTGTTTAAAAAAACTGAATAAATAAAAAGAATGGCACAGCAGTATTTTATATAAAGAGGCTGTGCTTATATAAGGAAAAGTTAATGAAGAATAATACAATAAGGATTAATGGTGGGAGAAATAAAAGCAATACTAAGATGGAAATACACTACAGACCACTCAGCCAGAAAGAGAAAAGAGGTAATGAGATTGGGAAACAGAATATAAACTTAGCGTGGAGTCAATAGATAGCAATGATGGGAGTCTATAGCTATCCTGGTATCTGATGACATCATCTGTTAAAAGTAGAGCATCTGAAAATTTGTGAATCATCTCCAAAATAATGGCAAACTTCAAAAGGTGACAAAATTAACAAGGGCAATTGCTATTTCACATGTACTACTGATGCATAAGGAGAAATGGTTTCCTAAAGAAGAAATTATGGAAAATTTAGGATAAAATAACTACTCCATCTTATGGTTGTGCTTGTTCTGTTTGACCCTAGAAGGAAGAATGAAGGTCAATTTATGGAAGTCTCAGAGATTTTAACTCAACATAAGAACTGTCCAAAAATAGAATTGACTTCCCCAAGAGGTATTGAGTTCTGTATCAATGAAAGTACTTAAATAAAGGGTTGGTGATCTGGGAATGGTTTCAAAGGGATCTATTTCCAAGTAAAAGTTAGAATTTCTGCTGCTCTTCATAATTCTAAAATTCTAATGGGGGGGATAGAGGGTTGTGAATTGAGTTTTGAAGTCTGCAGTGTATAATAAAAGGAAACGGTATAGAAGAAAGGAAATTCCAATCATAAGCAATAATCTGACCAAAGATTCAAGGTAGGAATACAGAAGGAATCAAAGGGAAATGGTAAAGCTGGAAAAAGAATTAGAACATGGACCATCAGAGCTAAAATAAACCTTAGAGTATAAAGTTCTTCATACATATAGTTCAAACTCCATAGTTTTAAAGAAGAGAATACTAAGGTCCAAATAGCTTGTGTTCTTTCCTTTACTGCACTAGGAGAGAGATACATGATTTTTTTTCCTGTCAAAATGTCATTACCTAAAACTTAGGTAAACTCCTTAGTAGCTTTTATAGGAGTAAAATTGGAGATTGGAAAAAAATGTCTTAATCAAAGGAGAACCTGAAACATCAAAAAACATGACTAAGTCCAAAGCATAAAATGACTGTTTTGGATAGAAAAACCAATAATGCCATTTCTGTAACTCTATTGGTTGTCCTACTCTCTGTAGCATGCATGATTCAATGGGGAAAAAAATGATTTATTGGGAGTAAAAACTCCCAGGATAAGAACATTACTTTGGTCTATGGCTCTCTCCTCCTCTTTCCACAAACTTCTCCCTGAACTTGGCGAGGCTTAATGTGGAAAACTTTGGTCAGGGTTCCAATTACAGTGAATGAGTCAGAAAACTTTGATTGCAGTCCTATCCCTACCATTTACTGATTATGTGGATGTGATCTGGGACAAATCACATTCCCTCTCTGCTTCCCAGTCTCCTCAGCTATTAAATGAGAGTGCTGGTCTACATGTCATCTCTAAGCTGTCTATCTCCATCATCTTAGATTCTAACATTCTGGATTCTAAAGTCTCGTCCAGCTGTAATAGTCTATGTTCTGTGTTCTAAGGTTCTGTCCAGAATGACTTTCTCATTCTGATTTTTTTTTTACTGAAATGGGGAAAGGAGGAATGAAAAAAAAAGTAAGACATGATCTGAAAAGTAGTCTGTGGCTGCAGTATTTTCAAAAGAGTCATTAGTATGCTAGGATACAAACAAAGCAAACCCAAATTAATGAGCTGAAACAGCTAAGACTGGCCAGAAAATCCAAAGATAAGAGGTAATTGAGTCATAGTGAATAGGGTGAATTGCTTTCAGGGTGCAATGACTGGAACTCTGAGGTCCTTATGTTCCTAATGACATCAATCCAGTCAGTAAAATGACTCTTCTGGTGTATGTAGCTGATTAGCCCACCATATGGGCAGAGCTTTTGCCTATTAATTTGGTTCTCAGAATATGGATGGATTCTAGGCCAGCTCTGGTTGTCAATTCATTGTGTGACCCTGTGCAAGTCACTCTCCCTCTCTAGGGCACAGTGTTCTCCTCTATACAATGAGCAATCAACACATCCAAAAGCAAGACAGACATCTCATCAGGCTAACAGCTAGCTCACTGATTTTTTTTTAAGACAAAACATTTCACAAAGGCCATCTGCTAAGGTGTAGAGAGCGGCAATCTGAATTTTTGATGAGAGTCCTCAAATCAATTAAATCAAGGATCCTTGAAGTGTAAAAATCAGATTCAAACAGATGTAAATTGATAAAACAGAGTTTAATTACCCATCAAGTACATATTTTAAATGGGTCACATATTCAGAAATACAGAGTATATGAAATGAACATTTAACACCACGTTCGCTAATAGCTGTAAATGTCATTTCCTTTTTGTTCTTCAAGGAATAACCACTTATAATTAAGCTACCGATTTCCCATTCACACTTCACCTCATGTTTGGGGTGTTTTGCACTTGTCTGTTTTTCTTAGTCATTACTATGATTGCAGCAATATCCCTTCTCCTATCTAATAATAGATTTCTCATTTTTCTTTCCCCCCCTTATTGTCTTTATATTCAGAAATATTAGTGTAGTCTGTAAGCCAATTAGGCTATGATTCCAATTATAACAAATACAGGCACAATGGGAAAAGATTCTCTCAAAAAGTCTGGGTTGGGCCTCCAGCCAAGGAAACACTAGAAATAGTAATATCTTGTTTGCTTGTTTTGCTCTCTCAAGATCCCCAGCTAAAGGGACATCAATTATAGGACAGACTTGACTTAACTGAACAAAATGAAAGCAAAATGAATTCATAACTGTGCCTTCCTTCCAGAGAGCATCAAACAACTCTCCCCTCCAGTGAGTCTCACTTTCACTTGAGATATAAAGACCCACTGAACAAGGAGAATATCCATGTACATAGTTAACTGCTATACTAATTCTTATACCCTTTCAGAGCCACACAGACAGTGAAGCCTGTAGGTCTCTCCCACATTCCAAATGAGGTTGAGTGTCTATTTCCTTTCCTACCTTCCATCACTGAAGCTCTGAAGACATGCCTCTTGCATTTAAGGTACTCATCTTTTCTTTTCCACAGAATGAATGTGTGGACCTTCCTCCAGAGTTAAGTGCTATCCCCAATCTATCTTTGTTGTTTTTTTTTTTTTTTAAAGACAAAGAACAAAGGACAACTCAGTCTTATGAACTGTAACATTCCTGAAGGATCAACCTAGTGATTCTCACTACTATTATTGCAACTTTTAACCTGTAAACTTTGGTCAGTACCAGACCAAATGCCTTAACATATCAATAGCTAGGTAGGAACCTAAGACAAAGAGAATCCATACTTAAGTATGGGAGAAAAGGCTAGCCCAAATCTGACCTCATGCTCAGGCATACCTCCTACATTCTCCTTGTTGTTAAAAATTTTCAGTTCCTTCAAATTATACTTTTTCTCCTGAATGCAATATGGATGACTTCACTTTTAGTTTGGTTTTGAGGAAAAAGAGCCAAATAAAGGCCAGAGAATATGTTCACTTGTGTAAACCACCATCATAGCCATTACTGTTTGATTGGTAAGAGTAGGTACTTCATCACTACCCTACTAAGGAAACACATTTCAAGGCCTCTTCCTCCACCCCACCCCTAAACCTTCTGCCCTAGAACCTACTGCTAGTCTTCCTTGAATCACTGAGGTCATGTGGCAACCTTCCATTAGAATGAAGATAAAACTGTCATGGTTTGACCAGTGAGTATCTTTGCCCCATATCTACTTGGCACACTTGACATTCATAGCCCTTCACAACCTGGCTCCCTGATACTTTTCCAATCTTCTTACACCTTCCTCCTTCCCACATGTACTCTTCTATTTGCTATTTCTAACACAAGAAACTAAGTCTCCTGACCCTGAACATTTTTACTAGCTGTTCTCCAAATCTGGAACACTCACTTTCATCTCTGCTTCTTGGCTTCTTTCAACTCCTTACTAAAATCCTACATTCCCTTAGAAACACTTCCTAATTCTTTGTTAATGCTAATGCCTTCTCTCTCCTCCAATAAGATTCACTATACCATCTTCTATCAATCTAACGAGGTCCATGTCTTGGCCATCTATTGCTACTGAATCCAAAGCTACTCTTCTCTGATGTACCTCAAAAATACTGAGTCCCTCTATTAAACTGAGTGGCAAATTAGCCCAAATTTGGTTTTGTATTTTGTTTCTTTTCTCCAGGAACCAGATCTAATGGAAAATTGTCAGATGTTGCAGTCAGCCCAAAAAGAACTGGAACGTTTAAAACTGAAATTCTGAAGACACAAAGGTAAACAATTTTGAGGAGGAGAAAATGGAGGCTACCTAAAGAGCTCCCCGACCTCTCTCTTGCTCGTTTAATAACAATTGATTATCATTTAATACCCCCTCCTTCATTCTAGGATCAGATGAAGAGGCGCTCCTTAGGCAAACGCCTCTGCCTGCATCATTGATACCCTCTCCTACCTCCTTCTCCAAAAAATTCCCCCCATTATCATGCACACACTCACTAATCTTCAGCATTTCTCTCACCAATGCTCTCTTCCATGCTGTCTATAAGGAAATATGTATCTCCCTCATCCCTACAAAAACTTCAATTGGTTCTAGCATTTCTGCTAGCTGTCATTCTATACCTCTCCATGGCTAATAAATCAGTTGTTTTTCAACAAGCAAAATTCTATTTTCTCTACCTCTACTTTCCTACCCTTGTGGAAAAAAAAGCATTTATATTAAATGTGCACATTTAAGCAAATCGGCCATATTATATATATATATATACACATACATATACACATATATATACATACATATATGCATGTATGTATAATGTGTATATATGCGTATATGTATGTATATACACATATGTGTATGAATGTATATATGTGTATTTGTGTGTGTATATATGTACATGCATATATACATATATATGTATAGATACAATAGAGCCTCGGTTTATTCGTAACCTGGTTTACTTAGGCTTCACTGGAGGAGGAAAAATTTTTTTCCAGTTTGTCTTGCAGGATAAACAAAAATCTGCAATAGCAACATTATGTTTGGATTTGAATAGCTCCTGAAAGGATGATGCTCAACTAGGGCAATGTTTTCCTTCTTTTTCAATCCATATAAGATTGCATGCTGTCTTGGGGAGAGTGGGAAGGGGAGAAAATTTAAAACTTATGAAAGTGATTGTTGAAAACTAAAAACAAATAAATTATTTTAAATAACATCAAAAAACAAATGTCATTAGACAGATTCCTAGTCAGAAGAAAATTTAAAGAAAAAAATCAGTGAGTCAAAACATGAAAGTGAGTCTAAAAAACGAAAAATAAGTGAAGGCAGTAGTGTCAGTCTTACTTTTAGTCAAAGTAGCATAAGAGAGAATGTCCCTGATGTTGAAATCTCTGGTGTTCTCATAGAAGGTGATTCTCCTTCCAAGCAATAACCCTTCCTCCTCCTCCTCCTCCCTCTTGTCTCCCTCACACTAGCCATAACTCTTCTCAAAGGTAAAGTGCAGGTTAATTTATTTTATTTTCAGTTTATATTGTGTGTTAATCATTGTTATCATATTTCAGGCACATTAGAGACAAAAAAAAACTTACTTAAAATTGTAAATAATTACTTTTATATGAATTTTAAATAATTTCTTGGAGATGTGGTGCTGATCATCTGATGTTACATTATTTCCTATGGAAAAATTTTCTTTGCAACACAAACAAACCACATGATGAACAGAATCTCAGAACAAATTGAAGTTCATAAACTGATGTTCTACTGTATATCAGATTGCACCATGAGTAGGAGAAAGTGAGACTGGTGACCTTGCACAGCCTTTTGTCACTCAAAATAAAGTCAAGTTCAATTCATGTCATCATTTTTCTGATGTCATGGTTTTCTTCAAAAACAAGGGATAAACACAACAACAACAAACATGAGTTTATCACTTTTCTCTCAGGAAATGGGAAGCATGCCATGGAGCCAAGATGGTGGAGTAGAAAGACGTGCATACTCTAGTTCTTCCCTAACAGCCAAAAAAATACCTATAAAAAATGACTCAACAAATTCTAGAGTAGCCGAAACCACAGAGCAAGAGAGTGAAAGAGATTTCCAGCTAAAGGTAACCTGGAAGGCCAACAGGGAAAAAAGTCTGTCATATGGGATGCTAAGTGGAGCAGAGCAAAGGAAAGCCCTGATCATGTGGCACTGGGAGAAACAGGACCGGAACAGGCCTCCGGGGCAGAATCCTCAGCAGGGAGGGTCTCAGATCCCTCAACACACAAGTGCCAAAGAAAGCTTCAAAGGTCAGTGAGAGGCCTTTCCCAACTGGGCAAGAGGGGAGCAAGATCTCCCACAGCACTGGCCCCAGGCAGCAGTCCTGTCCATCTGTAAAGCACTTGGCCTAAAGCCCCTGGGAGAATTGACCAGATGATCTGAATCTCAGCCCTGAGCACAGTCCTGGGGTGAAGAGGAGCACTAGGACCCTCCTCTCGACAAAGGCTATAGAAGTCAAGTGACTGACTGGGAAAATGCCCAAAAAAGGGGAAAAAAATAAGACCATAGAAGGGTACTTTCTTAGTGAAAAAGTATTTGCTTCCATCTTTTCTGATGAGGAAGACCAACATATACTGTCAGAGGAAGTCAAGGCTTCTGCATCCAGTACCTTCAAAATGAATATGCAATTTGATCAGGCCATGGAAGAGCTTTAAAAGTGAGTCAACAGTTTGCTAAGAGAGATCCAAAAAATGCTGAAGAAAATAACACTTTTAAAAATAGGCTAACGCAATTGGGAAAAGAGATCCAAAAAGTGAATGAGGAGAAGAAGGTTTAAAAAGTACAATTAGCCAAATGGAAAAGGAGGTTCAGAAGTTCACTGAAGAAAATAGTTCTTTAAAAATGAGAGTGGAGTTGAGGGAAGCTAATGACTTTATGAGAAAGCAAGGAATTACAAAACAAAACCAAAAGAATGAAAAAGTAGAAGATAATGTGAAATATCTCATTGGAAAAACAACTGACCTGAAAAATAGATCCAGGAAAGGCAATTTAAAAATTATATGACTACTGAAAGTCATGATCAAAAAAAGAGCCTACACATTATCTTTCATGAAATTATCAAGGAAAACTGCCCTGAGATTCTAGAACCAGAGGACAAAATAAATATTGAAAGAATACACTGATCACCTCCTGAAAGAGATCTAAAAAGAGAAACTCCTAGGAATATTGTGGCCAAATTTCAGAGTTCCCAGGTCAAGGAGAAAATATTGCAAGCAGAAAAAAGAAACAATTCAAATACTGTGGAAATACAATCAGGATAACACATCATCTGGCAGCTTCTACACTAAGGGATTAAAGGGCATGGAATAGTATATTCCAGAAGTCAAAGGAACTGGGATTAAAACCAAGAATCACCTACCCAGCAAAACTGAGTATAATGCTTCAGGGGGAAAATGGTCATTCAATGATATAGAGAACTTTCAAGCATTTTTGATGAAAATACCAGAAGTGAAGAGAAAATTTGACTTTCGAACACAAGCATCAAGAGATGTGTGAAAAGGTGAAGAGGAAAGAGAAATCATAAAGGACTTTCTAAAGCCGAACTGTTTACATTCCTACATGGAAAGATAATATTTGTAACTCTTGAGATTTTTCTCAGTATTTGGGTAGTTGGAGGGATTATATACACACACTCACACACACACACACGCACATGCACGCATGCACACATAGCACAGCACAGGTTGAGTTGAATCTGAAGGGATGATATCCATAAAAAAAATTAAATTAAGGGGTGAGAGAGGAATATATTGGGAGGAGAAAGGGTAAAAGGGAATAGGGCAAATTATCACTCATAAAAGAGTTAAGAAAATATTTTTCAATGGAGGAGAAAAGAGAGGAGGTGAGAGGAAAAAAGTTAAGCTTACTCTCTTCACATATGGCTTAAGGAGGGAATAACATGCTTTCTAAATTTAGTGTGAAAATCTATCTTACACTACAGTAAAGTAGGGGAGAAGGGGACAGGTGGGGTGAGGGGGATGATAGAAGAGAGGGCAAATGGGAGAAGGGAGTAACTAGAAGTAAACACTATTGGGAAGGAAATGAGAGAATCAAGGTCAAATGAGAGAATAGAATAAAGGGAAGACAGGGTAGGATGGAGGGAAATATAGTTAGTTTTACACAACATGACTACTATGGAAGTCATTTGCAAAATGACACATATATAGCCTGTATTGAATTGCTTGCCTTCTCAGTGGGGATGAGAGGAGAGGGAGGGAGAGAAGTTGGAGTTCAAAGTATTAGAAAGAGGTATTGACAATTGTTATTGCATAAAACTGGGAAATAAGAAATACAGGTAATGGGGTATAGAAATCTATCTTGCCCTACAAGAAAAGAGAGAAGATGGTGATAAGAGAAGGGTGGGGTGTGGTAGAAGGGAGGGCACATTGAGGGAAGGGGTAATCAGAATACAAGGTGTTATTGGGTGGGGAAGAGGGAGAGATGGGGAGAAAAATTGGAACTCAAAATTTTGTGGAAATGAATGTTATAATCTAAAAATAAATTTAAAGAAAGAAATCCTAGTACTCACCAAAAAAATCATAGCAGAGTTCAAAGGAGAGGTGTCACAGACAAGCATAGTAATTGGTAATAACCCATTATATCTAATACATATTAAAAGAAACAAACCATATGTATTGTATTAATGTAAAATCTCCATTTTTTTGGCTTGTGTAAGTGCGGAAATGTGGGTGTTTGTTGGTGATTTTCCAGTTCATAAAAAAAATTTCCATTCTTCATATATGGAAAATAATTTTTAAAAAAGGAAGGAAATGGGAAGCATGTACACTTTGGAATAATGACTGATCATTTCATTGATCAGTGTTTGCTTTATTTGACCTCATGGCTCAGATTAACACAAAGACCTGGATTTGGGGATTCATAGGAGATCAATACTCAGGAAGCTGTTATAAATAACAGCTTTATTATTATGTAGTACAGCAAGCAGGGAAACCAAAGCACACACACTATGACAATATAAACAGATTCCTCCTCACAGATGGAAGAAACTCGCTGTTAAGGGGATAGAGACATATGGAAAAAACATCCTGAAAATTGGGGTCCAGGTGGTGAAATTATATTACCTAAAAATGGGTAATTAGTGCCAGATGTGGGAAAGCATATTCCTTATCAGACTCAGATGTGGTGCATAGGTTCTCATGGGTCACTTCTTGATATCAGACTTGAATGAGGCTTGTGTAGGAGTAGTTTGTTCATTGGAACTACAAATTGGAGGATGATCTAGGTTAGCTATTTAGGGTGGCAGAAGAGAATGATTCAGGACCCTGCAGTTAGTCAAGAGTTTCATTCAATTAAAAGCTGCATACATTATACAAAACCTGTCTTTGAGTATAACTTTTATAGACATCAGGACCATCCAACCTAGGAGAGTCCATGCTGGTATCCTGTCATTATAAATATAATATCAAACAACATAAAGTTCACACTAATCGCATAGCTCTTATCTCTTTGAAATTTTTCCTGATTCTGATCACTTATCTTTGTATCAGTTTATACAAGCATTCCCAGATTTCTCTGAAGCTCTTTACTTCATCTTTCCTATGGAATAATAGTATGACACTAGATTCACATGCCTTTCCCCATTTGATAGATGCCCCCTTAGTTTCTGGTTTCTTACTACTAAAAAACTACCACAAATTTTTTTTGTACTAATCCTTTCCCTGTTTGTTTTCCTTGAAGTATAGGGCTAGTGATGATATAAGTGGATCAAAGGATATGTAATAATCATTTTATATCTTTCGAGGCATAGTGGCAAACTGCCTTCAAAATGTCTGCATAGATTGAAGCATCACCAACAGTGCACTAGTATGTGCCTGTTTTCCTACAACCCTTCTGATATTGTTTTTGTTATTCAAATAGTGTTTATTAAGAGCCAACTGTTTGACAGGCATTGTGCTAAAAGCTGGTGATACAAATGAAGGCAAAAAAAAAAAAGTGTGTCCCTATTCTCAAGGAACTCACATTCTTTTTTTTAATTAATTAATTTTATTCATTTTCAGTGTTCTACAATCACTGCCATATAACTTAGATTGTTATTTTTCTCTCCCTCCCCCCAACTCCCCTCCTCCCCCCCCAAGATGGCATACAATTTTATATAGGCTCTACACAAACATTCTTATTAAATACATTTTCACTATAGTCATTCTGTGTAGAAGAATTAAATTGAATGGGAGAAATCATATAACAAACTGAAATGTAATACACACACAAAAAAATGATCTGCTACATTCTGCAATTGAATTTCATAGTTCTTTCTCTGAATGTGGAAGGCATTTTACCTTAGAAGACCATTGGGAATTTTTTTTAAGTCCTTGCATTCCCATGAAGTTCCAAGTCTACCAGAAAAAACTCTCACACACTGTGGTCATTGCTGTGCACAAAGTTCTCCTGGTTCTGCTCCTTTCATTCAGCATCAGATTATATAAGCCTTTCCAGGCCTCTCTGAAGTCTTCCTGTTCATCACTTCTTATAGCACAATAGTATTCCATTACATTCATATACCAAAATTTATTCAGTCATTCATCAATTGTTGGGCATTCCTTTGATTTCCAGTTTTTGGCCACCACAAAGCGTGCTACTATAAATATTTTTGTACATGTGGGATGCTTTCCCATTTCTATGATCTCTTGGGGATACAGTTCTAGAAGGGATATTACTGGGTCAAATGGTATGCATATTTTTGTAGCCCTTTGGGCATAGTTTCAAACTGTGGATCAGCTCACAGCTCCACCAACAATGTATTAGTGTTCCAACTCTCCCACATCCCCCTCACTTCCTATTCCGCCATGTTTGTCAATCTGATAAGTGTGATGTGGTACCTCAGAGTTGTTTTGATTTGCATCTCACTAATCAAAAGTGATTTAGAGCATTTTTACATATGATATAGACACCTTGAATTTCTTCCTCTGAAAATTAGCTGTTTATATCATTTGACCATTTATCAATTGGGAAATGACTTGTATTTTTGTACATTTGACTCAGTTCTCTATATAGTCTAGAAATGAGGCCTTTATCACATTATTACATTAGCTGTAAAAATTCTTTCCCAGTTTTCTACATCCCTCTGAATTTTGGTTGCATTGGGTTTGGTTGTGCAAAAACTTTTTAGTTTAATGTAATCAAAATTAACCAACTTCATAATGTTTCCTGTCTCTTCTTTAGTCAAAAGTTCTTCCCTTCTCCATAAATCTGATAAATACACTATTCCTTGCTCCACAAATTTGTCCATAGTATCGGTCTTTATACCTTGATTGTGTACCCATTTGGATTTTATTCTTGTGTACAGTGTCAGGCATTGGTCTATGCCTAGTTTCTGCCACACCTTTATGCAATTTTCTTAGCAATTTTTGTTAATGGGGGCAGTTATTATCCCAGAAGCTGGGGTCCTTGGGTTTATCAAACAGTAGATTGCTATATTCATTGTCTACTGAGTTTTGAATGTGTAGTCTATTCCACTTGTCTACCCTATTCCACTTGTCTACCCTTCTGTTTCTTAGCCTGTACCAAGAGGTTTCAATAATTGCTGCTTTATAATACAATGTGAGATCTGGTAGCACTAGGCCACCCTCCCTGGTATTTCTTTTCATTAGTCCCCTTGACATTCTGGACATTTTGTTCTTCCAGGTGAATTTTGATACTATTTTTTCCAGCTCTAGAAAATAATTATCTGATAGTTTAATTGTTATGACACTAAATAAGTAAATTAATTTAGGTAAAATTATCATTTTTATAATTTTGGATTGGCCTACCCACAAGCAACTGATGGTTTTTCACTTACTTAGATCTGACTTTATTTGTGTGAAAAGCGTCTTGTAGTTGTGTTCATATAGTTCCTGGATTTGTTTCAGCAGGTAAAGTCCCAAATATTTTATAGTGTCTATCCTAGCTTTAAATGAGATTTCTCTTTCTATCTCTTGCTGTTGAGTTTTGTTACAAAATGCAGATTTGTGTGGGTTTATTTTGTAACCTACAACTTGCCAAAGTTGTTTATTATTTCATGTGGTTTTTTTACTTGAATCTCTGGGATTTTCTAAGTATATCATCATATCATCTGCAAAGTGTGATAGTTTAGTTTCTTCTTTGCCTACTCTAATTCCTTCAATTTCATTATCTTGTCTAATTGCTATAGCTAATGTTTCTAGTATCATATTGAATAACAGTGGTGATAATGGAAATCCTTGTTTCACCCCTGATCTTATTGAAAATGCATCTAGGGGGGTGGAGCCAAGATGGCGGAGTAGAAGGACGCACATTTATGAGCTCCGAGCCCACAACCCATGGAATTGAGGTAAAAGGAGATCCCCATAAATTCTGAATCACTGCAGGGGGTGCATAAACATAGGGGAAGAGATTTCCGTTCCACTGAGCCTGGAGAGCCGTCCCCGGGGTCCATGGTGCCCCGGAAAGCGGACCCCACCCCCACCCCTGGCCGTGGCCCCAGAGAAGCTGACCCGAGCAGGCTTCAGAGAAGGAAGCTCCTGGTGAAGCTCCAGCAGCCGGGAAAGTCCCTCCGCCCACAGAAGCTACAGGTCAGTGAGAAAGAAGGCTGGGCTAGGGGAGGGGAGCGGAGCGTCTCCGTGACTCGGGCCCCCTCGGGAGGAAGCTGCGGCAGAGACGGGGGCAGGAAGCGGCAGAGGTGTGGGCGACGGCTGAGGCGGCAGTGGCCCAGGACTCAGGAATCCCCCAGCAGCAGGTAGGATCTTCAATACTGAAGGTCTTTCCAACCTGAGGGAGCTGAGCTGGGGAGACGGCCCTGCCCCCACCCCGCTCTACTACTGAAGGCCTCTGAATAAAACCCCTGAGGGAGCTGAGCATAGGAGGCGGGCCCCCCACCCCGCCCCCACCCGCTCCATTCCTGAAAGTCTCTGCAGAAAGCCCCTGAGGGACCGAGTTTGGGAGGCGGCCCTGCCCCCACCCCTGTGCCAGAACTAAAGCTTGCTGCGGAAAGTGCATTTGAATCTCAGAGGCCAAGCACTAGCTGGGCGGATCCAGGCGGGGGTGGAAAGGAATCTCAGAAGTCAAGTAACTGGCTGGGAAAATGCCTAGAAAAGGGAAGAAAAATAAGACTATAGAGAGTTTTTTCCAACAAGTGCAAATGATCCCGACCTTCGGATCTGATGGTGAGGACGAGAATGTATTCTTGCCATCAGGGAAAGACGTGGAGGGCGGGGCCTCAGTACCCCAGACACCCCAGGGGGGGTGTCTGGTGGGCTCAGGCCTTGGAAGAGCTTAAAAAGGATTTTGAAAAGCAAGTTAGACAGGTGGAGGAAAGACTGGGAAGAGAAATGACAAAGATGCAAGAAGAGTATGAAAAACAGGTAAATACCTTGGTAAAGGAGACCCAAAAAAATGCTGAGGAAATTAACATGTTGAAAAATAGGCTCACTCAATTGGCAAAAGAGGTTCAAAAAGCCAATGAGGAGAAGAATGCATTCAAAAGCAGAATGAGCCAAATGGAAAAAGAGGCTCAAAAGCTCACTGAATTTAATAGTTCTCTCAAAATTAGAATGGAACAGATGGAGTCTAATGATTTTATGAGAAACCAAGAAATCACCAAACAAAACCAAAAGAACGAAAAAATGGAAGAGAATGTGAAATATCTCATGGGAAAAACAACTGACCTGGAAAATAGATCCAGGAGAGACGATTTAAAAATTATGGGACTACCTGAAAGCCATGATCAAAAAAACAGCCTAGACATCATCTTGCATGAAATTATCAAGGAAAACTGCCCTGACATTCTAGAACCAGAGGGCAAAATAAGTATTGAAAGAATCCATCGATCACCACCTGAAAGAGATCCAAAAAGAGAAACTCCTAGGAACATTGTGGCCAAATTCCAGAACTCCCAGCTCAAGGAAAAAATCTTGCAAGCAGCTAGAAAGAAACAATTCCAGTACTGTGGAAATACAATCAGGATAACTCAAGATCTAGCAGCTTCTACATTAAGGGATCAAAGGGCGTGGAATAGGATATTCCAGAAGGCAAAGGAACTAGGACTGAAACCAAGAATCACCTACCCAGCTAAACTGAGTATAATACTTCAAGGGAAAATATGGTCTTTCAATGAAACAGAGGACTTTCAATCATTCTTAATGAAAAGACCAGAGCTGAAAAGAAAATTTGACTTTCAAACACAAGAATGAGAAGAAGCATGAAAAAGGAAACAGCAAAGAGAAGTATTAAGGGACTTACCAGAAATGAACTGTTCACATTCCTACAGGGAAAGACAATATTTCTAACTCTTAAAACTTTTCAGTATCTGGGTAGTTGGTGGGACCACACATACACATGTACACTCATGCATACACATACACACATGCATTCACATACAGAGACAGAGAGCACAGATTGAACTGAATAGGATGGGACCATACCTTAAAAGAAATTAAGGTAAATGGTGAGAGAGAAATGTAGTGAGAGGAAAGAGGGGGAAATGGAAGGGGGGTAACTATATGTCATTTAAGAGGCAAGCAGGAGATTTTTTTAGTGGAGGGAAAAAGAGGAGAGCTGAGGAAAAAAAAAACAAACAAACAAGAAGTTTACCCTCATCACATTTGACTAAATGAAGGAGTGAAATGCACACTCATTTTGGTATGAAAACCTATCTTACAGTATAAGAAAGCGGGGGAGAAGGAGATATTGCGGAGGGGGGGGATGATGGAAGGGAAGGCAAAGGGAAGAGGGAGTAATTGAAAGTCAACACTTGGGGAGGGACAGGATCAAAAGACAGAAGAGAAACAATGAGGGGCAGGTTAGGAGGGATGGTAATTCAGTTAGTATTACACAACACGACTATCAGGAAGGTCATTTGCAAAGCTACACAGATATGGCCTATAATGAATTGCCTGCCGTACCAAAGGGAATGGGTGGGGAGGGAGGGATGGGGAGAATTTGGAACTCAAAGTTTTAGGAACAATTGTTTAGTATTGTTGTTGCAACTAGGAAAGAAGACATACAGTTAATGAGGAATAGAAAGTCATCTGGCCCTACAGGAGAAAAGAGAAGATGGAGACAAGGGAAGGGAGGGATGACAGAAGAGAGGACAGATTGGAGATAGGGAAAATTAGATTGCTTGGGGTATTGGGGTGGGGGGAGGGGAGAAAGGGGGAGAAAATTTGGAACCCAAAAATTTGTGAAAATGAATGTAAAAAGCTAAATAAATAAATAAATGAATGAATAAGTGAGTAAATAAATAAATAAATAAAAAAGAATGATGAGAAAAGAAAAAAAAGAAAATGCATCTAGCTTATCTCCATTGCATATAATGCTTATTGAAGGTTTTAGGTAGAAACTGCTCATTATTTCATGGAAAGTTCCCTTTATTCCTATGCTCTCCAGTGTTTTCAATAGGAATGGCTGTTATATTTTGTCAAAAGCTTTTTTGGCATCTATTGAGATAATTATGTGGTTTCTGTTGGTTTTGTTGTTGATATGATTGATAATGCTAATAGTTTTCCTAATATTGAACCAGCCCTGCATTCCTAGTACGAATCCTACCTGATCATCATGTATTATTCTCATGAATTGATGCATTCTTTTTGCTAAAATCTTATCTAAAATTTCTGCATCCATATTCATTAGAGAAATTAGCCTATAATTTTCTTTCTCTGTTTTGTCTCTTCTTGGTTTAGGTATTAAAACCATATTTGTATCATAGAAAGAATTTAGGAGTACTCCTTCTTCCCCAATTTTCCCAAATAGTCTATATAATGTTGGAATTAACTGTTCTTTAAATTGTTCCCTCCTTGAACCAAATCAGATGAGAGTACCTCTCAAACAATACTCATCTCCCCCCGCTCTTTCCCTCTACTATAATTTTATATTTCTTCCTGTGATGTAATTTACCATTTTCTGCCTCCTCCTTTTCACACCTCCTGTTACAATGCCTACATATGCTTAAATTATATTTTTATCATAATCATTTATTTTATACCCATTCCCTCTATGTATATCCCTTTTATATTTCATACTAGATGTACAGTTCTCAAGATTAACAGGTATCATCTTCCTTTTTAGGGAAGTAAACAGTTTGCCCAAATTGTGTAACAAGTTTTTTTTTTCCATTTACCTTTTTATGCCTCTCTTGAGATCTGCGTTTGAAGATCGAATTTTCTATTAAGTTCTGGTGTTTTTGTCAGGAAAGTCTGGAAATCCCTTACTTTGTTGAATGGTCATCTCCCTGCTTGGAATGTTATGCTGAACTTTGTTGGGTAGTTGATCCTTGGTTGTAGTCCCAGCTCCTTTGCCTTTTGGAAAAAATGTGTGGCTGAGCAGGAAACCCCCAGGGCAGCCTCAGGCATCAGCAGCACAGAGGAAAGGCGGAGTGGCAGTCCAAGGCAAGAGATCAGTGGAGCTGAGTGACAGCCACTGAGCCCCAGATATCAGCTGCAACCACTCTCAAGACTTTCAGCCCACAGATTAAACATCTGTAAGTCACTTACTTGATCTTTTGGGAGCCAAAATGGCAGAGTGGTTGGTAAATGCTTTCTCCCCCTCCCCTTATTGATCTCAAAAGAACCAAAAAAATATTTCCCTAGAAGAATCCTGGATCCGTAGGAACAGCTGAAGGGGCAAACAATCTCATAGCATCTGAGGCTGGGAAAATAGCTAAGGGGGATTCCTCTTACTGTGGCGCAGGCTGATCAGAAGGAGAGGAGCCCCAGGGGGGTGGAAACTTGCACTAGGACCCAGACATGAGCTGAGCTTGCCTTTGCTCTAGCTCAACTGAGGAAACCACCCCTTCCCCACTCCTAACAAGCTAACTCCAGGGCTAAGCCAGAAAACCCAAAACAAAAGGAAAAACAAAGTCACCTTCCCTTAGCATTCTCATGCTAGCAGCTCAACCACAAGTTCTCCAGCTTCTAACTGAAAGAACCAGAGGCCACAACACACAAAACCTCACCATCATGAGCAAGAAGCAAAGGAGGAGGGAAAAGACCATAGAAGAGGCAAGAAAAATCTTTTTCAATGGAGGGGGAAAGCAGGGAGGTGAGAGGAAAAAAGTGAAGCTTACTCTCATCACATTTGACTCCAGGAAGGAATAACATGCACACTCAATTTGGTATGAAAACCTATCATACAGTACAGGAAAGTAGGAGAGAAGGGGATAAGCAAAGAGAGGGGAATGATGGAAGGGAGGGCAAATGGGAAGATAGATTAATTAGAAGTAAACACTTTTGGGAACGGACAAGTTCAAAAAAGAGAATAGAAGAAATGGGGCAGGATAGGATGGAGGGAAATATAGTCAGTCTCACACAATATGACTATTATAAAAGTCATTTGCAAAAGTACAAATATATAGCCTATATTGAATTGCTTGTCTTCTCAGTGGGAATAGATGGGGAGGAAGGAAGGAAGAGAAGTTGCAACTCAAAGTTTTAGGACTAAATGTTGAGAATTTTTTTTGCATACAACTGGGAAATAATAAATACAGGTAATGGGGTATAGAAATTTATCTTGCCCTACAAGACAAGAGAGAAGATGGGGATAAAGGAAGGGAGGGGTATTACAGATGGCTGCATCTTGGACTGATAGTAAGGTTAGAGTAAATACTGCCAACTACCACCCAACTACTCTTAGAAGGATATACTCTTCTGGACCTGTTGGGTTTCTTTTGGTCCTGTACCAATCTTCCCCATGACAATATACATACAAGAAAAGAATCCAGATGAGGTCAGTATGGATTTTGTCTTGGGGGAAATCTATAATGGACTATTTATCTAATTAATTAAGTAATTAAGTGATAGTTGGACAAATAAGTCTTCTCAAATCAGATACAAATAAGTATACTGAGAATATTTTTGATAGGAGTTACTGTTTTCATAGAACAGTATAGTGTGAGAGAAGTTAAAACTGTGAAGATGCTAGGAAAAAGTATAAAAAGTATATACTGCACTTTCAACAAACAAATTATAAAACTACAAGTAGTTTCCAAAGCACATAAACCAAATGGATCACAATAAGTAATTTTTATATAAAAGTTTCTACTACTTAGTGAAAGAGACTCCATGTATGGGGATTGTACTAGCAGTTAAAGTAGACAAGTGACAATAAGAAAAACAGTAATAGAGGCCTGATCGATCACTTAGACTCATTTCAACAAGTAGAAATCCATACATCAGTATTACCTCATATGGCGAGGTTGGCCACAAATGTCAAAATAATAATAAAAAGAAAGCTCTATAACTCCTGAACTCAATTTCATCGCCTCTCTGGGGTTCAGGGTAAAAGAGCCTTGAAATAAGTACAGTGGCTTAGGTTCCTCTTACTCAATACCTGAATAAAAGTCTAACTACTTATCTTCCTTTCATTTGTCCATATCGTGTTAGTACCCAATATTACCTGGAACTATTTGATGTTTACATGCAACATTGAGTTGTGCCCATGTTTATACATAGCATATCTACAGGCCACTAGAAATAGGACAACATCCCAAATAATCCTAGAAGCCTACTGGAACTAAAGGACATGTGGTTGAGTGAGCAGCATCATTTCCCCACCCAGGAGAGCTATTAAAAGCCTTCAATGATCTTACTGAATCATTCTAATATTTTATTATAATAAGATATTAATAAGATTATTCTGTTCATGTTGAGTCAGCTTCCGTAAACTAGTAATTGACATTCGTGTTGTCCAGAGGTTCTTACCAATTACTCATTTGAGAGGTACTGCACTCTGAAGTCCATAGATTGTACCACACTAGACCCCTGCCTAAGATCCACTTAAGGGCTGTTTTCTGGACCCTTCTAGCTTAAGAGTGATAATAACTATTGCTGTTTCTCTCCCAGCCTGATTTCGTCATTTTTCTTTGCCTCATTAAAGAGGCCATATCCTGACTACTTCTTAAACATGCTTATTCACTGAATGGGCATTACCTCACCCGAAGTGATTACTGAATAGGCCTTGGTCTAAAGGGTCAAGGTCTCCCATTGCATCCTGTGCCATCTCCAGTCATCCTGATGAATATCTGGTGACTGGATCCATATGGCTGTAGAGGAGAAGTGAGGCTGGTGACTTTACACAGCCCTCCCTCACTCAAAGCAAAGTCAAATGCCAGTCATGTCATCATTTCTCTGATGGCATGGTCTTCTTTGGCAATGAAGGATGAACACAACAACAGCAACAAAAGAAAATGTGCCTATACCAGTAGGCCTCAACACAACACAGTGACTAGGTCATTATGATCACCCATAGAGGTTTCATTAATGAGTGACATGGTCAGAATAATTGTATGCAGTTTCATTATCAGTCAGGGTATGAGTGTCTCTGACAATCACTTGCCAGATGGTCATATTTAGGCAAAAGTATGTTGAATAGTTCCATAGGGCACACAACCTCAAGATCTACCCTTGGCCCTGAAGGTGTAGAACACCAAAGGTAGATAATGGAATTCAGGTATTATTGCTTTTACATAATAGTCATTTGACAATGGAAAATACATTTACTCATCTGACACTACTCCATGCCTGACTAATAGAATGACTTGGTTACAGATACAAAATGGACAAGATCATTTGAAATACTACTGCACCAGCCAGTGAAGACAACTCAATGAGCATATGTTTCACTGCTACTTGACACTGAACACCAAAGGTGGTGTACTGTAGCACTAATGCAATATTCACAGTGCCCATGGCAGCCATGAATATCACAGTTCAATTCAGAATCATGACATACCACAGACTCTCCACATGGAAGGCAGAACCAAAACATTTATTCATACCCAAATCAATCACAGCAACAAAAATCTATACACAATAACAATGCATAGAACAACACCATGCCCAAGCCTTCCCCCTGCTAGGCTTCCCACAAACCAGGTCTATTATGCTCATCACAAGCAGGCTCTCCTAAACAAAATTACAAACAATCATAATATCATTCATGCTACCCAGAAGCCTGCATCCTTCCTAGCTCTGACTGCTCTCAAGACTAACTTCCTCTCAGGTCTGCTGTAGCTCTGCCTCTTCCTGCTCCACCATTCAGCAAATTCCTTTCACCATGACTTCTCCATGTGACTTAATGGGTCTATTAATGAATAAGAAATATTTTCTAATTGAAATTACCCTTATATGTACAAAGATTGTTGTTGTGTTCATCTTTCTTCCTTTGAAAGAGAAACTGTTACCATTGTTAATCACTGTAAGGCAGCCATTAAGTGGAGCTTAGGTGGGGACCTATTGTTTTCCAACCTATGGGCTTCAGAGTGCAGGGGGTTTAAGGATTTGTGGGAAGGAAGGAAGGAAGGAAGGAAGGAAGGAAGGAAGGAAGGAAGGAAGGAAGGAAGGAAGGAAGGAAGGAAGGAAGGAAGGAAGGAGGGAGGGAGGGAGGGAGGGAGGGAGGGAGGGGGAGGGAAGGAAGGAAGGAAGGAAGGAAGGAAGGAAGGAAGGAAGGAAGGAAGGAAGGAAGGAAGGAAGGAAGGAAGGAAGGAAGGAAGGAAGGAAGGAAGGAAGGAAGGAAGGAAGGAAGGAATCAAGCCAGTAAACCCCAAAGGAAGGGGAGAGAGAAAGAGAAGGGAGAAAAAGAGCTAGGTTATCCAGCTTGCTGGTTCCCCACTCAGGTAGCTCAGTCTACTCATAGGTTGTGTTTATCCTTCATTTTCGAAGAAGACCATGACATCAGAGAAATTATGACATGACTTGCACTAAACTTTGTTTTGAGTGAGGGAGGGCTGTGCACCTGAGCCACTGGATATGCAAAATATATGCAGCATAAAAATATAGTGTAAATGGAAGGCAATCTTAGAAGGAAGGCCTTTAAAAAAGGCAGGATTTGCGTTAAGCAAATATAAGCAAGCAAAATGGTATTTGTCCTTCAAGGAGCCTACATGCAAATAAAAACGGTACATAAAATGAAGTTAGAAGTGGAGTTGGAGGAGAAATATGTCTGTAGTAGCATGTTTTAGAAATGGCCAGGAAGTTATGGAATGTGACAAGAAGACCTGGCGCAGGTAAGATAAGGTAAAAGTCATTGAATAAAAGCCCAGAATCACAGGAGCAGAATCCTAGAATCCAGTAGGAAGAAGACAAAGATTACTTGAAGTGGTCAGGAATTGATGGTGATTTTTATTGGTTCATTCTTAAGAGATTCCCATACAAGCACCAACAAAGAGCCACTTTAAAAAGTATATTTGGTGGATCCACAACAATATGTAACTCACCAGAAGCCAATTCCAACTGTTAAACAAAGAAAATTGTACAGAATTGGAAAAATAAAGAGGACTACAGAATGAAGTTTCTGATCACTGAGAGTCATATACCATGAAGCATCCTTACTGGTAAACCAAAAAGGGATTGTGTGTTCTTTGAGACAATAACAATGAAATGGGCTCGTTCATAAATAGTAGCAGAGATCTCTTTATGACTCCACCTCCAACACCTGATGTTGATAGGGGGTCTAACTGGTAACCTGGGGGTAAGGAATAATATCATGTTACCACGTATCACATTCAATTAAAATAGGAAGATAATCACATGGGTTTCATCAGATGACCAAGTTCCTAGGATACTCATACCACAGATATTTTCAGGCCCAAGACAGCAACAATGCCAGGGTGCGAGACAAGGAGAGTTGAACCAAAGCTATTTTCACAAAAGAGATTTAGAGCTTCTGAAGTCTCCTGCGGCCACTTCCTTCTCCATCTATTTATTTTTAATAATGTTGATCAGATTCATTTCTTATTTTTAAAAAATGTTCTGCTTGTTTTAATCAGCCAAGATCTGCCATCTCACCCTCCCATCTCAATCCCTATCCCCAAAAGAGAATATGAGAAAAACAAAACTCATTACAAACGTATAATAAATCAAATTTCCACAAATCAAAATCAAATAAAATTTCCACATTTTCACTTTCCAAAAGAAAATAAATTTTCTCCTTCTTTACTCTAAATCCTTCACTTCTGTATCAGGAAGCAAGCAGCAACTTTATCATTAATCCCCTAAAATATTATTTGATTATAGCATTAATAAGTGTTCAACACAATAGTATTCTATCACATTTAAATATAACTTGTTTATCCATTCCCCAATTTATGAACAATCCATAAATTATGTAAATTATGTATAGTGTTATCTTATGTGTGTGTATGTTACATGTATGTATATGTATGTATGTATGAATTTATGCATATACCTAGATTCACCTCAAAAAGAACTACAAATATTCTTGTACATCCTTGGGGTTTGTTTTGTTTAGGACTAATCCCTTCCTTAAGTTCCTCTCCCTCTAACTGTTGCTCTCTCTTCTCCCATTTCTTTCCTGTTTCTCTGTTGAGTGAAATGTATTTTTATGCCCATATATGTATCATGTATGTAGATATGTTGTTCCTTTTTTGACCAGTTCAGATAAGAATTGAAGGTCAAGTGTCAGCCACTCCTCCTCGCTGACCCCCTCCTCCTTGTTTGTATAAATGACTATTTGTGCACTTTATTATGTGAAATAATTTTCCTTAACCTTCCTTTCCCTCTCCCTCCCTCCAAAGTATTCCTTTTCTCCCCTCATCTTCATCTCCCTACCCCCACCACCACAACCTTAGATTTATCTTGCCAGAAAATAAATAAGTATCATTTTGCAGCCAACTTGTCACCATGACCCCATGTGTACATCCTCTCTTTCTGGTCCCATTTAATGTGTAGTATACCCCTATTCGAATCAACTCCTTGAGGGAAGAAACTTTTTTTTTGCTTTCTTGTATTTGTATTCCCAGAGCTTAAGCACAAAGTCTGGCACACAGTAAGTATTTAATAAATGTCCTATCTTTCTATCTATCTACCTACCTATTTACCTACCTACTAGCTTCTGGTCCTATACAACAGGTATGTAAAGATAGGATACTTCTGCACTTTGTATAGTATAAAATATTCTGACTTTAAAGGAGTCTGACCTCTGGAGGACAAGATGGTCAATGTCCCCAAGTTCAGTGATACCAATCCCAGTGAAAAAGTTGAGCTCCTCAAGGTGGGAGGTACATCCCAAATTAAGAGTGTCCTGATGGTGGATAAAAATATAATATCCTCAGAAGATAATTGGCAGTGGTCACATAATATATGAAAGCTACTATGTCTTGTTCCCTAAGGCAAAATGCTCAGAGATATTGTGCCATACCTCATGGGAACTCAGGTCACTTTTAGCTGGCTCACATAGCTGCCAGGAAATAATAGGTGAGTTGTAAATGTTCTATAGACCTCATAGATTTATAGAGACCACTGTACAAATAAATTCAGAAGGCTGACTCTGAAGTCACTCATGGCTGATATTTCTACCTAATGTAAAATAGCAATGAAAATCTCCAAACAATGGACATGGAGGAGTAGACCAAGGTATCTGTAATGGGACTAGGAAGAAATTTTTAGCTCTCCTGCTGTTCAATCTGTGCATATCTTCTTTATTCCTAACTGAAGTTCAAAATATTTACCTGTGGCCCTTCTGACAGTGATATCTTTTAATGGACCTACTCACCACAGAACCAGCAGGAGGAAGCTCAAGAGGTCAGGTTTATGTGTGGCTAATATGTTAATGAGGGAGTAAATGAAAACAGAGCAGAAAGAGGAAAGAGATATCAGGGGCTAAAGATTACACTTTTTTCCAGGATCCCCTAATGTATCCTATTCCAAGTATTAGGAACCCACTGTTTCCCTAACAGAGGCCAAACTTTGTCAATGTGGACTGTCCAGGGTAGTTAATGAAACTGTTGGGATAAGTCAGTGACTTTAATAATTAATTTCTGAACCTGCTTTTTTAAGGGGTCTGCAAGCTCTGCAAAGATATCTAGGATCTCCTTAGTTTTGTTGTAGATAATTTAAGGCTGCACATTTCTCCTAAGCCCCAAACTTTATTTTTCAAGCTCCACAGAGACAGAACTTGCTTTCACAAAACCTGAAAGCAACAACCAGACTAAACCATCATCCCTGGTTCCCTTAGCCTTTTTATACTCAGCAAACATCATATCCTATAATTGCAGTAGTGAAAATTTAGAAAAATAGAGAACTTATTGCTTCTACTGGTAAGGTCAACCCACCTAGACACTTGGAATTCTTCAGAACCCTCCTCGGTGTCCCCTTTTTCTTTAATTCCTCACATTTTTCTAAGGCCTCCTGACTCTGAGCACAGCCTGCCCATAATCCGTCTATCCTAATGATGCCTTATTACTCCATTCAAAAGCACTAGGATACCTTCCCTGGTCCTCTTGCTTGTTTATGACTCAAAACTGCATTCCCAGCAGTACTCAAGCACTATCAAGGTGAGCAGCAAGTTTCCAACATACAGAAGTCCCAACATTTAATGATTAAATCTAGAGGTGTTAGGCATGAGATTCTTGCCAAAGCAATAGTTCAAGTACAAAGGGTCCCTAGCTTATGGTTCATTTGTAAGAGTGATGGATTTTTCCCTCTTCAAGATGGTGACACTCTCCCAGTGGCAGATAGAGCTCAAGTCAGACCTACTTACATAATTTATAGAAATGTTATAGATTGTGGGTCCTGCCCTTATATTACACTTTTAGGGCTGCTAACTAGAATAAAAAATATAGTACTGGGCTTGGAATCAAGACTGATCCAACTTCAAATTCTGACTTGGACATTTACTAGTTGTAAGACCCAGGACAAGTCACTTAAGTTTTCTCAGCCTTAGTTTCTTCATTATCTGTAAAATGGGGATAGCAATATTGCCTACCTCACAGGATTATTGTCCAACAAGGATCAATCGATATAGCATTTGAGGGCCTTATTTCTTTTTATTTGTTTATTTTTAACATTCATTTTTAAAATTTTGAGTTGCAAATTCTCTCTCTTCCTCCTATTCTTCCCCTACACATTGAGAAGGCAAGCAATATGATATCAATTATGCATGTGAAGTCATGCAAAATTTATTTTCATATAAGCCATGTTGCAAAAACAGCAACAACCCAAGAACATAAAATGAAAACATGCTTCAATTTGTATTCAGAGTTCATCTGTCTGGAAGTTGGTAACATTTTTCATCATGAATCCTTTGGAATTCTCGTGAATCACTGTATTGATCCAAGTAGCTAAGTCTTCCACAACTGATCATCATATTATTGCTGATACTATACATAATGTTCTCCTGGTTCTTCTCACTTCACTTTGCATCAGTGCATATAAGTCTTCCTACATTTTTCCAAAAGTCATTCTGCTTGACCTTTCTTATAGTACAATAGTATTCCATCAAAATCTTATGCCACAAGTTTATTTAATGATCCCACAATTGATGGGCATCCCCTCAATTTTCAATTCTTTGCCACCACATAAAGAGCTGCTAAGGATATAATATTTGTAAAGTGCTTTGTAAATGGTAAAGTGTTCTATAAAAACTAGAACTATTCTCCAAACAAGGTGAGGAGTTACCAGAACCCCCACATCTGCAAGTTTTGTTGTTGTTCAGTTGTTTGGTAATGGCCCCATGAACCATAGCATGCTAGGCTCTTCTGTCCTCTATCATCTCTCAATGTCTGTCAAGTTCATGTTCATTTTTTCCATGACATTACCCAATCCATCTCATTTTTTGCTGTGCCCTTTGCTATGATCTTCCCTAACATTAGGGTCTTTTTACAGAGTCATTTCCCAAAGACCTACACATACTTATGTTCACTTTTATGGAAAACAGTAATAAGAGTTTTGGAAGAAAACATAATTTCAATGCCCATCAAGAATCAGGTAAAGAATTCCTGTTACCAAACTCTGCTTTTCTTTCACTGTGGAGAAAAGCAAGTTTCCACAAAGCTATCTCATGTAACTCTCTAGAACTAGCTTCATGGGTCTAATTCCAAGGGCTGAAGAATTTATTCCTGGCCACCTTTCCAAACCACATCATCTACATGCTAACAATTATCCTCATCCTTGTCTCATCATAAACTTGGACTCTTCTCTGAAGATGTTTAATTTTGGTAGGTGAGATTTTGCTTTTTCTGGTCCAGAATCAAGTCTCCATATTACTTCTCAAACACCATTTCTTAATGCATATTCTCCACCCCAAACCCTATGTAATGCCTTTTTATATTTTATCTTTCCCCATTGGAAAGTAAGTTCCTTGAAAAAATATTTCTTTTCTTCATATCCTCATTTCTAAAACAATGCCTGACATATTATAAGTTCTTAATAAATGCTGTCTTTCTTTCTCTCAGTCTCTCTTTTTTCCTTTTTTCTCTGTTTATTCCTAACATTTAGCCATTGACACTCTGGTGACAATAATAATAATTGTAATAATAACATTTTAATAACATAACATTTTATAACATAAAATAATATTTTATAACATAATAATAACATAATGGTATTTATATAGTACCTTAAAGCTTGTAAAGTATTTTACAGATATTGTGCCATTTTATCCTTTTAGCAACCCTTAGAGGTAGGTTCTGTTATTATTCCCATTTTATAGAATATTTATGCAGTAAACATTACTCCCACACTACTAAAGGGTGAAAGCAAAATCCAATGCAGATTCTACATAGATCCCAGTTATATCTGTGAAAGGATACAAGTCACTACAGAGATAAATTACAGATGACCTAGTCTTAAATAGAGAGTGCCTTTTGGCAGAGTGAATACTGCCAACAGCCCCCTCAGATAAAGGACATACTCAGCCCTTTCTTCTTGTCCAAATCCAGCCTTCTCAGTGTCAATATAAGTAGCAGAATCCATGTGAGGGTTAGCAGATGAGTCTCATCAGTGATATGATTTAAAATTAGATTGCTTCTGCTTATAACATAGAAAATATGGTGGCTTATATCAATCACTATCAGTGTTGCCTCTTGCTCTTCAAGTGCTAGTGGAAATTTGTAAGCACTATGTAATCAAGGTGAGCTTATGAAAAGTCTTTTCTGAGCAATAATTAGCCAGAGCACATAAGGCTAACTCATGGATTATTGTTTCTATATTCATAATTGCTTTCAGATGTAGGTGCTCGTTGACTGGGATGAAATCAGTAATGAACTTGTTGCCACCAGTTGATAAATGGCCAGTGACATCAGAAAGTATAAGTTTTCTCTGAATGCAAAATCTGTTCAGCATTTGTAGTCACAATAGACAGTAAGGAATAAAGACAAGAATGAGAACAGAAATGGTGATGACACCAGTGGTGATAATTATAGAACTGACATATACTCACCTTCATTTCTGCAGATAAGAATGCATATATCAAAAGATCATAGATCTAAAAATGGATGAGATCTCTGAGGTCATCTTGTCTAATCCTTGTATTTTACAAATAAGGAAATGAAGGTCCAAGGAAGTTAAGTGACTTTCAAGGTTTACTGATAATCAAGTTTGACTCCTGAACTGAAGCAGGATGCTTTTCATTGTGCTATGGCACACTAGCACATCAAACCATGAAGTGGTTCACATCATTCGAAATAAACTCCTGGCTGACACAACGGATGACAACACAGGACAAATGGACCTTAGAAGGAATGTAAAATATATAATCTTTAAGATAAATAGGTGTTGTGTCATATAACATAGCATGTATGAGCAGGAAACAACTGTGTTATTTACAGACTTTAATGATCATATTTAACTTCTGCATTTTACCAAGTAGGAAATTCAGACCCAGGGAAGGAAAATGAGTTGCCCCAAGTTAGTAAGTTAGTGACATAGTCATGATTCAAGGATGGGTCTTCTGAATTTTTCAAAAATTTGTCACATAGCAGCTGCTTCAAAATTACTTGCTAATGAAATGAATAAATGGAAGGACTTAATGGCAGTAGATTAGAAGAGTATGAATAGCCTAATAATTCAACTCTGTTAGAAAGAAGAGGAAAGAAAAGAACTTCCTTTCTTAATTAGAGGGAAACCAAAGCTGTTACCATGGTTGCCAATATATTCTAAATGATGATGGATTTTGAGTAATTGGCCCAGATTGTTTCTTCTTTCCAAACAGATGTTTGGCAGCATGTTCAAATTGAGTTTACAGTGACAGTCACATAATGTGAAATTCCAAACTCTACCTCAGGACTTCAGCATGACCCCAGAGTGGCATAGAAGTGGAGGTGGGATGTCTTGTTGAGGCACAAGTTGAATTGACTGGCTTCAGAATTTGCTTTGAACTCAGAGCTAGTGTGATTTCATGTAAGCATCCCCTCTAGGGAAAAAATCAAAGCAGTGAGAGTTTCAGGGGCAGATTTGGGGTTGATGTTGGAAAAAATTTCTTAATAATTACAGTTGTTTGAAAATGGATTGGATGAGGGTGGGGCACAGAGCCAAGATGGTGGAATGGAAGGATTGACCTGTAAAACCTCTCCCATAGCCCATAAAATACCTGTAAAAATGACTCCAAACAAATTCTAGAGCAGCAGAAGCCACAAAACGACGGAATGAAAAAGATTTCCAGTCCAAGACAGTTTAGAAGGCTGACAGGAAAGGTCTGTCACACTGGACACAGAGCAGAGCATAGCTTAGCCTTAGCTGTACCTACGGCATGGAAGGGACAGGACCAGAACAGGCTTCAGGGGATTGAATCTGCAGCAGTTCCCAGATTGCTCAACCCACAAATGCCAAACACAACTTCAGAGGACAGTGAGAAAGCTCTTTCACCTAGATAAGAAGGGAATATGGCCTGGCCCCACTGGCAGCAGCTGCTGCAGCAGCAGGGTTCATTTTTGGAGCCCTCCACCTAAAGACCCTGGGAGAATTGAACCACTGATCTAGATCTCAGCCCTGAATGGTTCTCCTGGGGTGAGGAAGAGTATTGACATGGTGGAGCTGGTGGAGGCTCTGGACAGGGAATTCTATTCACAGATCTTAGGCAGAAAACCTTGTCATAGTTCCCAGACCAGAGTGCAGACCAGGAGAGTAGCAAACTCCCCTCCTTTGATTGTGCCACCTTGGAGGAACTGAGAACTTACAGATCACTAGAGTATACCTTCCTCTTGCCAAAGGACTTAAAAGTCAAGTAACTGACTGGGAAAATGCCTCAAAAAGGGGGAAAATAAGACTATAGAAAGTTTCTTGGTGAACAGGCATTTTCTTCCATCCTTTCAGATGAGGAAGAACAATGCATACCATTAAATGAGGAAGACATAAAAGTCAAGGTTTCTGCATCCAAAACCTCCAGAATAAATATGCAATGATCTCAGGCCATGGAAGAGCTCAAAAAGGATTTTAAAAATCAAGTAAGAGAGGTAAAGGAAAAATTGAGAAGAGAAATGAGAGCAACACAGGAAAATCATGAAAAGCAAGTCAACAGCTTGCAAAAGGAGACCCAAATAAGTGCTGAGGAAAATAACACCCTTTAAAATAAACTAACTCAAATGGAAAAAGGGGTCCAAGAAGCCAATGAGGAGAATAAAAAGCAGAACTAGCCAAATGGAAAGGTGGTTAAAAAGCTCCTGACACCATACACAAGAATAAAATCCAAATGGGTACACAATCAAGGCATAAAGATTGATACTGTGGACAAATTGTTGGAGCAAGGAATAGTGCATTTATCAGATTTATGGAGAAGGGAAGAATTTTTGAATAAAGAAGGATAGAAAGCATTATGAAGTACAAGATGGACAATTTTGATTACATTAAACTGAAAAGTTTTAGCACAACCAAACCCAACGCAACCAAAATTCAGAGGGATGTAGAAAACTGGGAAAGAATTTTTACAGCTAATATCTGTGAAAAAGGCCTCATTTCTAGAATATATAGAGAACTGAGTCAAATGTACGAAAATACAAGTCATTCTCCAATTGATAAATGGTCAAAGGATATGAACAGGCAATTTTCAGAGGAAGAAATAAAGATATCTATAACCATACGAAAAAATGCTCGAAATCAATTTTGATTAGAGAGATGCAAATTAAAACCACTCTGAGGTACCACAACATACCTATCAGATTGGCAAACATGACAGAACATGAAGATGATAAATATTGGAGAGGATGTGAGAGAGTTGGAACACTAATACATTGTTGGTGGAGCTCTGAGCTGATCCAACCATTCTGGAGAGTAATTTGGAACTATGCCCAAAGGGCTACAAAAATATGCATACCATTTGACCCAGCAATAGCACTTCTAGAACTATATCCCCAAGAGGTCACAAAAATGGGAAAGGGTCCCAGATGTACAAAAATATTTATAGCAGCACGCTTTGTGGTGGTCAAAAACTGGAAATCAAGGGGATACCCATCAATTGGGGAATGACTGAATAAGTTATGGTATATGAATGTAATGGAATACTATTGTGCCATAAGAAATGATTAATAGGAAGACTTCAGGGAGGCCTGGAAAGACTTATATGATCTGATGCTGAATGAAAGGAGCAGAACCAGGAGGACTTTGTGCACAGCAATGACCACAGTGTGTGAGAGTTTTTTCTGGTAGACTTGAAACTTTGTAGCAATTCAAGGACTTAAAAAAAATTCCCAATGGTCTTCTAAGGCAAAATGCCTTCCGCATCCAGAAAAAGAACTTTGGAATTCAATCACAAAATGTAGCAGATCATTATTTTTTCTTAGTGTATTATGTTTTGATGTGTTATATGATTTCTCCCATTCATTTTCATTCTTCTATACAGCATGACTATAGTGAAAATGTATTTAACAGGAATGTATGTGTAGAACCTATGTAAAAATTGTATACCATCTGGAGGGAGGATTTAGTAGGAGGGGGGGAAATAATAATCTAAGTTATATGGTGGTGATTGTAGAACACTAAAAATAAATAAAATTAATTATTAAAAGAAGAAAAATGAGAATGTATATACCTTCATTCTTTGCAGAGATAGAAGGAACCATGGGTGTGGAACATTGTATGTATTGTTAGAATTGACTAATGTTGATTTGGTCTGCTGAACTGCTTTTTTTTCTTTTTCTCTTTTTATGAGAAATGGTTCTCTGGGGAGGGGAGGGAAAAATACATTGAAAAATTAAGGTGATGTAATGACAAAATACAACAATTTTTCAAAGAAAATTTTAAAACTTAGGGCCTTCCTGATAGACTCTAAAACTATCTATGTATTTACCTTATGATTTCAGCTCTCATTTATATACTGCCTAAATGTTTACAAAGTGCTTTTTCTCAAAACAATTCCATGAAATATTAATAGTCCTATATCAAAGATGAGAATGTCATGGTCAAAGAGGTTAAATGACTTCAGCATGACTGCACATATAATAAATGACTGAGTTGGGACTCAAACCCAAATCTTCTGACTCCAAAGTCATCAATCTTTTGAATATTGTCTTTCACATCGGTCTAAGGTTATGGCCCCTCAATCTCAGAGGTGGTTTGAGTGCAAAGCATAAAGCTAATGGTTCCTGATATAGTGGTACACACAATTATAGCTTCAGATCATGAGATTTAGGCATATGCCGAGAGGAAGTTTAGCATCAAGCCAATTCTAATATTGTCAGCGTCTCTCATGACCCAAGCACAATTACAATGTGACTTCCTCTAAAATTGCCTGAGACTCTCTGGCTAAGGGACTATGTTTCAATTCCCTTTTGCCATTCAGCTTACAGTTCCCAGTCTAAGCAGCATTACAATGGACTAATCTATCTCTGCTAAGCTCAATAGTTGCATTATAGGTTTGGGGATTTGTACTTTTTGGAGAATTTAGATGTCATTTTATTTACTGGATTAAATAAATGGAGAAAAGCTTCAGAATTTAGGTCAATAAGTTTCTCTTTCTTTCATCTGTCCTAACTCTAAGGAGTTCTCTCACAAAGAGTAGCATATAAGTTGTAGAATGTCAGAGTTGGAAGGAATTGAAAATAACTGAATATATAAAGCTAGACAGTCTATTAGAAATGATTTTATCCAACACCCTCATTTCATAAATATATAAGCTGACTCCTAGAAATATGAAATGATTTGCCTAAGATCACAAAAATAATCATATTATTAACTTATATTTTTGTAATTTGTGATTTTCTACATTAATGACCTCCTCAGCCACCTCCTAGTGGCATGGAAATAAGCATAAGTTCTCAAAATCAATGCTGGAAGATATAAGAAGACAAATTTTGAGAAGAGACTTAGCAACTGGCAGACATTGGGCCTACTCTCTGAGGAGTAGTCAGATTGAGTTCCATGAGTTTTGTTTTTGGAAGACAAGGAAATAATTTCTTTTGGCCATAGTACAGTGACCAAAGAGGCCTCTTTCTAAAGGCTAGTGGAGGTTGAAATCTCCATCTGTGAAGGAACTTTGGTATATCTGGGCTTTAAAAATATGCCTTTGACATGACTAGGAGAGCATCACAACAAATACTGTGTCAGGATAGAACCAGGACCATCTCTGGTTTCTTCATCACAGACTCATACTTTACTGGAAAAAATGATCTCTGCCATTTAAAAACAAATTTATGACTAAAAGATTATTTGTGACCAGGATTAAATAGGAATATTATCTAGGAAAATTAAACTAATGGACAATTTAAAAGCTTGCATCTTACATGAATTTATTTTGTTTGGTTTATAATGATGCAATGACTAGTATTTTGTGTGCTTTTGTCACTCTTTAAAATTAATTTTTATTTTCATTCTGGTTTTATCAAATACCAGATAGAATGGGCATTTTATGCGCACATAGTAGAACAGAAAAAGAAGATCATTAATGAAGCTGCAGACATCTCAGGTGGCTTGCAATTCTTTTGAAGGATATAATAACTTTAAACTGTAGCTTTCAAAGCTGTCTTGCTAATCATGACAAATTTCAGTGGAATATGAAAGTACTTCCTTCTTGTCACTGCAAAGTCATATAATAACCAGTCTCTTTGACTCCATTTCCTCACTAAAGACAATGGTGGAGGAAACTTCCTATCAATTGCAAATGTCCCAAAGTGGCATAGGCTGCCTTGGGAGGGGGCAGATCCCCCTCCTTAGAAATCTTTCAAATACGAACTGGACTCCTACTTTATGGGCATATTAAAGTGGGTAATCCTTCTGTGTGTCAGTTGGACTAAATGGCCACTGAGGTCTCTTTCAATTCTTAAATTCTATGATTCTGTGTGATTTTACCATGCAGAAATAGTACCAGGTACTATTGTGAAAAGTGGATACCAAAAGAAAGAGACATATTGACACATTCTCTTCCTAACCTGCTTTCCTGACAGTTAATACACTACACAATACACATAAAGACACAACCAAGACAAGAATATTTCTCTTTTAGAAAAGAAAATATAATATAATGGTTATCTTGCAATACCCCAGTGATTCATGTGGGTCTTATTCTTGCCCTGCGAACAATCCAAACCACCCAATAGCACAAACATTGGTAATTACCTATTACCTTGTTTAAATATGGTAAGATCAAATCCATCCATGCTTCACTTTACATACTAGCCATCTTCTCTCTAGCCACCTCATCACACTGTACGTCCTCCTTCCCCACCACTTTCCGTTTATAAGATAATAATCAAATCAATAGTGCCATTGCTACTGGAAAGGTTATGTCAACTTACTTTGTTGGGGCTCTACTTTTCATCCCAGTAAATTTCCAAATCAAAATATCCCTTCTGGGACACTTCTCCCTGAAATATGTTATCTCCTCTTATTAAAATATAGGTTTCCTAGGGGGTGGAGACAAAATGTCATAGTAAAAAGCAGGGACTCACTTAAGCTCTCCCCCAAATCCATCCAAATGCTTGTAAAAAAATTACTCTAAACAAATTCTGAAACAGCAGAACCCACAAAAAGACAGAGTGAAACAAATTCCCAGCACAAGACAACCAGGATAGTTGACAGGAAAGATCTATGGTGCTAAGTTGGAAGAGAAGCACTTGTCCAGCATGGGCCATGCCACGGGGCTTCAACAAACCTGGAAAATCCCTCAGAGGACTGAAACACTGGCAAGTGAGGTGGTTGCCAGACTTCTCATCCCACAAATGTCAAAGACAACTTAGAAGGTCAGTGGGAAAGGTCTGACAGACCTAGATGAGAGGGGAGTATACTCCAACTTTGGCCACAGCACAGCCCCAGGGTGGAGGTGTCAACAACATGACAGTGGCAGTGGCTGCTTCCAGAGTTCTCAGTCCACAGATCATAAGGGGATTGAACAACTGATGAGAAGGAGATTACATGGATCTCTTTGCTGGCACTAAGGGAGAATTCTGTGGCTCTGTCCATATTCAGATCTAGATTGCAGTCCTGGGTGGTGGTCCTGCAGCAAGGAAGAGTGCTAGCCTAGCCAAGTTTGTGGCAGCAGTGGACAGGGAACTCTCCTCATAGTTCCAGGGCAGAAAAGAGTGCTTGTGCTCACTCACAGACCAGAATGCAGGCCAAGAGAGGAGTAAACACCTCTCCTTAGATCATACCACCTTGGAAGAACTGAAAACACAGATCCCTAAAAGTATGTCTGAAAACAGCTGCACAAAACCCCCGAAGCTTGGGACAGTATGCCCTCCACAATGGAAACAGAGCTCTACCTTTACAAAGAGTTAAAAAGCTAAGTAATTGGCTGGGGAAATGAACAAACAGTGGGAAAAACTCAGACTATATAAAATCTTATTTTGGTGACAAGGGAGATCAAAACATACAATCAGAAGAAGACAACAAAGTCAAAGCTCCTACATCCAAAGCCTCCAAGAAAAATATGAATTGGTCTCAGGCCATAGAAGAGCTCAAAAAGGACTTTGAAAATCAAATAAGAAAAGCAGAGGGAAAAAATGGGAAGAGACATGAGAGTGATACAAGAAAATCATGAAAAATGAGTCAAAATACTGAAGAAAATAACACTTTAAAAATAGACTAGACCAAATGGCAAAGGATATCAAAAAAGTCAATGGGAGAAGAATGTCTTAAAACATAGAATTGGCCAAATGGAAAAAGAGGTCCAAAAGCTCACTGAAGAAAATAATTTCTTCAAAATTAGAATGTAGAAAATGGAAGCTTATGAGAAGTCAAGAAATTATAAAACAAAACCAAAAGAATGAAAAAGAATAGAAGACAATGTGAAATATCTCATTGGAAAAATAACTGACATGGAAAATAGATCCAGGAGAGACAATTTAAAAATTATTGGAGTACATGAAGACCAGTATAAAAAAGAGAACCTAGACATCACCTTTCAAGAAATTATCAAGGAAAACTGCCTTGATATTCTGAAATCAGAAGATAAAACAGATTTTGAAAGAATCCATCTATCACCTCCTGAAAGAGATCCCAAAAAGAAAATTCCTAGGAGTATTGTAACCAAATTCCAGAGCTCCAAGGTCAAGGAGAAAATGTTGCAAGTAGCCAAAAAGAAATAATTTTAGTATTGTGGAAACACAATCAGGATTACACAAGATCTAGCAGCTTCTACACTATGGGACCTCGAGGGCTTGGAATGCGATATTCCAGAGATCAAAAGAGCTATAATTAAGACCAATAATCACCTCTCCAGCAAAACTGAGTGTAATCAGTGAGGGATTGAAATTGAAATTCAATGACATAGACAAATTTCATGCATTCTTGAGAAACCAGAGCTAAATAGAAAAACTGACTTTCTAATTTAAGACTCAAGAGAAGCATGAAAAGGTAAAAAGGAAAAAGAAATCATAAGGGATTTATTGAAGTTGAACTGTTTATTTTCCTACATGGAAAGATGATATTTGTTTCTCATGAGACCTTTCTCATTATTTAGGTAGTTGGAGGGAATACACACACACACATACACACACACACACACATACAGAGGGGCACAGGGTGAGTTGAATATGAAGGGATAGTGTCTAAAAAATAAAATTAAGGGGTGACAGAAAAATTTACTAGGTGGAGGAGAAAGGGCCAGGTAGAATGGGGTAAATTATCTCACATAAAAGAAGCAAGAAAAAACTTACAGTGGAGGAGAAGAGAGTGGAGGTTAGAGAGAATGAGTGAACCTTACTCTCATCAGATTTGGCTTATGGGGAGGGGAGGTAATAGAAAGGAGGGCAGATTGAGAGAGGGATAATCAGAAGCAAACGCTTTTGAGAAGAGGCAGGATAAAAGGAGAGAATAGAATAAATGGCTAGCAGAATAGGATGGAGGGAAATAGAGTTAGTCTTTTACGACATTATTATTATAGAAGTGGTTTGCATGACTACACATGTACAGCCTATACCAAATGGCTTGCCTTCTCAATGAGACTGGGTGGGGGGAGAGGAAGGGAGAGAATTTAGAACTCAAAGTTTTAAAAAACGAAAGTTAAAAATTGTTTTTTTACATGCAACCGGGAAATGTCATACAGGCAATAGGTATAGAAATCTAGCTTATCTTACAGGAAAATAGAAAGGGAAGAAGATAAAAGAAGGGATGGGGTATGATAAAAAGGAGGGTTTTTGCAGGGAAGGGGTAATTGGAATGCACACCATTATGGGGTAGAGGGAGGGGAGAGATCAGGAGAAATTTTGGAACTCAAAATCTTGTAGAAATGAATATTGAAAACTAAAATAAATATCAAGGTTGTCAGCACATGAAAATATTTTATAAATATTCATTCATTATTCGTTCATTCATTCATTCATTCAAAACTCCCCAATAACTCCCCATATGTTGTGGCAACACAAAAAC
Source organism: Bettongia penicillata ogilbyi (assembly GCA_023548195.1). Lineage (NCBI taxonomy): Eukaryota > Metazoa > Chordata > Mammalia > Diprotodontia > Potoroidae > Bettongia > Bettongia penicillata. Next base: position 6,907,299 of record JAJHZJ010000044.1, on the reverse strand, counting down.
AATACAACTCAAGTGTTGTGGCTCCATAGGCATTCCTAGAAAGCATTCCTGTACCATTTACTTTTCCTGATAAGAATTAAAAGATCAATCACAGGAGGTGCCAACACTCCCTCTGGGCATGCCTGTCAGTAACTCCACTACTTCCCATTGTTTTGGTCCTGCAGTTAGAGTCAGGTCTAACTCCAACACCCTGTTAGTTCTGGTCCAATGTTGAGATGAATTGAGGCATTCACAAGTCATTGAACATTGTTTTTAAAAAATGATTTACTTGACTCTAATAGCAAGTACGCACAACAAGTGTTGAGAGGCACTTAGCTTCTTTATTCTTGCATATCCCTCCCTCATCTCTATATGGAAACATCTGGTCAGCAGGTCAGGGTATGGTTAACTAGAATGGTCCTTAGACATCAACCAAGTCTTTGGGGCCCTGACTCCATGTGTGTGGTACTTATACCTTTATGTGACCACAAAGGTGACTCAAAGGAGGAAAGATCCAACTAAGTCCTTTTGAGGAAAACTAATGCCCATTAGAAAGTTAACCAGGTGGCACAGAGGATAAAGCACTGGGTCTGGAGTCAGGAAGACTCATTTTTTATGAGTTCAAATCTGGCCTCAGGCAAACATGGGTTTGCCTCAGTTTCTTCATCTGTAAAAATAGCTGGAGGAGGAAATGGCAAACCACTCCAGTATCTTTGCCAAGAAAACCCCAAATGGGTCACAAAGAGTCAGATATGACCAAAAAACAACAAAATCCTCATTGGAGTGAAATGGGTGGAACCTTGTACTATCATAGCCATCCATCTATTCATCCCATGCTAAAACCAGTATCCTGTTACAAAATACTTGGCTCAAATGGCAATACTAGGAAAAGTAGGAGGAAGATGAAGAAAGGAAAACTTCCTAGCAATGAGTGCTGTACGAAATTGGAATTGATCATTTTGGGAAGGAGTAGGCTCCCCCTCTCTAGTTCTTCAGATGATATATGGATAATAGCATATTGGTGATGCTGTTATAGAGAGGATTCTTACCTAGAAGAAAGTGAGACTCTAATGACTTCTGACAACTCTTCCAATTCTAAGATTCTGTGATGGGAGGAGGGGATGATCATCATAATTCGGCTCTATGTGATACTCCTTCAATTTCTCCCCAACCCTTTGTCAATCATTAAATTTCATTTGAACAAACACACTAGTCTAGCATTATAAAGTATTCTAATCTCTGCTGAGTGAAATATACCAAATTATTTATGACCAATCAATGTCTGCTCTATGGGATGCTGCTTGAGGACATAAGGAGGAGGCATTTATCTCTTACACAACAATCATGTTTGACTAAGTCCAATTCATGGTACTTAATTATAAATATTTATATTTAAATATATTTTATACAGTATATATTTATTCATATATTGTATATATAATACAAATTATATATTAATATATTATTTATAAATAATAAGTCTGATAATATCAAAAGTTTAACATTTTAGTTCCCTGATGGATTTCCTGCTGTTCTGATCACAGTAGAGCTTGTGCCACAGATAAGCAAATTGGTGGTAACCATGTTAAATGTACTAACTGAATTTTTTGCTGCTACTAAAAATGTAATCATCACACTAACTTTTCTAGCAGGTTATATTATCTACTATTTTCCTCCCATCATATAAGGCGGTGAAAGCATCATTATCTCCAAATTTATAGAAGGAAAAACCCAGAGGATGAATGAGGGGTACTCATGGTCACCTAGGTCATAAAATCACAGATTTTAGAGGTGAAAAGAATCTTAGAATATAGTTCAACTTTTTTTACTTCATAGATGAAAATCAGAGTGGTTAAGTGAACCGTCCCAGGGTCATAAGAAAAATACTAAGAAAAAAACACTTCAGGTGTTATCTGCATGGAGTTATTATTTTTATGCTTGTTTTGGACTTGTTATTTAATTTGCATTGGGACTTCCCAGACAGGAAACCCCCTCTCTTAATCCATATAATTGATTGTTCTTCAACATGATTTGAGAGAGGTACCTCATGCACTGAAATATTAGTGTCACCTTAGTAGTATATATCAGAAACAGGATTTGAGGACTACCTGAATAATGAGGCAGTCTCTCCATCTTTATTATTTCTTTTATTATATGGATATATTACATACAACATTTTATTAATACTAATCTAAATTATATTTTATGTAGGTAATATAATTGATATAATATCACATTATAGAGATAAAATCAGTCAATCAGTAAGTCAGCACATTTTTATTAACCACTTACTATGTGCCAGGTACTGTGCTAAGTGTTAAGGGTACAAAAAGAGGCAAAAGACAGTCCCTGCCCTCAGGAAACTCACAATCTAATGGATAGTCAGTATCAGAGCTTTGATTTTAGAGATCAAGGTCTCCTGACTCCAAGTTCAATTCTCTTTTAAACATGATGCAGCTATTTCTCATACATGTACCCGGTGTCTTTAATGATGACAATTTAAAACAAGGATTTTTTTCTGGCCATCATTCCACCACACCAGGAAGTACCAAAGTGTTTCTTCTTTGGGAAGAAGGTATTAATACCTTATTTCCTTTCCTTTTGTCAGCCCTCCAAGCATTTTTTCCAATAAAGCCAATGCACCTGATAGATTGAGGACAGCAACTGTATGAGAGTGTATTCTAAGAGCAATGCACTTTCCTATTTCAATATGAGTACATTTTCCATCCTCAACCTCTTACCTTCCATTCCTATTCAGCCCTCCCTCACTTAAAACAAAGTCAAGTGTAGGTCATGCCATTATTTCTCTGATGGCATGGTCTTCTTCAGCAACGAAGGAAAAACACACACATTCCTATTAAATGGGTCTTTCGCTGTATTGTGTAAAATTAGCTCCACTCAAACAGAGATTCATGGAACTTAAGAATTTAAAAGAAATGAGAACAAAGAACATAGTACATCAAAGCTGAGTGGCAGCTTAGGACATAGAACAAAGAACACTGTAACTGGGAAGAACCTTAGAAAATAGAACACAGAGTGTCAGACCTGGAAGGGACCTTAAACATAGGATGTTAGAATATAGAAGTCATTGTGTCAGGAATGGTAAGATCTCAAAAATATAGACCATAAAATGTTGGAGAAGGGACAGATGGTAGACATAAATGGGTACAAACCCCTTATTGTACTGATGAAGAAACGGAGGTCAATTAAGGTAAAAAGGTAAAGTGATTTTTCTCAAAGAATCCAAAAGCATTAGTGATGAAGCCAGAACTAGCACCTAGATTTGACCCTCAGTCATAAGCTGTGCTATGTAATTCTCTCTTGATGTGTCACTCAGAATTATTCACCAAAAGAAGAGGTGGGAAGGAACAATCAGAGTGGTAGATTAAATCTTAATTATGGGGGACCCAGGAGGAGAAAGGGTAGAGGGGATGTTTGGAGAACGAGTTTGCAAAGGATGGGGAAGCACATTAATATCTCCCAGGCCTGTGGCTGGAATTTTGAACAAAAGTGGCGAACATAATGAAATCTGGAGTATTGGCTTAGCATGACGTTGTACCCTTGGGTTAGCCTGTGAAAATGAGGGAAGAGCTAATTGCATTTTTATCACATTCAGGATAATGGGCTTCTGCCCAGAGCAGCTGTTGCTCTTATTAGGAAGTAACAGGGGAAGAGGGAGGAGGAGATGGGGGAGGATGACAAACAGGAAGTGAGAGTCTAAATCCACTTGAGTTCAGTAATGGTTTCACATGTAATGCTTTTCCACCTTTGCTTTCAACCCAAGTTGCCCTGTTATTAACCCTAGCTTTCTTTCCATATCACTTCATCCCTCAGCCTCAGGATGTGTGCAGGGGTGGATGTGTGTGGGTGGAGGGATAGAGGGAAAGACAGACAGATACCTGGAATGCAAGAAGGATCTAAACTAAAACCATTGATTATTAAAGTTGAAAGAGAATTTTAAGCTGGGAGGGACTGTAAAGATAGAATAAAGGATGTCAGAACTAGACAAGACCTTCCAACATAATAATAGCTGACATGCATATAAAACTTTGAGGCAACTATCCAGCTCGATACCTGAGTTCAAATCCAGACTCAGACACACACTAGCTGTATGACCTTGGGCAAGTTACTTAGCCTCTGTCTGGAGAAGGAAATGGCCAGCTATTCCAGTATCTTTACCAAGAAACCCATGGACAGTGTTGGCATACAATGGACCATGGAACCATGAAGATTCAGATACCACTAAACACCAGTAATATCACACTGCAAATACTATATCATTTAATCCCATAGCATAGCAGTAAGGTAGGTGCTATTATTATACTCATTTTATAGACAGGGAAATTGAGGGTCAGAGAGATGAAGCAACTTATGTGCAGCAAAACAGAGTTTGTCAGTGCCAAATGTAATATTCAAACATTGGTCTTTACTGACTGACTAGTACTCTTTCTATCATATGCTATCAAATAAATAAGGAATCTTAAACCTAGAATGTCAAAGTTGGAATGAATCTTGAGATGCCACTGGGATCGTTAAGGAACAGGAATACAAGTGGGGTCAGGAGACTGGAGGAATACATAGTAATTGTTTCAATATAAAGGAAGAGGCAAGGAACATCTGATTCATGTGAAACTGTGTGATCCTCCCAGCCTTTGAGAGCTGAATAAAAGATTTGGAAAGGAGAAAATACATTTTACTGATTAATTTCCATTTTTTATTTCCCAATTTTTTCCAGGATCTAGTTCTCAGCCACAAAAGAAATTATTCCACTTCAGTTCTCTAGGAATCCACACTTTTAACTCACTATTTGACCTTCAGCAAATCACTTAACCTCTCTAGTCCTTAATTTGTTCATTTATCTAATGACAGAGTTAAGTATTCTAAGGGTCCTTCCAGCTCTCAGTTTCTAGGGTTTTGTGGTCCTAAAGTTTGTGCTGCATTCTCTATTCAGAGATAATGGATAGAGATAATTGATAGACAGACAGGAGGATGGACAGATGGACGGACAGATGCATGGATGGGTAAACTGTATTCTGATATAATTAGTCTCCTTTGTAATCCTATGTATTTTAATTTTATTCACATTAATAATTCATACTAAAATATCATTCTGAGAAAGAGTCCATAGACTTCACCAAACTGCCAAAGGGGTCCATGACACAAAAGTGATGAACTAGCTCTAGAAGATAAAAATAGCTTTTGTTTATATAATGCTTTGAGCTGAGCAACGTGCTTTATGTACATTATCTCACTTGATCCTTGAAGTAGGTACCAAGGGTAGTATTATTCCCCCTTTACAGCTGAGGAAACTACTATTCTGAGAGACCACATGATTTGCCCATGATCCCATATAGGAGAGGAGGTACCTAGCTGTTCTTATATTTTAACCAATAACTTTGCTTTTTGCTTGTTATTTTTTAGTTGTAGACAATTATTTTTAAAGATATTTTAGGATTATTCTTTGTACAACAAATTTTTATTGTTTGAAGAAGTAAATTGCTTCATAACGATTCACCAACAATTTTGGGCCACCTTCTTTTCCATAAGACTCTTCTGAAAACTTGTAGATGCCTCCAGTTGGTACCAGGGCATAATTTGAACTTCTTTTTTTGTTCTTTCTGGTGCACCTGGACAACTGAAATTGAATTCTGGGGTCCTTTAGACTAAAAAGCTTTTTCTTGCAGATTCAGCTTTTCAAAATCTTAGAGATGGAAGCGACCTTTAAATGTAGGACATTAGCTCTAAAAGATACCTTAGAAGATACTACTACCTATCACCACCACCATTACTACTGCTGCTACTACTAGCTAGTAGTATTTAAATGGTCTTATATGTAAAGAAATATTTATAGTAGTTTTTTTTTGTAGTAGCAAAAAATTGGAAAGTAAGGAGACATTCTCCAATTGGGAAATGGATGAACAATTGTGGTATATAAAAAAATGAAATACTATTGTACAACATTGCAAAGAAACACATACATACATCCATCCAGATAATTATTCCTTAGAAGTTAACTTTGTTCATTTGTCACTTCTCTGTTGAACATTTTCTGAACCCTTGTCATTGAAGGACAAACTGTTTTTCTATGGTACATATCTTCCAACCACATCTTCTTTTACCTCATGTCTCTATCCTCACTAGATAAGAGACAATCCTCCCATAAACCACTCTGACAGGCCCACACTATTTAAGAGTCTGGTTTCCTCTTGCTAGAACCTATGTAACTGGCTACTAAGCTACTCCTGAATGCTAAAAGCAAAATTTCACTTTAATCTCAAGTTATTGTTAAATCTTATTATCGATGACTAGTATTTGTTCCTTTCTAGGAGCAAACTGGTCTTAAGATCTTCTCTTTTGGGAGGTCAGTCTTGGTATTTATAATTATATGCTAGATTAAAAAAATTCTTATTGTTGCTTTATTTTCATTTAGTTTGTTGTAGTCATTGTGCTTTTCTGTTTCTGTTTACTATACACCAGTTCATATAAGTCTTACCTTATTTCTTGACATTATTCATATTTTTAGATTTCTTATAGCAAAATAATATTCCATTGTAGTCATGTACTGCAATGGATTTTGCTAATTTGCTGATTGGTAGGTATTTACTTTGCTTCTAGTTCTTTGCTACTATAAAAAGTATTGCTATAAATTCTTCCAATTACATAGGTTTCTATCTTAACTATCTTGGGAAAAACCTAGTACTAGGGTTTCTGTGTCAGAGGGTACGGCTATTATAGTGATTGTCCTAGCAGAATTTGAAATTGCTTTGCAGAACAGCTATTTCAAAGAGTAGGAACTCACTGCTTCCTAAGACAGTTTATTCTTTTGGGGAGGCTGTTTTTGCTAAAGATTACACAGGAAAAAGAATGAAAACTCACTTGACCCCATTGTTTTGACACAGAAATCACACTTGGCTCTCTCTGTCTCTGTCTCTCTCCTTCCTTCTCTCCTGCCCACACCTCTCTCTCTTCCTCTATGTCTCTCTTTCACCACTTCCTAAGCTATTTTGAAATAGTCCAGTAGAATAATGTCTTCCCACCACTCAGCTCTGGATAGAATAACCCTTTAGAAGGAGGGGGTCATATGACTGGACTGAGTCACCTTTATGCTGTTAAAGTTGTTAAAAATGAATCAATTCATGACTCTACCAATGAGATAACCTTATTAATTCAAGACCAGTTTGCTCCTAGAAAGGAGCAAATACTAGTCATCGATAATAAGATTTAACAATAACTTGAGATTAAAGTGAAATTTTACTTTTAGCATTCAGGAGTAGCTTAGTAGCCAGTTACATAGGTTCTAGCAAGAGGAAACCAGACTCTTAAATAGTGTGGGCCTGTCAGAGTGGTTTATGTGGGGATTGTCTCTTATCTAGTGAGGATAGAGACACATGAGGTAAAAGAAGATGTGGTTGGAAGATATGTACCATAGGAAAACAGTTAGTCCTTCAATGACAAGGGTTCAGAAAATGTTCAACAGAGAAGTGACAAATGAACAAAGTTAACTTCTAAGGAATTATAAACTATTCTGAAAGACTTATTAACTCTGATCAATGAAACAACTATAGCATCTACTATAAGGCAAGCATTGTGGGAAGCACTTTACAAATGTTATATCATTTGATCACAGAATAATAGTATTGGAAAGGACTTTAGATGTAGAATGTTAGAAAATATAATACTAGATTTAGAAATCCTGTCAAAGGTCTTCTCACTTTCTAATTATATTTTCTATCCAGTGTAGTAATGCCTTATGTAGACTCCTTGATTGATTACCATCTAATTTCTTATTGAATATTTTCAAAGCCCAGAATCTTAGTACCTCCTGAAGCAACCCATTCCATTATTTTTTTTTTGGGGGGGGGGGGGGGTGGATTAAGGAATACAAACCATTAAAGATCAACTAATCCTGGAAACTCCATTACTTTAACACATAGAATTCTCACTTGGCTCTCTCTCCTCTCCCCTCCCCAGCTTTTTGGAAATAGTGGAATAAAATAATAAACTATCCCTTCATTCAGTTCTGAATTACTTTCTGGTGTTAACAGAGCAGAACTTTATTATTAATTGATTTAAAAAATCAATTTCTTTATTTCTAAATGTATTTCCTGCTTTCTTCCCCAGAGACATCCCTTGTAACTGTCAGGGAATTCTCTGAATCTCTTGGATAAGACATACCTGTTACCTCTTGCTGATAACAAATTCAGATTTATAGATTACAGGTTTGGTTTCTAGAACTTTTCGGGTGGCCTTAAAGTATACAATCAACTGATAGCATTCTGTGGGAACTTAGAATAGAAAAACAAAGCACTTAATAAGAGAGGGAGGGGTAGAAAAAGAGTGGAATAAGTCAAAGAAAAAAAGGGAGTATTTGGAATGCAAGTGACAAGATTTATTATCAGAATAAGAAATTCTGTTCAAATACTGCAAGATCTCTTAACCATGGATATCCAGTAGAGTTATCCCTTCCACATCATTACTTTCCCCATCATGGTTTCAATATATCATAAGTTGGTATAAGAAATTAAATGAAAATTTTAGGGGGAGTTTTGCAGAAGGCCAACAGATGACAGAAAAAAATTTAGAAATTCAGAAATGCATAAATTTATGTATAGTATTCTACAATATGAACATATTTTCTCTTTACCATACCATGATAATTCAGATTTCTTCTCTGGTACAAAGGGAAGGCCAAAAACTTTTACATGGATTCTCCAGATCATGGGGGATGCTGTGCCCCTCACCTCCCATGATGTGGAAGGGATAACTGCAATTGTTACAACATTGAATGAGACCATCCTCTTTACAATGAGCTTGCATAGTCTGTTAATATTTTATTTCTCTTTCAATACTATTATTCTGTGATCAAATGATATAACGTTTGTAAAGTGCTTCCCACAATGCTTGCCTTATAGTAGATGCTATAGTTGTTTCATTGATCAGAGTTAATAAGTCTTTCAGAATAGTTTATTTTTACAATACTGATGCTATAATTGTTCTCCTGGTCCTGCTCACTTCATTCTGCATCACTTCATTCAAGTGTTCTCAGGTTTCTCTAAAACTATTTATAGTTTTAGAGAAACCTGAGAACACTTGGGTTTCTCTAAAACTATCTCTTTCATTATTTCTTATGCACAATAGTATTTCATATTTTTATATACCACAATTGTTCATCCATTTCCCATTTGGAGAATGTCTCCTTACTTTCCAATTTTTTGCTACTACAAAAAAAACTACTATAAATATTTCTTTACATATAAGACCATTTAAATACTACTAGCTAGTAGTAGCAGCAGTAGTAATGGTGGTGATGATAGGTAGTAGTATCTTCCAAGGTATCTTTTAGAGCTAATATCCTACATTTAAAGGTCGCTTCCATCTCTAAGATTTTGAAAAGCTGAATCTGCAAGAAAAAGCTTTTTAGTCTAAAGGACCCCAGAATTCAATTTCAGTTGTCCAGGTACACCAGAAAGAACAAAAAAAGAAGTTCAAATTATGCCCTGGTACCAACTGGAGGCATCTACAAGTTTTCAGAAGAGTCTTATGGAAAAGAAGGTGGCCCAAAATTGTTGGTGAATTGTTATGAAGAAATTTACTTCTTCAAATAATAAAAATTTGCTGACTACCTACTCGAAAATACTTGTTGAACTAAAGTAAAAGTATTATAGGATGTATATATTATATTTATAACCATCTGAGCCATGAACCCTAGCAATGAGAAAAAAATAATGATTTTGTTGAGTGAATAACATTGTGTAAAAGTGACAGCCAGTAACAGAGAAGTTCTATTGGGAATTTGAAAACTTCCCATTTCTTTGAAGGACATTTTTAAGAAGAATTTATTATCTGATATTGGTTAGTCATAGCAAATTCTCAAATAGCTTTCACCATAATGTCTTCCATTTAATTCGCCTTGAGATTAGATTTTTTCATATAATAGTCGGATATTGCCTCTCCTGAGTGGAGGTTCATTATTAACCTCACCTGTGTCGTATGTTCTGAAATAGATCTGTTAACAAAGTAATCTTCATTCTGAGTCAAACACTATTTATGTGAGAGCCAAACTTCACTCAGTGACTTGTGAACTCAGTCTGTGTTCCAGGAATTGTCTCTCTGGGTACTTCAGTTTTTGATTCTTCAAGCAACAAGACCAAACTTTCTGGTAGGTATTACATTGACTAGGTATCAGCGTGGATACAACCGGAGAGGATTAGGCACCACAGTAGCAAAACAAACTACTATTGTTTTGTGAAATCATTGTTTGAAGAGACAGACTCAGTCAGCAGCTAGCTGCTATCAAGCCTCAAATATTGTGAGATTGTGCTAGAAGGCTGATCTCAACTCCTGTTGTTCCCCAATCATCCCCCACCCCCACCCCACCCCACCCCCACACACACATTTTCTCCACTTGTCTATAAAACTAATGTCAGTGAATTTAAAGGACTACCATTCCCTTTATTGTTTCCCTCAGCTATAGGCTAGAAAGAGGTTGAAGGACTGGAGAGTGGGTTAAAGTGAATGGAGCAACTTCTTTGCAGTTTTGATATGTAATGGCTATTTTATGGTTTTTGTGTTTTAATAAATCATGTGGCCATTAAATAGTTGTCTAAGATTTATGAATGGGGTTTGTTGATTGAAAACTGACTTCCCAAGTATATTCAGGAAATAAAATTATCAAAATTTTTTTAAAATTTCAGACTGATATTCAGTTTTTATACCTCTACATCTATGCTATATAAATGCCAGTGCCCAGATGTCATGAGGAAGAGGGAAATAGGCTAAAAGCTCTAAAATCTAAGCCCAAGGGTAAGCAAAAGGAATACTCCATTCATCGGGAAAATCAGTGCAGATACACTGTATGATATCCTTTAATGAGAGAAAAGCCTTTCATAACCTACTTCTCTAAACTTCCAGTCTTCTTACTCTGTACATTGCCCACCCCCTCTTATCTTAAGTGCTCATCGAATCTGTTAGCACTGGCCTCCTTTCTTTTTCTCAAACAAGACACTCCATCTCCCAGCTCCAGCATTTTAACTTATTGTCCCTCATGCATGGAAATCTCTTCCTCATTATCTCTACCTCTTAGTTTCCTTGGCTTCCTTCAAGTCACAAGTAAAATCTCACTTTCTTCAGAAAGTCTTTCTCAAGCTCTCTTATTGCCAGTGTCTTCCTTCTGCTGATAATTTCCAATTTACTTTGTGTATGGCTTGTTCATAAATAATTGTTTACATATTTATCTACTCCATTAGATTGTGAGCTCCTCAAGGACAAAGACTGTTTGGATTTTTTTCCTATTTTGTTTGTTTTGCTTTTTGTTTGTCATTTTTTGTTTGTTTTTTATCTTTCTTTGTATCCGCATAGCACAGGTCCTGGCACATAGCAAGGTGCTAAATAAATATTTATTGACTAACTGGTAGACTGAGGATAGCACCACCTGGTGACAAAAATATGTCCTCAACTCCCTAACCTGTCAGTTAATTTTAGGTACTGGAAAGAAGGGCAAGATGATCAATGTGTGCAGTTATTGCTATGACAGCAAGAGACACATACATGATATCCCTGACATCTGCCACAAAGGTTAATAATGAGAGAAACCTAAAGCATCATCTCACACTCATGTTACTAGTTAAAATATTAAATGATGGGATAACTCATTGATAGGTAGTCCTTGTGATAAGAGGCATGCTAATTCCCTGCTGGTGGAGCTCTAAAATGATTCAGCCATTCGGGAAACAATGTGTAATTATGCAGAAGTTAAGAAATTGTTCATATCCATTGTCCCTAGAGATTCTATTACTACAGCTGTTTCTCTATTATTGTTCAACCATGTCCAGTTCTTCATGACCCTGTGAACCACAGCAGGCCACTACCACCCACAGGATCTTCTTAGCGAAGACACTGAAGTGGTTTGGCATTTTCTTCTCCAGTGGATTAAGAGAAATAGAGGTTAAGTAACTTGCCCAGAATCACACAGCTCATAAATGTCTGAGATCAGATTTGAACTCAACTCTTCCTGACTCTAGAGACTCTACTGAGTCACCTAGCTGCCTCTCTAGTACTATACCACGAGGAAATTATTGATAGCAAGAAAACACCTATTTTTTGTAAAACAAAAGCTGGAATATGTTATGTACTCATGATTTAGGAATGACTAACCTAACCAAGAAATGTATTACAATAATACCAAGCCATAAGGAATAGCAAATATGAAAAATCTGGAGAAATAGGGGGCACACAATGAAAATAATCAAAAGAAAAATAACCAGTGATTATAACAATGGAAACAGAACCAACATGGAAAGGCAACAGAACTCTGCTCAGATACAACAGTTAACGTTAATATCATGCCATCAGATTTAAAGGATGCCTCATTTCTCTGAAAATCATTGATAAATTGACAATTTCAGGGAGGGGAGTTGAAGTATGGAGAGAGATACTTTATTAGCCAGGAGGTCTGGCTGTTTGTTGGGAAATGTCTGATGTGACAAAAAAACGGATTACTATGTTTTGAAAGATAAAATCAAAGGAGATTTGCAGCTATGAATTTCAGAGTAATAAAGGATATCTACAAGAGAATCAAATAAAAATGAAAGAAAAAATTATAGGATTTTTTAAAAGATGTGAAAAAAGCAATAAAAAAACATAGAGGAGGCACCAGAGCACAGTAATATGGGAAAGCTTTTGTCTCATTAAAATAGAGCTTTTTCCTTCTTGCCAGTCTCTGTGTAGATTGTCCCATGCAGCCCACCTCAAAAAATACAATTACTGTGCATGCAAAACCTCAGAAGGAACCTCTAAGGAAGGAAACAACTTGCATTTTCCATTTTTTAGCTGTCATTTTTTTCACTTTCAATTTTAAGAACCAACAGCTACTTGTTTAACCTTAAGAGTAGGGAAGCAGCCACGTTTAAGAGCTTCTGTGTACAAGAAGAGGCAAATAAAAAATTAAAGGGAAAAAAAACGTTGTGGGTTTGTTGGTTTGTTTTTGGAGGGAGGTAAACAGGGGTAATTAGGAGTAATGTCATGGGGAGAATATTGTCCTCTCTCCGTAGGGGCTTCTAGAAATTTGTTGGTGTCCATGTTTGGGTCAACTCATCATAAAACCTCAGAATATAAGGAACTCAGAGATCAAATAATCCAGCCCACAACTGTTGCAGGAATTCCTTCCACCTTTAATATTCTGTGATCCTGTCACCTTTCGTTCTTTTCCTCAGATGTTGTCATTCTAAGTGTCCCAACTCAGTAGAGGTCCCTGCTTTTCTGTTCCCTTTATTTTGTGTATCTAAGCTATTTCTGACTTAGTTGCAAGGAATTTTGCAACTTTCCCACATTCACTTTCCAGAGCCCACTGAAGTTCTAGAAGCTTTGCCTCCAGTACCACTTCCTACGTAGCAGAAGCACAGCTCCTCTCTACTCTCCTGATTCACAGAAACCTTGGCTTTTCCATGCAGCCAGTTCAGTCAGATACAATAACACATAGAGCCAAATGATGAGTCCCTTCTTCTCATACAATTTGACACCCAGTCATTGGCCAGGGGCTGTGAAAGGAGGGGCTTCTGTCTCCGGGACTCCTCAAGAGGGCTCATCCAGCATAGGCAGCAACCTCTAAACTGCAAGCGGACACAATCATATTCTCTCTCTCTCTCTCTCTCTCTCTCTCTCTCTCTCTCTCTCTCTCTCTCTCTCTCTCTCTCTCTCTCTCTCCCCCGTTCTCTCTCTCACTCCCCCCCTTTCCTTTTCTTCCTCTCCTACCTTCCCCTCTTTCTGTCTCTCTGTGTCTGCCATCTCTCCTTCCCTCTTTTCTTCCCTCTGTCCTTTCTCTGACTCTACTAGGGAGATTATCAAAAATCTGGCACCTATCAGGGACTCCTTTCTTTGTCTGCATGACAAGTCAGCCATCAATGGATGGGGTGAGGAATTCCTCCTGGTCTTACCAGCTTATGCCAGAAGATCTCTACAGGAAATACTGGAATAGCACTGAAGACTACCTGACTTTCCTCTGTGGCCCCCGGAGAAGTCATTTATTCCTGCCCATGACGGTGGTGTATGCACTGATCTTTGTAGTCGGGGTCATTGGCAATCTCTTAGTATGTCTGGTGATTTTGAAGCACCAGACTATGAAGACACCTACCAACTATTACCTTTTCAGCCTGGCCATCTCAGACCTGTTGGTTCTGCTATTTGGTATGCCATTGGAGATCTATGAAATGTGGTACAATTATCCATTCCTGTTTGGGGCTGTGGGATGCTACTTCAAGACTGCCCTCTTCGAAACAGTGTGCTTTGCATCCATCCTGAGTGTAACTACAGTCAGTGTGGAACGGTATGTGGCCATCCTTCATCCCTTCCGAGCCAAGTTGGAGAGTACACGGCGGCGGGCCCTGAGGATCCTTGTTATCCTCTGGGTCTTCTCTATCCTCTTCTCCCTGCCTAATACAGGCATACATGGTATCAAGGTGCATCACTTCCCCAATGGGACTTTGATCCCAGAATCAGCCACCTGCACTGTGGTCAGACCCATGTGGATCTACAACTTTATCATCCAAGTGACTTCTTTCCTCTTCTATGTCCTGCCCATGGCTGTCATGAGCATCCTCTATTATCTCATGGGACTGAGAGTGAGTATTTGCATTTTTATCTCTCCAGGCAACTCTTCTTCTCATTTCTCTCATTTATAAGATTCATTCATTCATTCATTCACCATCCATTTATTGTATCTGCTATGAGGAGTAAAGGGGAAAATCTGCTCCCTGCTACTGCTTCCTTACAGCTCTTTCTCTGTTGCTCTGGCTGCTGCTGAGTGTTCAGTGTACTACTAGCAGCTGTTACAGCGTCACAGGAGCGGAAATTAAGATACAAAATCCCCTGACAACCAGGCTGTTCCTTTGATTTAAATATGTATGAAGCTGCATCTAATATCTACTCTGTGGTATGTATGTGTATATGTATGTGTGGAAGACAGACAGACAGACAGACAGACAAAAAAGGGAGAGCCAAAGAAAGAGACAGAGATAGACAAACACAGTGACAGAGACTGAAACAAACACCACCACCAAAAAGAGAGACAGATAGACATAAACGAAAAGGCATATGGAAGGGGAAGAAATAGAGAATACAAAGAGATTGATAACAGAGAAAGAGACAAGAGGCAGACAAGGGGAGAGGGATATAGAGCTATAGAGGGGAGAGATGAACAAGAGAAGTAAAGAGAAAGGTAGATAGAGATGAATAGATAGATATTTGGAAAGTTGGATAGATAGACAAACATATTTGATAGAGAGATGAAACCAATGTGTAGATAAAGGAAAGAGTAGGGAAATATTGAGAGATAGGAATAAAAGAGTTGGAGAGAGATAGAAAGGGCAAAAGAAAGACAGAGGGAATAGCAGGAGAAGGAAAGACAGACATCTCATAGTTAACAACACATACACAGAAGTGTTAAGAAATTAATTCATTCTGTCCCTCTTTTTTTTTCATGGTTATAGGCTCATCTTCCTTTTCCCTAGTTTCTTAATTCATATGTGTTGAATTTTCAAGGCCCTTTCAACAAATTCAATAAAGGATTATCAAGCACACGCTGCTTGCACGCAAGACTACTTGGCACCTGGGCACCAATCAACAAGCATGGATTAAGCGCCTCCCACTATTGGTTAACATTTCATTGCCTCCTTTAGCTCTAAAGATCTACGAGCCAAAAACATTTTGTTGTTGCTCAGTCGGTTTTCTTGGCAAAATTATTAGAGTGGTTTGCCATTTCCTTCTCAAGTGGGTTAAGGGAAGCCTTCAAGTGGAGACTAGTTAACCACTTCTGAGAGATGTTATAGAGTAAACTCCTGTTCAGGCACATGCAGGCCAGCAGATCTGAGATCCCTGCTCTCTTAAATGCATTAAGGAAAAAGCCCCCCCACTCCCCCTCCTCAACTTCCCCCTACCCCCCCACGCCCAAGTACCAGATACTGACCTAGAAGGAAGCACACAGCACAGGGGAAGGTTAGGGCCGCTCCCTAGACATAGCAAAGTTTCTTAGGAGGGCAAAGCTGACATTCTGCAGATGGTTCCTCAGCACACCTGGCAATGGGTAATTCATGAGAATATTCTACAAGAAGACCTTAGTCCTGGTGATTCAAGTCGCCAGATGGCAGTTACTCATTTTTCTGTTGGTATGGCAAAACTGTAGGGAATTAAAAATAATGTACAGTCTTCTTACCTGGGTCTAGGGGTTACAGGAGTGTCTCTGCTATGCTGTGACATAGCCGCATTTGGGACAAACCCAACAACTCCCCAGCTGAGAAGTGATCCAGATCCTCCTCCTGAAATGTCTCAAAGCAAATCATCCGGATCTCGCCTTCGCATTTATCCCATTTTGCTACGTAACCCAATTAATTTATATACTTCCATGCCCTCTATCTTCCTATTGGATTGTGAGGTAGGTCCATATGACACTTTCTCCTTTATATCCATAACAACAAGCATAAGGCCTTTCATGGTCTAAATACTTAAGAAGTGTTTGTTGAACTTTTTTTAAGAAGGGAGGATACATTCCCAAGTGACTAAGAGGTGTTTTTTTAGTCATAGAACTAATCACAAAAGCTAGCAGCATTTATATACCATTTTCAAGTTGCAAAGCACTTTCTATTATCTCCTTTGTCCTCACAACCCTGTGAGGTGATGCTGTTATTATCCCCATTTTACAGACACTAAGATGTTCAGGAGCTTGCCCTGAGTCACCAAGCTAGCATCTGAAGCAGGATTTGCCTCAGGTCACCCTGACTTCAAGTCTACTCTTCTAGGCCCCAGCTGCAGGGAGATGGGAGTAGACTGGGACTCAGAGGGTAGCTGGCTGCATTTGTACTCTTTCAAAAGGAAAAATAACCGAGTTTAGCACCAGATAATAAATACTTATTTCCACACCCCTATCCTAGCCCCACCCTATTTCTTTTCTAAGTGACCAACTTGCCATCAGTGTTATCACATAATCCTGGGGGATTTCTACTATAGGTGATTTACTTCATCTGTGCTGCCCCACCCCACTCTCATTTGAAGGTCATTTTCTTGCTACTTGGCAGCAAGGTGGTGAAGTGAATAATGTTATCCCTGCAGTCAAGGTCTAAACTGAGTTCAAATGTAGCCTCAGATACTTACTAGCTGTGAGACCCTCAGGAAGTCATTTAATGTCTTTTTGCTTCAATTTCCTCAACTTACTCTAAAATGAGTTGTTGTGATAATAATTTTGTAAAGAGGTATGCCTAGCATGTAGTAGGTACTACATGAATGCTTACTATTAATATTATCATTACTTGTCCTGGGCTGCAGAATTGCCCATTCTAGGGGTTAGAGAATGAGACAATCACAAAATGTGAGAACTGAAGATTTTTCAACAGACAGCGCAGAAGGTGTTCTCTGTCTTTTTCCTCCTTTTGTACCTCCCTGTGCACAGCACAGTGCCTGCCACGTAGTAGGTGTAATTTTAGAAAACCAGAATAAAAAATTTAAAGCAGAACAAGAGATCATTCAATGCTTAGAACAATGCCTGCTACATAGAAGGCGCTCAATCAATACATTTGATGACTGACTGACACTAGCTCATTTTACAGATGAAAAACCAAGAATGTCAAGGTGGAGCACCTGAGGGAGGAGGTAGACAGCTAAGCACTTGTTTGCTCTCCTCAGTATCCCCTTCTCCCCAGTGTCTAGGTTATTAAAGAAAATGATCATGAAACCGAGACCTAGACAAACAAAAAGTGATTCAGGCCTAATTTTTTGGAATGGCTGCCTCTGTAGCAAAGAAAAATAAATGACTTACTCAAGGTCACACAGAGAAAAGATTCAAACTTTGACTCCAAACACAGAACTCTTTCCACAACAAAGGGCAAAGAATGTCAGAGCTAGAAGAAACCTTTGAGATCATCTAGTTCATATTTAGTTCACAGCTGAGGAAACTGAGGCCCAGAGAGGATATGATTTGGCCATAGTTACACAGTGAATTAGTGGCAGAGCTAGGATAGGAACCCAGGGTTTCTTAATGCCTGTCTGATTCAGTACTTTTTTTTAATATAAATCTGCCTCCTAAGGGTGTCAAAGAATTAAGAATGTGTCTTCTTTGAAATGTATTAAAAATGAGTTTCATTTGGAATGCTTCTTGGCTGAATGCTAGGATCTAACCTTAGCTATGTTCTTTCTACA
The DNA here is from genome assembly GCA_023548195.1 of Bettongia penicillata ogilbyi. Classification (NCBI taxonomy): domain Eukaryota; kingdom Metazoa; phylum Chordata; class Mammalia; order Diprotodontia; family Potoroidae; genus Bettongia; species Bettongia penicillata. Next base: position 6,889,140 of record JAJHZJ010000044.1, on the reverse strand, counting down.
GAGCACATCTATCCTTTTTTCTTAAAAAGCACAGAAATTACTTGGATGAAAGACATCTGATTATCAAGATTCTCTCCTGAAGACCAGTGACTGTGTTAGCACTGGCTGTGAATGGAGCTTTTTGAATACATTTGTGGTAACACCTTAGAAACATTACCCAGTGTCGGGCCTTTTGAAAAAAGCCAACTATTTCAATTGTATAAAACTTTCTTTTATTACATAAAATCACTTCACAAAGTTTTTCATTTTTTCCCTTGCTAGGCAAATACCTTACTCATGTTGTCCAAGACATGTCTCGTATCCGGGCCTCATTTTTATCATATACAAAGTGAGGATTTAGAGTATGTGAATATCAAGATCCTTTTAGCTTGGACGTTCTATGCTCCGTATTCACAGGTCCCTTCTAGATGTGGTATTCCATGCTCTAATAATGACATAGAATGTCAGAACTGAAAGGTATTATAGAACCTAAAAACCAGAATGTCAGGTGCAAACCTTAGAATAGAACATAAAATATTTGAAATGGATGAGACAAAAGGAATCATAGGACCTAGAGTGTCAGAGTTAAAAGGGGCTCTTATTATTATATATTAGATAAAATTAACATAATGCTTGCTGTGCAACAGGCACCGTGTGTGTTTTTAGAATTATTATCGTTTAAACCTCAAATTCCAAAATTAAAGACAGTACAGTAGAATGGGAAAAAACCCTAGATATGGAATCAGGAGAGACATGGATTTGAATCCTACCCCACACACGCATTTACCCAGTATACGACTACGTATGCATGTCAGTCTCTCTAAGCCTCAATTTGGTTGTTGTCCTCTCACTTCAGTTGTGTCTGACTCTCCATGACTCCATCTGGGGTTTTCTTGGCAAAGATACTGGAGAATTTCACCGTTTCCTTCTAAAGTTCATTATACAGAAGCAAACAGGGTTAAGTAATTTGCCCAGCTAGGAAGTTTCTGAGGCCAGATTTGAACTCTGGTAACTCTTCCTGACTCCAAGCCTAGTATTCTATCTATGCCACCTAGATGCCCCAGAGCCTCAACTTGTTCATCTCTAAAATGGGGATAATATCTATAGAAGCAATCTTACAGGGTCATTGTGAGGATCAGTTAAATAGTGAATGTAAAATACCTTGTAAAACTTCAAGAACCATATGAATGTTAATTATCAGTTCTAAGGTCTTACTCCTTCTGTCTCTGATACTCTATGGTCTACGTTCTGAGGTCTCCTCTGGAGCTAGTGTTCCGTAATTCTATTCAGGAATGACATAGCCTTTAACCTGACAGTAAGGTGCCCAGATGGCACATATTAATGCCAGAAATGATAATAAAGTCATAGATTTAGAGCTGGAATGAATATGACAATCCATCAATACAATTTCATAGAGATTTCAAATTCCCTCCTTTCATAGATGGAAAACTGAGACCCATAAAGGCTAAATGACTTGCCGTAGGTCATAGGCAACTCTGGTTGGAACTCTGGTCCTCTGTATTCAAAACCAATGTTCTTTCCAATGGTCCAAGCTACCTAGAACAAGGATCTGCTGCTTGACTGTCCGGGTCTTGCCCTACCCTGCTGCATTATGCTCACCTTTTTAATTTCTTCCTAATGTTTTCATTTCAGCTTCAGAGAGACCAATCTCTTGAGGCTGAAGAAATGGCTGCAAATGTTCAGAGACCCTCCAGAAAATCAGTCACAAAGATGCTGTGTAAGTTGTCAGGCCTCTGCTCCAAGCGAAAGTAAAAGAGAAGGATGTGAAAAGGAGGGAAAAGAATATCTGGCAAGGGGTGAGGAGGGTATCTTTCAATAAAGAGAAATGCAAAATCTCATTCCCAGGCTACAAAAATTAACTTCCCAAAGCAACCATGGGGAGATGTTGTAGGACAACGTTTCATCTGAAAAATTCAGTGAAGGTTTCAGTGGACTGCAATATGAAAAAAAGGGTTATATGGAAGCCCCTCTCCCACCAATTAAAAAAAGAGTAAATGCATTCCTAGGTTGCATTACAAGAGCCATGGTGTCCAGCAAGAACAATAACAGTCCTCTTCTACTCTTCCGTGATCAGAATTCATCTGGAGGGTTGTGTTCACATTCTGGGGAATCAGTCAGTAAACTAGCATTTATTAAGAACTGTATGTTCCAGGCTCTAGGCTAAACACTACCTTATTAGAAATATATTGGCTAGCTGATTATATTGAAAAGAAGAGGAACACATGAAAGAAGAAGACTGAAGTGATGATAAATTTCGATGTTTTGCCATCTTGTTGTTCAGTTGTGTCCAATTCTCCATGACCCCATTTGGAGTTTTCTTGACAAAGATACTGGAGTGGTCTGTCATTTCCTTCTCCAGTTAATTTTACATATGAGGAAACTGAGACAAACAGGGTTAAGTGACCTGCCCAGGATCACACAGTTGATAAGTATCTGAGACTGGATTTGAATTCAGGAGAGTTAGTCTTCCTAACTCCAGACTCAGTGAGTGCTCTATCCACTGCACCACCTAAGTGCTCTATCCACTGCATCATGTAGGTACTCTATCCACTGCACCCCCTAGGTACCCTAGTGCCATATAAGTACCAGTTGAAAGAACAGGATATATTTTGTCTCTTGAAGACCTAGTAGGGACAGATTGGTTGTCTGCATATTTTGAAGGATGTTATTCACAAAAGGGACTGGACTTGATTCTACTTGGCCCTGAAGGTCAGAATTAGGAGCAATAGGTGAAAATTCCAGAGAGGCACATTTAGGACCAATATAACAATATTGTTATTAAACCAATATATCATATGTATATATATACATATATGCGTATATATATAATCTGCATGTAATCCTGAAAAAATAATATTTTTAAAACAATCAATGCATCAGTTTCTCAATTTATAAAACAGGAAGACTGCTAGCCTGAATTATGTCACAGGACTTCTGTATCATCCTTTAATCACAAATACTTGAGTATAAATATAGGTCTTTTGAGCTCTTCAGAATGTTATTGTGTATTGATTACAGTGATATTCTACACAAAGTTCTTATAAGTCATGAATGCTGTAAGCTCTTTATCATCAAATAAGAAATAGGTATTTATCTTATCAGTTTGAAAATGAATGAAGAAGTATGGGTCAAAAATAAGAAATGAAATTCCTTTCTACAATTTCTCCACCAGTCTCTATGTTCAAATTTAGACATTTTAAAATTATAATGGCAGAGGGTTGTCAGAGGAGAAAAAACAACAAGTGATAAAAAAGAAACATAAAATATGAATCTAATAAAAATACATGTTGCAACAATATTTTGTGATGAAAGTGTTCATAAAGGTGATTTGCGCTATGTTCAAATTCTAGACTATTACAGTTAGAAGGGCCTCAGACCATATAGCTGTTGCCGTTGTGTTTGCCCATCGTTCTCAAAATGGACCACAACATCAAGATGATGACATGGCTTGCAGCTGACTTTGATTTGAGTGAGGGAGGGCTGTGCAAGGTCACCAACCTCACTTTCTTCTCCTGAGCCATATAGCATAGAATTGCAGTCCTAGAAGGGACCTTTGAAAACTGAATGTCAGAGCTAGAGGGATCTTTGAGGAACACAACATAGAATGTCAGCTGAACAGAACTCTCAAATATAAACCATTGGTCAATTTCTTATGAGTAATCATGAATCTTATGCAATGGATTGACTTGGAGGTGTTTGATTGTTTTGTTTTTTCTTCATATCATTTCATCTGACCTTCTTCCAATTCCTTTTCATCCATCTATTCCAGTCATCTTGGTCTTGGTATTTGCTATCTGTTGGACTCCATTCCATGTTGACCGACTCTTCTTTAGCTTTGTGGAAGAATGGACTGAATCTCTGGCTTCCGTGTTCAACCTTATTCATGTGATATCAGGTGAGCTCAGTAACACTATTCATGTCATATGTCCAGCTATTTCTCTAACTCTTCTTCTTGCCTAGAATGTTAGATTCTGGATAGTCTACATGGGTTAGTAAGTATGAATTTGTTTTTTTTTAATATTTTGATAACTGCTTTTCAATATGATTGGTTTTCTTTGTAATCCTATTTTTATTTTATGAATTTAAAAATATTATTCTGCAAAGAGATCCATGGATTTCATAAGACTGCCAAAGGAGTTCATAACACAAAAAAAGGTTAAGAACTCCTGAAATAGAAGATAGAAACCTATCATATTTACCCACATATGAGGTAGATTCATCAAGTTCATTATTAGAATTATGTTTTGTAGCCATTACATAGAGGATCTATAGCTTAAGAGTAGGGTCCACATGGAAGCTTTAAGTTAGAATAGAGAATAAAAAAGTTAATAGGGACTTTAAAATATAGAATGTCAGGACTAGGCACTGGATATACAAATGATCCTGACGTGCAAGGAGAATGCATTCTAGTTCATTACCAATGAGAAACCTGAGACCAAGAGGTGTTAAATGACTTGGCCAAAACCACATATCAAATTAGTGGAAGAACTGAGAGTAGAATTCAAATTTCTCAACTCTCTTTGGTGGCCTTTGTGCTCTGTCTCCCCATTCTCCCTGTCACTTTTCAGCTACAGATACAGTCTATGATGATAGGATTGGTGTAAGTATAGACACTTTTGGCAAAAGTGGTTGGTCTAAAGGAATTTGAGGTATAGGATTTGCCTAAAGCACTTTAGGAAAAATCTTTTAATTGGCCTGGCAGAATCCTAACCTTAGGCAAACAAGGCAGTAGAGGTCAATCCTTCCAGCTTTCTGTGTCTATGAACCCATTCTTCATAGCAATGAGCAATCACCCCTGTTTCTGGTAAACCTGACTTTCAGAGAGCAAGACTCAAGTCTTTGAATCTGTGTGTACTTTCTACTGACAAGCCTGTTAACATCTGTCTCACAGGGATGGGGCACTTCAGCTTCTGTTTATATGATTACTTTGGACTATCAGACTGTAAAATTAAAATGCTTCTTCTTTGGGAATCAGATACAGAGAAAATGAGAAAACTCAATGCTAGGGAAAGCAATTGAAAGAGTAAACTTTGTCTTTTTGTAGAACATTTATATGAGTCTTTCCTAAGACTTATCCTCCTCACCTTGCTTAAACCAGCTTAAACTAAGAACACAAGACATATCATATCATAGCGTATCATAAGACAGTAAATTCATGAGTAGTTCCAACTTGTGATAGACAATAATTGTTCTGAGGTCAAAGAAGAAATGGAGTAGTAATAGAATCCTTTAAGATGTCTGAAATTTACTTCGTCTCTCTAGGTCTGAGTTTCCATCTATGTAAAATGAGGGAGATTAGATGATCTTTATAATATTTTTCTTCTCTAAGTTCTATAGACATAGTACAACTCACATTGATAGTATTGACTCATAAGTTTACTGAGTCCTGGAAAGACAATAATTGTGTTGTGGCTGGAAGCCTATATATGGAGGTATAAGAGGCTTGAGGCTAGATTTATGTCCCAATTCTGTCACTTACTAGCTAAGCGACTTTGGGAAAGTTACTCCTGGGCTTCAGAGGTTTTGTTTTAATTTTTTGTAATTTGCAAAAAAAAAGGAAGAAATTAGATTAGAATAATTGTTCATATCTCTTCCATCTCTAAACCCTGGACCTCAATATGTCAATGATCTAGATTCTCATCATTATGGGAATTATTTCTTCTAGCATAGTTTACAACTCATCAATGCCTTCTCATCCTGTGTATTGATCAAAGATTTTCCATAGATTCTTCCCAGGGGTTCTATCCAGTGTTCTAGGAACCTTACCCTGGGTGTATTTACATCTCATGCTTACCCTTGATCATTTCTTACTCCCACTGCATAGCTAATTTAAATCCTTTTCTTACTATACATAAAATAACTAGTGATCAGAGGAAATGCTGGTCAATTTAATGTCTTCTAATCAATTTCATGAGATTAAAGGGACATGGATTTCAATATAATATTGCATAATAACGTGGTGTTGCCAATTCCCTCTTCTCCTTATCCCTCATGGCATGGCTTTAATCCTTCAGCTTCAAGCTGATCCCTAGTGAAGGATTCCCTTCCTAAGAATTGTATTGTTAAGAAAACTGTACTTATGAGAGACAGGTTCTTAACTCAGGAACTTCCAGATGTGAGAACTTTCAAACTCAGAATGACTTACAAGGTAACCTTCCTACCAGTGCTAGAAAAGTTTGTTGTTAGGACCAATAATCTCTGAACTATGCTCAGAAAATAAAATAGAAAGCTAGAAGAAAACAACCAGTTATTGTGGAATTGAGTATGTCCCTTTCCAAACTAACTTGGACAAGCACAAGCTGCTGACTATACTTCTAAAAGTCATCATTTTCTGCTTCTGCTCAAGGAGAAATTACCTCCTCCCCCCTCCCATTTTTGCTATACTCTGGTCTGGAATTTCAATTTCTGGTCAGGGAAAGAAAAGAGGGTAAATGAGATGGACATTTGTCATTCACTCTTAGAGATCAAAGAGGGGAGGTGGATCCTCTAAAATAATACATACTCCTGAACCTCAATCAGCCAATAAGAACCAGTCCCAGTTACTAGGGACCAGAGGAGTTCCACATCCTTTTAGCCACAGCCTAAGACACATGCCAACTTCCTGGGGAAGTGCATTTCCAATAAAGGTCCATATTGCATAATCTCATTGAACTGATTAGAGGTTCTCCTGATCACCTCCGGGTCCCTCCAGCCATTACATACATTTTCTCAAATATGGTCTCTATGCATTTTGTATAGCTGGGTCATCACTAGAACTGATATAGCCTTTCTCCACCTCACCATACTTCCCTCCAGTTCCTTTTGGTCCACTTAAAACTTTGATTCATTGGACTTTATTGTGCTATAATATTCACAACAATATAGGAACAGATATTTTATTTAAAAGATGGTTTTTGTACTGGGGAGCTTTTTGGAATTATTGACAGCAGTACACATTTTCCAAATGTATTCCAGTTCATTTCTTTCTTCCTGTTTAATTTTATGGATAACTCACTGTCCAACTCTAATGCCTGCCCCAGATATACCTACTGATGTACTAATTCAATGGATTAGTCAGTCAAGCCTACATTGAGGTCTAAAAAATAGTCAGTCTGAATTATAGTTTTTCCTATGTGTGCTTTTCAACTGATATCTTTTCAGTTATCATGAATCTCACTGAGGAAACCATTTAATATTCTAGTTTCAAGATATCAGAATATCATCTACAAACAGGAACATGTAAAAAATCTCTCCATCTATAGGGAATTCCTCTTGGAAAAGGGGATTCCAAATTTTATTATCCTACACATGAGAAGAGGGTATGGTGAGGAATGGGATGGAACCATCTAGAGCAAGGCAGTGTTAAGGAAAGGTATCTTTGTCTTAAATTTTTTTCAGAGTACCTCAGCAGGGAAATAATTGTAGCCACTTATTTCCCAAAAATGGAAGTTTTCAATGAAGAATTTCCATATATGCAACAAGAGGGAGACATGTATCTCCCTTCCTCTAAAACTTAACTTTCTATTTCTACCCTGGGAATTTGTACTTGAATTAACTAAGTGGAGATCAAAAAGAGAAGTTTCACTAGTCAGAGCCAACAAACTCAAGTCAAAGTTCCCTGAAGGGGCTCCCTTTCATCTCTTTCTTTTTGATCTCTAAGTGCATGGTTGGTAGCTTTGATTGGATCATTTTGTCGTCTCAGTTAGGGTCTTGTACAATGAATTATCCCTTTATCTGCAAGATCACAAGAATTCAGCCCCATAATTGAATGTACCAATGCCAAACTAATTCTCCTTATGAGCCAGTTCATATCATAGGCATTCACACTCCAGTAAAACCATCTTGGCAGATGGGCTAAACCAGCTTAAGGGTAACCAACAGCCCTCAAACCTGTTGATGAGTTGGGGCAGGGGGGTCTACCCCAAGCATATGAAGACTTAATGGGCAAATAAGGTCAAAGGCCATGAGAGCAGCTCAAGCAGGTTCATGTTAGATATCAAAGATGCCAAGGTCATTCACTGCATCACATACCATCACCAGATGTCCTGAATTTGGCTTTCCACTGGCCTTCCCAGGACTCTGAAAGAAAGAGTGAGGCTGATGGTTTTGTGCAACTCTGCTTCACTTAAATCCAATTAACTTGCAAGCCAAGACATTACCCATGATGTCATTGCTTCTTTTCTAAAGGAAGGACAAACAACAATTATAGCACTTCTCTGCCTAAAGCTGTTCATTGGCTTCCTATTGCCAAAGGCATAACAAATAAACTCTCTAGCCTAGTATTCAAAGCTGTCTGTAATCTAGGGCCACTTCACCCTTCCAACTTTGTCTCATGTGACATACTCTGTCCTCCAGGCAAGCTAGAAAGCTCTTCCCTTCCCCCCATAACCACCCACCTTCCTGTCTTTGCTCAAACTACTCCCCCTGTTCCTGGAATGTCCTTCTGTTCCCACTCAACTTGTCAAAACCCTACCCATGTTTCTAGATTAAATGTTTCTTCCATGAAGTCTTTCCTGACATCCTCCTCACCCCTTCATTTGAAGTTGTCTTGACCACCTTGATCCTCATTTAACCCATCGTACCTCTACTATATTCAATCATGTTCTATGTCATAGGTTTTTTTAGTTATTATCAAGTATAGGTTATTATACTGCCAAGGAAATAAAGAATACAATTGCTCAGAAGAATTAAAAATGAGCATCACAATGCCGAGGTGCATGATGGGTTTGACTAGAGCATAACAAATAGTCAATGAGGAAGTCCAAAGAAGAACAGGAAAAATCAAAGAACTACATGATATAAAGGAAAGATGGATTAATCAGATGACAAGAATAGGGTTTGACAGGGAAACAGTCATATTGTTCTATTGGTGTCAACATGATGTCTGGAGAAAGAAAGTGAGGCCTCTTGCACCTAGGGGAGTAGATCCCCTAGGATGAACATACTACTGGATGCTTACTAGATGTGTAACCCTAGGCAAGTTACCTAACTTCTCTAACACTCAGTTTTCTCATAATGCAAGGATCTAGTTAGATGCTTTAAAAGAAGCTCTAAATCAGACTTGCACAATCTGCAGCCTACCAAAAAATTTCACAGACTGCCAGAAATCTTATGGTGGGCATCAGGTTGTGTAAGCCTGCTCTACATCTGTCATCATAAAACACATAGCAGCAAGGTGGTGCAGTGGATAGTGCACCAGGCCTGGAGTCAAAAAGTCCTAAGTTCAAATCCTGCCTTGGAACCTTCCTAGTTGTGTGACCCTAGGGAAGTCACTTAGCCTTAATGTCTCAGTTTTCTCATCTGTGAAATGATCTGGAGAAGAAAATGGCAAACTGCTCTGGTATCCTTGCCCAGAAAACCCCAACTGGGGTTACAAAGAGTCAGACATGACTGAAATGATGCACCAACAAAAATTTTAAATAACAGATGAGCGACTCAAGTTTGGCAGATGTGGATAGGTTACAACCTACTCCATTGGGGATGACTCCTGAAACTCATTTTAGTAGCATCCATGATGTTCCATATCCTTCCATAATAATAACTGCCCCTCTTCTACCTTCCTCTGATGTGTCATTATGGCCTGAAAAGGAGCCTTGGGTTTTCCAGTGTTATGATAATGGGACAAAAGTCCTAGTAGCTACTTCTAAACTTGAAACACTTTGAGTCCAAGTTCAGAGATAAGTTAGATATCTGTCATCTAAGGAACACCCTGGCCCGTAGGAGACACTCATCTTCAGAAAGCTAGTCACGAGGTAAGGAGCTCTTTTAGACTGTAACTACTCATCAAGATATTCTGTTAGGACAAACATTGCAAGCTTCATTAATGAACAAAGGACCCATGCTGATGAAATCATGGGTCCTGGAAGTGTTGTGGTAATAATAGCTCACCTTTATTTAGTACTCAAATATTTTAAAAGCATGTTTTTTCTGCAGCCTTCTGAGGTAGATCATGCAAGGATTATGATCCCCATTTTATAGATGAGGGAACTGAAGTTTAAACCGAAATTTAAACAGGTGAAGTGGCAAGATCACACAACTATAGGAGCATTATTGATGGAGTTGTGAACTGATCCACCCATTCTGGGGAGCAATTTGGAACTATGCCCAAAGGGCTATAAAATCATACATACCCTTTCACACATCAATACCACTTCTAGTTCTGTATCCCAAAGAGATATTAAAAACAGGAAAAGGATCCGCAGGTACAAAGATATTTGTAGCAGCTCTTTTTGTGGTGTCAGATAATTAGAAATTGAGGGGATGTCCAAAGGTTGGGAAATGGCTGAACAGGTTGTGGTATATGAATGTAATGGAATACTATGGTGCTCTGAGAAATGAAGAGCAGGCAGATTTCGGAAAAACCTGGGAAGACTTACATGAACTGATTATGAGTGAAATGAGCAGAAAAAGGAGAATATTTACACACTAACAGCCACATTGTATAATGGCTAACTTTGATATCTGAGATAACGCCAAAAGGCTCACAATGGAAAGTACCGTCTACATCCAGGGAAAGAACTATGGATTCTGAATGCATATTGAAGCATACTATTAGCTCTCTTATTTTGTTGCTGTTCTGTTTTGTTTCTTCTTTCTTGTGGATCCTCCCACTGTTTCTAATTCTTCTTTCCATAATGACTAATGTGAAAATACGTTTAGTATGAATGTTTATATAGAGTGTATAACAGATTGCATGCCATCTTGGGGATGGGGGAAGGAGAAGGAAGAGGAGAAAATTTAATACTCAAAATCTTATGGAAGTGAATGTTGAAAACTAAAAATTAATTTATTATTTTTTAAAAAAAGATGTGGGGATTAACCTCAAATTTTCTGACTCTTATTGTAATTCTTTCAGTGTAGAAACTTTATCTTTTTATCTTTGTATGTCCCAAAACCTCTAAATAAGGCCTTACACATAATATATGTTCTATGAACAGTTGTTGAATCAAATTAAAATACTTTCCTGAGATAACCTGACAGTTACCCTCCTTCCTTTCCTTTCCCTTCCCTCTTTCTTTCTGTTCATGTCCCTAGGTGTTTTCTTCTATCTGAGTTCTGCCGTGAACCCCATCATCTATAACCTGCTCTCCCATCGATTCCGTGCAGCCTTTCTACATGTGATCTCCCCCTTGAGCAAACACTGGTACCCAAAGCATTCCCCAAGCGGGCCCCCTGCTCAGCAGGACACCTTCCTGCATCGGGAATGCCATCTTGCGAACGAAGATGCCAGCCCCACATTTCCTCACAGTACGGAAATCTGTAGCTCACATCTGTCCACCATCCTCTGAACGTCACTGCCAAAAGGTGACACATCATGAAGTCTATGACTTTTTAATAGCTGCATTCCCAGGTGCCATGATCTTGACAAAAGTTTGGAACTTAGTATTATGGAGTTCAATACTTGCCATGAGGTTCCATTTGATTTCCTGTTTATTTCTCCTTAGCATACATTATTTTTTATATGAGAAGTGGGTTATTCTTTAATAAAGTAATGTTTTTGATCCATTAGTAGGGGTGGGAAGCAGAGAACTATCAACACTCTCTTTTTAGTCACCATTGTGCTGCGAATAGCCAGGGATAGTCTTGTAAATTTGTTTGATTCAAAGGGACAAAAGGTATGACCTCCCCTGGCCAAAAATCTCACTCCCAGTTCAGGTATTTATCATAGTAACTTCATTCCTCAGATTTCAATCTTCATGAGGATCATATTAAAATGTAAATATCTCTGAGGAGGATGATACCTTAAAGCTACAGATAAAATTTAAAGATCTGTTAATGTTTTGGCCATCCAGGATGAATCCTGTGGGTGGAAAAAGAAAGGAAGCAGGGTAGCAAATGAATGAGATGATGAGAGAGAAGAAGGTGACACTGAGTGAGATAGAAGGATGCAAAGGATAAATGTATGTGCAGGGTTAGTGACATAATGACAGGGGCTCTAGACTGAGTAACCAGTGAACTATATTAAAACCCTAACTCTGATATTTATTACCTATGTGACCTTAGACCAGTTACTTCATCTCTGCAAGCCTTAGTTTGTTCTTCTGAAAAATGGAAGTGGAGAAATGATCCTTCTATTATTTATATCACAGGAATGTCAGGATCGAATTAGATAATATATGTAAAAAATGGTTTGTAATTCTTAAAGCTCTGGAGAAATGAGCACTACTTCATTCATCCTTATTTGTCTATGACTTTTATGTGTCTCTTTGGGTTTCCTGGTGACCAGCTTGAGACCCGGAGCGGACAATTCAGTCTATTTTTGCTTAGGGAGGATGGTTTCCTCTGGTTAATTCTTTATCAATCTATGTCATCTGTGGGCAGAGGGCAATGTGTTGATATAAATAGTTACTCATATTTAAAAGACCTGAGTTCTAGTCTCATCTCTGTCACTTACTATATGATCCTGAGAAAATCACCAAAACATCAGTTTTCTCCATATGTAGAATGGGTTGGTTGAATAGGAAGAGAGCAAAGGAACAATCTCTCAGACCCCTTTAAAATTCTATGCACATAAGAGGAATCCAGATATCCACTGTGATTGCTCACATTCCAAAAGGCACAAGGTAGTATTGAACCTGGCCATACTCTGTGCTAGTTGAACACATCTGCTAATATGTTTCTGCACCCCATTTAGAGTCTTGAGAAGCCCCATCCATGGAAGTAAAAAGGCCCTCACTTTAGCCAGTATGTATGGGCACCTATTGGGCACCTGCTGGGAACAAGTCATGCTCAAGATCCAATCTCTCCATCCATGTTTTTTTCCAGAATATAAAAAGAGCCCTTGAGGAAATGGTAGTTTACCACCAGTCTTCATCACTCCTTGACTCCCTTATCCCATATCCCCTCATATTCTCTTATCCCCTCATTTTACCAAATTACAATTAAACCTCCATGTCCCATAATTCTTTGAAAATAGGTTATGAAAATAGTCTGCATTTTGTTGTTGTTGTTGTTGTTAAAAATTGAGTCTAGAGTTTCCTTGTTTAAAGTTCTTTTTATTGAAAATTTTTTTCTAAAAGATTTGACTCATTTCCTGCCTTAATAGATAGAGTCCACTACCTAAAGCTGCTTAAAATATTTTCCTTTGGCCATGAGATTCTGCAAGGCCCCATGCTAATCATTCTGGGATCCTTGTGCACAGCTGAAGATAGAGATGATGAAGTTGGAGGATATTGAGGTGGTTACCCCCAAGAAATTGTCTTCTTTCTCATTAAATCTCTGGTCTTGGCTGACATTACAAATGTCATCAGCATCCTTCTCCTAAAAACAAAATGCAAAGAAGGGGGAAAAGGTTAGAAAGATGTATTGAATCAACTGAGTGGATTAATAAATGAATACACATTCATGTAAAGCTTCACTCTTGTATTCAAAAACCAATGGTACAGATACAGGACTAGGGACACGTAATTGCACAGCAATCAATATGAAAAGTGCTCAAGCACAAATAGGCATTAGCAAAAAGGATGTTGTTGATCCTTGCCACTGTTCACACCACCACCACCCAAAAGAAAAAATTTAATTCGAACTCTGATTAATAAAAGTATGATATCCCAAGTATAGGAGGTGATAACCTTATTCTTTACCTTGGTCAACCCAATCTGGAGTACCATATCCAGTTCTGAGCACCACATTTTAGAAAAGATGTTGGAGGAGAGTATCCAGAATGGTGAGTAAACTGAAAATCATATCAAAAGAGGATTGACTGAAGGAACTGTAAAAGGATTTGGATCGGGGGGGGGGGGGTGGTGATGTGAGTTGGCTTGACATATTTGAAGAGCTATTGTTAATTGCTTAGGAGAGATATTAGACTTCTTTTGTTTGTTCCCCATCAAATGAGACTAGGACTAACATGGGTCCTTGGAAAGTAATACGGGGGTAGATTTGAGGTCTATATGAAGAAAGATTCTGAAAAGTTAGAGCTTTTCTGAAGCAGGACAGCCTGCTTTTGGAGGCAGCGAGACCCCTATCATTGGAGCTCTTTAAGTGAAAGCTGAATAACCACTTGCTGAAGATATAGAATTTACTATCCAGCTATGGATTGATCTCCAAGATTGAGTCCAATTCTTAGGTTTTATGATTCTGTAGTAGTTTATATGAACCTAGAATGGGAGTTTAATGACTCCCTGTATGGGTGCTCCTGGCAAATCACTCCCACAGAGCACCCAAAACAGGACTCTTTGCACATGAGCTATATTAAATACTAATGTCAGCAGCAGAACCTATTTCCAGTTTCATAGTCCTGGATAAGTTAATGCCTCTGTTTCTTCATCTACAAAAATGAGGATAATCCTCTACTTGTCTCATGTGACCATTTGAGAAAATGTGGTACAGTGGATAGAGTGCTGGGTCTGGAATCAGAAAGACTCATCTTTGTGAGTTCCAATCTGGCCTGAGACACTTACTAGCTGTGTGTCTCTGAACAAGTCATTTAACTTAGTTTGCCTTAGTTTCCTCATCTATAAAATGACCTGGAGAAGGAAATGGCAAACCACTCCAGTGTCTGTGCTAAGAAAATCTCAAATGGGGTCATGAAGACATTAATAAAAATGACCAAACAAAAGAACACATAAAGTGCCAAGGAACAATAAAAACCTATGAGAATATGAGTTGTTGTTGATGTTGTGATTGTTGATATATAAGTTTTCACTGGCTAAATTCATTTACATCTCCTTTTTGGAATGATGAACTTTCATTTGCATCAATCTGGCATGCTTGCTTGCATGCATAATAGCAAATATCCAGAAGCATGTGTCGTCTCTCTGTAAATTATATGAGCTATTTGTAAAGTAAGTACCTTGTCACTATGTGATAATTACAGGTCATAGAAAGTCATGGTTATTTAGTTCATTGTAAAATACGGCCACTGAACTAGACCATTGACACAGAGAGATCCTGTTAACTAGGGTTTGATAAGAGGATTGTACCTTCCCTACCAATCCTAGAAGGGAAATGTTACCCTCGATGTTGTACATAGATGTTATTGTGTTTGTCCTTCATTTCCAAAGAAGACCATGCCATCACAGAAATGATGACATGAGTTGCACTTGACTGTTTTTGAGTGAGAGAGGGCTGTGCAGGTCATCAGCCTCACTTCTCCTCTGGAACCATTTGAATTCAGTGACCAGATATTCATCAGGATGATTGGAAATGACCCAAGATGAAATGGGAGACCTTGGCCCCTTTAGGCCAAGATCTATCTGTTTTCAGAGGTGCAGAAAATCTTCTCATCTGTGTCCCCTTTGCACTCATGCTTACTAATAGATATTGTTCTTAAAGTTATTGGGTTTCTACAAATCTATTGTGATGATCAAATGAAATAATATATGTAAAGTTCTCTGCAAACCTTAAAGCAATGTATAAATACTAACCATTGCTCTTGTTGTTGTCTATGTAGATATAATATGAAAGACACTTCCTTCCAAGGTAGATGGAAGTTGCTTCTCCTCAGGCTATGCAACCAAATGAAAAGTCAAATTTTTGTTCATGTTTCATCACCTAAGTATTTCCAAATACATTTTCTTAGTGGACCTACTTTCCTGCATAGATAAGAACCAGAGTAAATTGTAATCTCCTAAAGGGAAAGAGCTCACCTTGTTTCATCTTCTGTCTACTTCAGTGTCCATCACAACATTTTTCATATAGTAGCACTTAATAAATCTTTGTTGAATTAAATTTGATAAATTTAATTAAATAATGTCTTATTTCCCCTATTTGATCATCAGTTTCTTAAAGACAGACTATGTTTTATATGGTTATGTCTAGCATAGTGCTCTAAACATAGTAGAAGTTTAATAAATTGCTGTCATCTGACTGAATAATTGCTACTTCTTATATTTTATCTTCCTTGTTAAAATATATGTATATATTTACAAGTTCATTAGTTTGGTGTACTGCTAGAAAAGTTGTTTGATTTAGTGAGAAGTCAATAAAAGATAACTTTAAAAAATGCAACTATATTGTTTTCAATTGAATTCAGTAGATTAAATTCCATTAAGATATACAATATTGTATATAAGAGATATACAATATTGTTCTTTAGGGCCTACTTGAATGTAGCAGTAAGAATAATAAATGGATGTCATTATTATTGATACAGTTAGTTGGTGCAGTACAAAGGGTGCTAGACTTAGAGTCAAGAAGACCTAAGTTAAAATGCTATCTCAGAAATTATATGAGCTGAATGAGCCTAAGAAAATCATTTAACTTTTCTTTGCCTCAATTTCCTCATTTGTAAAATCTGTTGTTCAGTCATTTCAATTGTGTCCAACTCTTTGTGACCCCATTTGGGCTATTTAATATAGGCAAGAGGAATATAGGCCATTTAAAAAGAAATACTTCTTAAGTGTGGTATTTGACTGGAATAAGTTGGCAAAAGAAGTCCTTCCCATTCCTAACTCTAGGTAACTCAGGTGTTGCTCTGCCTGAAATGCATTTCTCACCTATGTGTAAATAAATGACAGAAAATGGACTTCCTGTAAATTTCCAACTATACTGAGCTAACTTTAAACTTAGTACAACAAATAAACAGATGGTAGATGAAAAATAGATAGATAGATGGATGGATAGATGAGAGATAGATGAGAAATAGGTGAATAGATGGATGAGATAGATAGATGATAGGTAATACAGAAGTAGATGGATGGATGGATGGATGGATGGATGGATGAGAAAGAGATAAGAAATAGGTAGATAAAAATATGAGAGAGATATGAATAGTTAAATAAAAATAAGCAAACAAATGGTACCATATACAGCAGAATGTTAACCAGGGGAATGAATGAAAAGTACACACACACACACACACACACACACACACACACACACATACACACTACATAAAGCAATAAAGGACTATAGTCTTGGGCCAAATCTCCAACAAGCACTGCTCTAAGTCATTGTCAAGGGCGAAAGTACAAGGCCTATGACTCACACAAACTTACCTCTAAGTCACTGCCAAATACAAAACCATAGGTAAACAGAGGTGTGTGGAAAAAGAGCTGGGCTTTGTCATCACAGATTTCAGTTCAAATCCTGATTGTAATTTACCTTTAGCAAGTTATTTATCCTTTCCAGGTCTATTTTCTCATCTATAAAATAAGAGTATTGGACTAAATGAGCTCTAAGTTTCCCATAAGTTCTAAATCTATGATCCTATAACTTGGTTCATTCCTGGCACTGCTCCAAAGCAGTGCCAAGAGGGGAGAAAAATGGCTACTATTTCCCAAGTTACATTAGCCCTTGCTCTAAGCCAGAAGTTCTCAAAGTGTATCCTGAGGATACTTGAGGTCCTGAGACCCTTTAAGGGGGTCCCCAGGCCAAAACCATTTTCATAATAATACTAAGAAATTATTTGTTCATTAAAATACTCCATTTTCCAATTACATATCTGTGCAAATTTAGATTTTCTTCAATCCAAACAGTATATCCCAACAGACTGAGTTCAGAAGCAGATATAAGACTCTAGCTTCTATATAAGACTTCTATTAAGCCAATATTAGAGCAATTTCCAAAATATATTAAGTAATCTCCTTAATTTTCTTCAAACTAATTTTTTGTTTGGGATAATATTTTTATTAAAATGTCGTTTGTTAACATGCAATGTGTTTTATAATTTTCAGTGAATTAAAAAAATATTTTAACAGTTTTATTTTCTAACATGGTAAATGCCAACAGATATAATCTACATAATATAAGCTATTTGGGATCCACAATAGTTATTAAGTGTATAAAAAGATCAAAAAGTTTGAGAACTATTACTCTGAATTACAGGCAGGTAGATGGCACAGTGGATACAG